>BMAV01001722.1:10421-47852 GCA_019973955.1 Trichonephila inaurata madagascariensis
GTACGACGTCATGGACCTGGTCTAGCACTGCTGACCAATGGGGGCGTGCAACAACAACAACAACAACAAATCTTGCTTAAAGGGAGTTCATTTTTCCTCAGTTGAAGAGGTTCACACAAAAACGGAGAATCTGCTGAAAGGCCTTCCAAAAACCTCGTTTCAGAACTGTTTCTATCCATGGCAGTTCCGAATGCAGAAATGTGTGAATACTGAAGGGGACTACTTTGAAGGTGATAATGTCAAGAAAAACTGATTCTGCAAGTACAATAATTTATTGCACCAGTCTCGTGTTTTTTTTTTTTTTTTTTTTTTTTTTATTTAAATTTTTTTTTTTATTTTAATATTTTTTTTTTCCCCTTTTTTGTTTTTTTTTTTTTTTTTTTTTTTGTATGTGTCACACCTCGTATTTAGTTCTATAGTATCTTTATTTACGTGCTTACTAAAGGGCTAATACCCCACATTCTGTGAGTTATCACTATATCTAAAATATTCACTGCATTAGCTTGTATTATATGCATCATTATTAGCAGCACATGATTTTTTTATTCCTCGCATAAAATTATGGAATTAATTCAAACATTGCTCAATGTAATGAATTTGCACTGGCATAATAAATACTTATTGATCGAAATTTTTAGTAAGAAAATGTATTTTCATTAATTCTTAGTTGAAATCATTTTCTCTCAGTGGAAATTAATTAATTAAAGTGTGTTCAAATGGAGGAAAAAATTAATGTACTTCAAACTAATCCCAGTTGTTGGCTGTAAATTTTATTCATTATGCAAGTTCTATGACGTATAAGAATTCTAAAGGTTCAAAGAGGAATTTATCATCGAATTGTGAGGAAACAATTTCTTCGGACCAATTAACGAAAATTTTCGTTTTTCGAAGAACTATATTATGCTCAATTCATAAGTTTGCCGAAATGTAAGATAATTATTTTTTGAAAACATTAATTATTTTTTTGTTTCCCCCTCCCAATTGTAATGAATTTACTCACAGTAATGAAAACCTTATTTCATTTGAGATAAAGATTAAATTAGTTCAATAATAAAAATCTCAGTCATCATGTTCAAAATAAGCTTTGAAACAGATGGTAATAAAAGTTTTAATTTAAAATTGCTACCTGTGCACAAACAATTTTAATTAGTTCTTTACATGCTAATAATATAATAGTTCTACTGCATGCTTTGAAAGATTTTGTGGATCGAATCAAAGAAAATTTAATAAAAATACATTTACTGAATAAAAAAAACATTTACGATAAAATAATGCAATCATTGAAAAATAAGCAATGCTTCCTGTATTAATGTTTATATTTTCTAAAGGATTTTATATTTTGTAAATGATTGCAATTAAAAACAATTACAATTTCCTTGCTTGTGAATCTAGTTCTCTAAGATTTAAACGAAGTACTTTAATATATAGATATCTACTTAAAATCGCTTAGGATTTAAAATACAACCATTGTATTTATTTATTTATTTGGATAGAGATTTTTTTAAACTTATATTTATGATTATATATGGTAAAGTAGAAAAATAGTTGTTTTTCCAATTTTTTTTAATATACTGTAAATATTGTTCTTCCACTTGATTCCGCGTTTTCCAAAGCTTTAGTTCTTCCCAATTAACTGTGAAGACTTAAATTTTGGAATGATTTCACAGAAAGCAACATAAATATTAATGAATAAAAAAAACTTATTTTAGTGCATTGATTAAAGTACCTCATGAATAGATTTGGCTAAAAAGTCCCTTATTGTCTGAAATAAGTTATATATGAGAATGTATGAGAATGAAACGGAAGTCCAATAAAATAAAAAAAATAAAGATAAAGCTGGGCTTTTGTTAACAGACGCATTTTTTAAAGAAACTCTGTATTATTTTCTGTTGTATATTTTAAACATTTTGTAGGTTAACTCGACGTAAATTTCTCGTGAAAGATAACATTACCAAGTAAATTATAGATACAGATTAAGTAATTCTTCATTATATATGGAAGCAAGCAAATATTCTTTTATTCTTAACTATATGCTAGATCAGGGGAGGCCAACCCGTGGCACGGTTGAGTTATAACAGTGGCACGCGAAGACTTATTAAAAATTGAGAAGATAATAATAAATACGAATTTTTTTTTTTACGGTTTTATTCAAATGCGGTTGCCTTAAGACAAAAAAGAACATCAAAATTTATTTCAAATACACTTAATTAAATTATAATGGAAAATATTATGTGTACGCTGGCTTTTCAAATGAAGTGCACTCGTGAAATTTTGGAATTTGAAAGATCGTGTATCTAAATATCTGGAAGAAAGAAATGAACTGCCCAGAGTGAAGGCTTGTTATTCAAGAATGAAAATTAGGTTTTCTTACCGATACTATGGGAGCATTTTAATAATTTAAATTTAAGATTATAAGATTTATAAATATAAATTTAAGATTTCGTACACTAATTGGTCATATATCTTCCTTTGTGAACAGACATTTGCTTTTTTTTTTATTTCTTTTGTCTCAATTTTGGAGAAAGATTAAGACATTTCCCATTAATGCAGAAACTATATAATGATGTGTGCTCTGAACTTTGATAGATTAAAAGTCTAATATTCATTTTACTACTTCATTAATTCAGTGCTACTTCATTAATTTAATAGATTTGATAATTTTCAAGATGATAAACTTCTGATCTTTTCATTCATCCTTTTTGTTAATTTTGCTGCAAGATGATAATTATTAGTCACTTGAAATCCAAATCGGAATTATTGACGTGCAGCACTATACTATACTGAAAAGCAAATATAAGAAACTTATTTAAACAGCAAGGGATCCGAATTATGTTGAATTTTGAAAAGTTGTACCAACAAACAATATTCCAAATTTACACAATTTCGCTATCAGATATTGTTGGTGTGGAACAATAGATTTGGGAATAAATGTTTCACATTATAAACATAATAAAACCACAAATATTGCTCAAAATTAACTGATACAGACATAAAACAACCTAACTTTGTTAGCATCTTCGAGAACTAATTCTAATATAGAAGACTTGGTTAAAAAACTACAAATTCAAAAGCCATATAGAGAAATTATTGACTGTTCATTAATTATTCAGAATCAAATGTTTCAAGTTACTCGTTTTTTGTACCTAACCTAACTGGTCGAACCTGTAAAAAGTTTATTAACTATAAAACCTAAGTTTAGACTTTTGTCTTATTTATTTATAATTATTTTTTAAATTTCCACTACTTATAAACCTGAATAACAAATGTGCTACCTACATAAAAATTCTATTATAAGCCTATAAGCTACAATTTTTCAGCTTTTAATATTCTTTTTGTTGTAAGTGGCACGCATAATTTTGTTTTTATCAGATCGTGGCACTATTTCCAAAAAGGTCTCCCGTCCTAGATTATCGGGAAAAAAGTATTTTTTTATCTCTTCGTCAAGAAATATATCTTAATTAAAAAATATGTTGCTTTTTAACTGATGTCTATTAAAAAGGAAGCTCATTTTAGCAAAAATAGAAACTTAGAGAGAGATTTGTAGTATAAAAATTTTTCATTTTACTACAACAAGAAAATATTGTAACATTTTGTCATTTAATATTTTGTAATGTAACTACTATTACGCTTGAAGTTGAATTATTAGAAATTCTGCATCTTTTTTTTAAAAAAATGTATTCGCTATTTACAGTATCTGTGATAATATATTCACTAGGTGTGCAAACCTTTTAATTTATTGGGAAGCTTAATTATATTAAACATTGTCTAATTTATTAATGTCCTTTTATCTATCCATGTAAAAAACGAAAGAAAGAAGGAATCTAATTCACAAAAAATATATTGATGTGAAAAAAGAAATGCTGGTATTTATATTAAAATTACTGCAACATTGATAGAAAATCTTTAATGCATCTTTCATTGATATAACTCGCAACAAGAATACGCAATTTATATTTAGCGGATGAGAAAATGAAGGCAAAAATGTTAAACGAAGATTTTTTTTTTTTAATAATTATTTATCAAAGTTGTTTTCTTCTGATGTTAAAGAACGAGATTAAAATTTAAAATACATTTTTAATGGAAAAATTGTTTAACAGTAATAAAAAAATTTGTGTAATTTTACTATGTATATATGTAATGTTTGTTTATGTACAACAACTTACTTAATACGTTACTCTATCTTTTTGAATTATTCAAATTAAATTTTTATTTTCTACATTTTAACACATCGAGTTAAATGCATAGACGGAATATTTTTTTTTAATTTAAAAGGATATAGTATGATACAGAAGAGTAAGTTTCAAAAACAAGAAGACTTAACTGTAGTATTCAAGCATTTATCTATAATTCAAGTACTTCCGTTTGAGGTCCTTTTAATATTAAATGTAAGCCCACTTGACAAAAAAATTCGTTTCATCATTGTTTTTACTAGTTATACCACAAGAACATCTTAGCTTATCTGTCAATGAAACACTAATCTGATATAGAGAATGATAAGATTCGCACTTTATTCATCTTTCTTGTCTTCCTTCTAAATGTCCAAGAATAACAGACTCTTTTTACACAGACTTAATCAATCGGCTCTCTACCTCTGTCGTGAATCGTATATAATTATCTTACTTTTGGCAACGCTTGATCATTCCGACCAAGGGCTAGGAAAAATAAACATTTAGATATATCACCTCTCCAATGCGGAACACAGAAACGACCCTTATTGCGTTTTCTTTTCCCAATTCATCCTGTTCATCTTCTCCTTTGGAGCTTTTCATATTCTTTGTTCCTCTTTTTATTATTTCCTGTGAAAAAAATATAAAGGATTTTCTGTAGGGTGAAAGTGATAAGGTTTATTAAAATCATGTGAGTGAAATTAAATTGATGTATGAAATGCGTTTAATTTTTTTTCTTAAAAAAATAGTTTCGTTTCAATAGTAATTGGTTTTCTTACTAAATAAATACAATTAAGAATATTTTCAAAAAAAGTATTTATTAAAAAGGGAAGGTTTTCTATCTTTTAAACTTTAACGCAGAACACGTGTATCGAATATACATCCTTATTTATAATGCATAAAGTTATAATGCAAATGTTGTTTATGGTATTATTTAATCATAACCTATTTTTCAATTTTCTTCTCCCTATATATATATGCATATATTTATTTATTTATTTATTTATTTATTTATATCTTGTTCACAAATTTTCACTCGTTAATGAAATACTTTCTATTCATCCAATCCAGTTCAAATAAATTTTTCTAAGCTTGTAGGGAAGGACACTGGATGTTAATACAGTTGTTTCAAATATTAATTCATTAATCAAATAAAATTAATTACCGGTTTCCCCCCGACGCCAACTTAGATTCGTCTCCATAGCTGTAACAATGTAACTGTTAAAACAATGATAAAAGTTGGCGTCGAAAACCGGTTTTTCAGCCAAACTAGCCAATTCGGGTGTGCCTTATTACAACGATGCAGACAAATCATGCTCTTTTTTCAATTCCTACTATTAGTTCACTCTATACCTGTATATATATATATATATACAGTTGAACCTGTTTTTCTGCGGTAGATAGGGACCGCATAAAAAAAATGCACTAAAAAGTATTCAAAAATTTTATAAATTCTTACATATAACAAACTAATTCGTGGAAATACTGCAAAAAACTTTTTTTATGCGGTGGATAGGGACCACATAAGAAAAGTCGCATTTATAAAATATGCCAATTATTTACGAAATTTATGTAAAAGTACTTCCATAACAAAATAAATAATTAAATATTACGCATGGAAACATTTTAAAAACATATAATTTCTCAATGTATATACGGATAAGTCTTTAAAATGCACATACATAATTCATCACTACTCATCGTAATCCAAAGTCCTGTAATGAATAAGTTCAAAATCGCTTTCTTCACTTGAAGGTGCAATTTCAATAGATTTATTTTTTGGCAACATAAAGTAAGAGATGTTTTTGTGACAAAGGACGAGTGGTCTGTTGCTTGTAATGTCACGATAACCAGCTATACATGAATGAAACCCTTTTTGGAATTTTATACTCCTTTCTTAACTGGTATCTATTTTAAGAAAATGCTTTTACAATTTGTTGGAAAGCTAGATCCCTGCATATTTTTATCTGCTCTCAAAGAGTCCGGCTTCTTGTCCGTCTTCATAATTTATCTTATTGATAATGTCACTGCCATTGAAAGTTTCGTCTTCAGTCAAGCATCGGCTGCTGGAATGTTGAGAGAAAGCAACTGAATGCGCGTTGTCGGGAGACTGTTTGTAAGAAATGAACAGAGCGTCTTGAATTGTCTACATTTCAGTGGTGTAACGTACTACCCCGCATCACGGGGGGAGGAAGGACTCTAGGAGCCCAAGGCCTGACTTACGCTAAATACGTATTTACCCAATTTATAAAATATTAAAGGCAAAACCTGACTTTCAGGGGGGTCCTAACATTCTCCGTTACGCCACTAGTAAATTGTTTGAAAACATTACAGTGGCGCGAAAGCCATTGAAATTCATACACCACATAAAATATATTGCACATAAAAAATCGCACAAAAAGGAAATTGCATGAAAGAAGACCGCATAAAAACAGGTTCGACTGTATATATACATATATATATATTGAAATTAATTCGAAAGATAAAAATATGTTGTTGTTGTTACTAATGCCACCTGATCGGCAAAGGCCAGATCAAGGCCCACGAAATTCATCATGGTAAAGGGCTAAGTGACACCTGTCGTTAGCCTTAGCTTTGAGCACCCTACAGGTGGTAGAACTATTTAGCTCGGTTTCACCCCAATTTAGAGGGAGAACATCCTGGGGTGGTCAGGGGCTTCCCACCTCTATTCCCCTTCCACCAACCTCACGAGAGGACTTGCGTCTCGACGGCTATTTAAAGTACCCCCATGCCGCGAAGGCACTATACATTTGCAAACATCCATGTCTTCTCTGGGATTCAAATCAGTCCCAACGGCACAGCAGTCAGCGTCTTTAACCCCTATACCGGATGGGTGAAAAGATATATATATATCTTTCAAATTTTCAATATTTAATAAAATATTTTCTATTCATCCATTCAAAGTAGGAATTGACTTATTTTTTTGTATTACTTAAGATTATATTTAAACATAAATGCATTAGCTCTAGTGTAAGTTACTTGTGTCTTTATGTTTTATGATTAATTCTTATAATTTTGGTTCTTTACGAATAGTTTAATATTCATGAGTATATCGTAAAACTGAACATTATATGTGAAAAGTGCACCTCATCCCTTCGAAGTTTTTGACATATGAGATCACCCAAATCACAAATATTTTTTTAATATTTTACTTTATGAATACATACTTTCAAAAGACACTAAAGTTGACTGTTGAAAGTTTTTAAGCATAAAATAATTCTGCATCTTACTTTGGTGTATATTATATCAAAAAAATTTTTTAAATTCTAATGCACTTTTAGATTAAATTTGGACAAGGTGAAGTGAATTTTGATTATTCGAAATATGAAGCAATTGATAGGAATTACCTTAAGTATTTCACACTATGTGTTTACATTTCTGTTGCATAGATTCTTAAGGCATCCGACTACGTTCGGAACCGAGATTTTGCAAAAGCGTATAAATAGATAATATTTATGATATTTAGTGTCACTTAGATTAGAAAATGTATATAAAATTGCTTTAAGAATAGAATTACAATAAAAAAATATTTAAATACGATATTTTGACAAAAAATGAACATAGAATGACCCATTTTCAAAATATTCTCCTGTTATGAGAAATGCTTCTATTATAATAAAGTTTGCCTGTATATAGCTCAGACCTCTCTACAGAGGCTCAACTAGAATTTTTGAAATATTTAACTTAGAAGTGGGTTTATCCATATTTTACGACAACAGAGGGGAGCAATTTTATGAAAGAAACGCCGATAATTATTTCAATTGGTGGTAACTCTGAAAATAATCTGAATTTTTCAAAAATCCTAGTTCAGACTAAAAGAAGTCTTTACTTTATATTGGCAAAATATTATTATTATAGCATTTTTATATAAAAGAAGAACGTTTTGAAAAAATGTTATTCTTTTGCCAAAACATTGTATTTAAACATTTTTTTTTTATCATAATGTCCTTAAAACAATTTTATACATGTATTCTAATCTAAGTCACACTAAATATCATCAAATTTATCCATTTATGCGATTTTTTTAAAATCACGGTTCCGAACGTAGTCGGATACCTTAAATTATTATACATAAATTCCTTAAAGATGCTATACATTAAAAATAAAAGAAATATACGTATACAGAATCCATATGTTTAAAGATATTAGAAAAATAAATGTATAATTCAATAGAATAAACATAATGTTACACTTAAAGCATTTTATATTTTGCTACTCCTTAAAAGAGTTTAATATTAAAGAAAAAAAGCAGTGCTTAAAACTATTCTTAAATTTATATGTGTGTGTGGCTTTCTTTTTATTGGATTTTCCATACTCTAACTTTAAGAATAAAGCTTGAACCATATATAAAACTAAGATCTTATTTTCATGTAAAAAAGTAATATTTTTATAAATAAAAGCTGAAAAAACATTAAACAAATTTTTTTTTTTTTGAAAACGAGAAGCATTTTTTATTTTTGGATGGAATTTTACTAACCCTTATTTTTTCTAGGTGTTTTCAAAGGGTTTATTATTAATCTGCACACTCAGTAACAAACAGAATAATGATAAATAGTATCACATTATAAATATATTATGAGACGTGTTTAGAATTTTACTTACCCTTCTCTATTTTCTTTTGCATTACATACCCAGAAAAGGTTGCTTTAATATTATTTTGAAAATTAGTGTTTGTTAATGACTCCTAAAAGCTGATGATTTTTTACAAAGAATACTATTTAGGCACTAGAATCTAAAATAAGCTTATCTAAGTTGCTGTAAATTCGAATAAGGCAATTTAAATAGGTCATGGTCTGGTAATTAAGGATTGTTGACACGCTGAGTTCATTAAGACTTTGATAGTGAGGTTCATTGTTTACAGTTACGATTGAATTAAACTTGTCGCATTACTCACACTTTCACTTCGGTGAATAACAGATAATATATGTATAAAGCACACACACATAGCTTTATTTCCAATTCTGATACTACGTTGCTTACAAAGTTCTGCTTCATAAGAAATGTTTATTGTTTATGTAATTAAAGAAACTGCCTTCAAATCATTCAAATACAATTTTTTAGAAGAATTTGGATTCAAATTACATGGAATTTTCGAAAAATCAAAATTACAAATACGTCATTTTAAAATTCGTACTTGTTAACGCATTTTGCTTTAATTTTTACTGAAACAGTCTGAAAAATAAGTGCAAAAAATGATTTTACTTAGTTCCGAACTATTCAATGCTTCAAAGGTAAAGAATTTAAAAGTTTACATAAATTTGCTGAACTTTAATTACCACAACTAATTACTAATTCATAAAGTATTTTTTAAGTTTAATACAGTGTCAACCTTTATATAAGACATTTCTTTAAAAATTAAATATTGTCATAACATATAGAAAGTACAAAAAAAAATCAAGATTTAAGGTCTGTTTTTATTAAGTTGTAAGGGAATTAATAAGAAAGTTTTGTTAAATAATTCAAATTCTGTATAATATAGTTGAAATATTTAATAATACAAGCATACAAAAACAAGATATTTTCCACATTTATTATATTGTAAACAGCAGGATATGTTTTCATTCTTCCTTAAATCAAAGTTTCAATTCATTTTTTGTGTACGTTGTGCATCGACCAATAATTTAAATTCGCTAAGAGAATTTAAAAAACGTGATGAATATCCAAATTATAGCATTCAGAAACAGAACAACGCGTAGACAAATAATATAAATATGAATAGTTTTTTATAAAAGTGTATCATTCCTATCATTGTTAAAAAACCTCTTTCATAATAAAAAAAGCACTTATTGATACTCATAAATTAACCTCTTATTACATTACGCATTACTTAAACTTTTCGAACAGAAATTGTATACATTGTTTATTCTCTTCATAAAATTTGTTTTATTTGTAATTTAGGAATATTAAAGAGTCTGAGATCTACCAACTACAATAATTTTGACCCTTTTATGATAATTCATTTTTATCCCATAATATGCTCATTGTTTCACATATTGCTTCAATTTTCTTTTTATAACTAATGTTAATAAATTGAAATCCTTCAGAGCTTCATAAAAAATATTTGCAATTCTGTCCTTTTATTTTTTGATATTATACCCAAATATCTTAAATAATAATCCCCTTACTTATGACACCTACTGTATTTACTGCATCATGAATAAAAAAAATTACTTGACACAAAATTTCAACTGAATTCAATTGATTATGTAACTACAATTAAATTAAATTTGCCCTTTTCTTTAAAAAAATTAGAATATTTTTTAAATAATTACACATATTGCCCTTGTTAAAAAAAAATATCCAACCTCAAAAAATGTATGAAAAACATGTATAACTGTAGTACCAAACACTTTATTAACTATTTAAAAACTATTACGCAAAACGAATAATATATCTCTTTATGTTTAAAATAAATGTAAAAGCATTCAAATTTATTTAAAAGGATGTAAGAGATTAACAACTCTGTATTCTAAAATTTCACGCAGAAAAAAAAAATTTGTCTTTCTAACTTTTTAAATCAAAATATCAAAAATAGCATCAGCGATATACATTTTAAAAACCCCGAGAAAAATAATTGTTTAGTCATTCTAATCTCACAGCAACAGAATTAGACTATAAAGAGCTCAATAATTCTTTATTGAAAATCAATATGGAATGTTTGAAACTAACTCAAAAAAAATCTATAAAAATACTTGATTTGAAATCTGTTTTTAATCGCATAATAACCTTTTTATTAATTTGCTTAAAATATCTGCTTGGATTTACTAACAAAGAAAGAATTAGTTTAAATAATTAAAGTGTATAACACGTTTTAAGCAAAATTTATTCCTGCGTCCAAAAATAACATAAATAGAAAAATCGTGGTATTGAAAAAAAATTCATTTACAGAAGGAATTTTAAGATGAAGATATTTATTAAAAGTACTCTACCATATTCCACGTAATAAAAAAAAAACTTTGCGTAAAAAAGAATTAAATCATCTCTTGGTTTTAGAAATAAATTACGCAGGCGATTCTGTGTTTCTTCTCTCGATAAATCATTTGTTATTGGTCCTTTGGGCTTTGATTTTTATAACTTTCAATTTAACAAAAAGCTTGAGTTTACTTCATATTTTTATCGTTCACTATTTGAAAGTTGAATGAAAGAAAGTTATATTCGAAATAAAACTAGTCCTTTTATTAAATTTCTAAGTACTTTGAAAGCAAATTTTTATGTTTAAAAAAAGAGAAAAAAAACTTTTTATCAAAGAATTTTAGAAACTTGGTTTAGTATCATTCTTTGACAAAATACACATCAATCATCACAGATAAAAAACACGTTGTTTTTGCTAACGTTCAATTAAGTTTTTCAAGTATTGATATTATTCAGAGGGGATACTGAAAAGGTTCGCTCAGGACGATATTTTTCTTTTGTTCTATTGTCTAAAATAAAGCTATTCGTTCTAAAACAGATAATAATTTTTAAAGCTTTGCAGTAAGAAAAAAAATAATAATAAACGTTGTTTCTTTAAAAGCATTTTTATCTTACATTACATTCAATGGTCATCACTACATTAAATTATAATCAGTGCTTATTCATTTTGCTAACATGTAAAAATGAGTATTTTTTTCTTTTATAAACTTATTAAGTTTTATAAAATTACACTATTTTGTAAGAAAATTATAATTCTTTAGGGAATAACAAAGCTGCGAAAAATTTATTTTTAATCAAGTATTCAATTAACGTTTATCAGTTTCATACATAAGAGATTTAGCAGAGTTCTTTTATAAACTTAATTTTTATTCAAAAAATGGTATTTATTATTATAAAAGTAAAATATCTTAGATTTTATTATTTTTGTTTAAGAAATTAATTTAAGTCAAAAGTGTTTCGATTAAATGCTGAAATTCAAATAGGTTTTCGATTTTATTTTTTTCAATTATAAAATAAATTATTATTCATATGTTTTTTTAAAAAACTTTATATATTTCTTAATTGAATACATATAAAATAAAGGAAAATATTTGATAACAAACTCTATTCCACGAATCTATCTAGTTATAAGGTATATCTTATAATATCTAGAAAAAATTTCATTATTAAATGCTTTAAAAAAAATCATTTTATTCTACTAACGTTAATTAAGACTTACTGAAGGCAGAAAAAAAAAGAACCTTATTTCATTAGTTTTTCTTTTTTCCGTACTTAATGTTTATTTTAATGAATTTTTTCACTTGGATTAAAAATATTTTGTTTACTAATTAGCAATTAAACTAATTAAAATATTATAAATTTCATTGAATCTCTGAAACTTTATGCAGTTTTGCTATGAACTTGTAAAAAGTTCAATATAAAATTACATATAATAAAACATAATGGAAGAATATAAAGCCGATATCATGTATTTGCTCCACAATATTTGTTTTGTCTTGAATAATTCTGGTAACTTTCATTCCTGAATTTAAAATTGTAAAACTGTAAGTGTTCCCGTACTTCCTATTCATCATAACATATTAATTCTCTGAACATAATTTCAAAACTCCCTTTTTATTTAATGTATTTACCCCTTATGTATGTTTTATGAATCGTGTTAAAAAAAATACCCCAATTAAATATTCAGTATTTTCTTTTTAATCATTCCTTTTAAGTCCTAAAAAAACAATAATAAAATAGTAGAGAGACATATTCTGACATACTTCTATTACAAAAATTTTTAATTCCTATACCTCTATTTTATTTATGTTATTTTATCTTTTAATTAAAGCATGTAGAAAGTACTAAATTGCGTGTACCATTTTTAAAAGCCTGAAAGTTACATCTCTTTCAATAATCTTGCCACTGGATGTCTAACACTGCATTCTCATAAAATAAATCATGTTCTTTTCTCAAAGTACCTTATTATGCTTATACAGTCTCACTTCATTTAAACTGCAATTTTGCTTCATTTAAAGTGCAGTTTCACTTCATTGTAAAACTTAGTTCAATAACCTGATTTACTCTGGTTAAATCTAGTTTCATAAGTTTTTATTTAAGCGTGAATCAAAAAATAAAATTGATTAAAATATAATTTGACCATCTTTTTTACCTGCATATTTCCCATTTCTTAAGTTTTTAAAAAAGTAAAATTCTTATTTGTCGACGCTTATCAAATTTGAACTTTTGGAACATAGTAGTTTTCGCTGATTTTAAAATGATAATTTCTAGAAATTTTTGGCCACCTGAAAATGTTTCTCGGCTTCCAAAATGACTCTATAGAGAGCTTGAAACTAATAGAATTAAAAAAGCAAAGAAAATGGAAAATTTTAAGAGAAGAATGGGAAAATTCTGATAATCTATTATTTACATTATTTTTTAAAATATATGTATATAGAAAGTTTGCAGGATAATCATATTCTGAACAGAGTATATTTACAAATTTCTTGTGATTATTGAGTTGTTCTTATGTACGATCATTAACTACATATCTTTATTTTCTTGTGGTTAATTAAGAATAATATTCTTTAAAGTGAGTCCTGAAGATTTGTTTATCCATTAAAGCACTTAAACAATATTAAAAATAAAGGTTTCTCTAATATCATAAATATTACTTTTTTAGAAAAAAAAACTATTATCTTCATTTAATTGTAAATTCAAAACAACTGTATTATTTGTATGAAGATTGGTTTTTATTAAATTAAAATAACCTGGATATATAAAAATTAAGATTAGGAATATAATCTAAATTATTACTAAAAATAATTAATTAAGTCATCCATGTATCCTTTTATACGGCAATAATTAATGTCTATATTACCACTTTCATAGTAGTGTATGCAATGGCTGGCTGCCTCTATTTTTTTTTTTTTTTGTACATATAAAAACCATTGTGAGAAATAAAAATTTCGCTTAATACAAGTTGAACAACTGTAATATATTTTTCATATTTTCTTAAAATTTATTTAAAGAGAATGTATTTTCTATATCAGTGGATTTTTAAATAAGTCTTCAAACTCACAGCTATGAATAAATTTTATGTTTTTACCTTACAAGGACCTAACCCTGTATTACTGTTTGTGACAGTTAAAAGGATTTGTAAGGTAAGAATTAAAACCTGTGACTGTTCAAAATTTAATGAAATTCTTATGGAATTTTGGAGTAAGAAGAATTGTGTGAGAAAAATTCATGTCTTTAATATTAAAACCTATTTTTGGATGCAATTTAAAGATACGACCGCAAATTTCTTTTATGCTAAATATGTATTTTATAAATGCGGCATTGTCTGAAAGTGTTAATTAAGAATATTATAAAAACATTTGCTAACAGCAAAGTTTTTTCCAGGAACTTTTTGGACATAAACTGTTACAAAATCCTTTTGCAATTCTATAAACTCTGTTAATTAATAATTTCTTGCGAGTAATATCATTCTCAATTTTATAACTCCATTTCAATGTCTGAGTATATTGAGTATTAAATGCTTCAATCGAAAAACCATGTTTAATAGCAATTTTTTGTAATAAAATTATCAATATCTGCAGTAATTTATAATTTTAATAGCAAAATTATTATTAGAAATCATTGAACTAAAGCCTGCACCCTTTTTTATTCAATTTTTCACAATATTTAAATATAATTCTATTATAATTTTTTTGATTTCCTTTTATTTTTATTATTTTTTCTTATTTTTTTATTTTTACATTTTTTTTTTATTTTTATTTTGTAGCATGTTTATAATTTATATACTTGTATACAAACTTCTCCTTTGCATTGTGACAACACAATTAACTAATGATTGGTATCGTTTCGTATCTCTGATTTAGTTATATTTAACTTGGGAGTAGTATCCTCCATTATTTATCAAAAACAATTATTACATGTCTGAACATAAAAAAACAATCTCTATGACGAAAAGGATTACAGAGTATTTGTTTTCTATAAAATAAATTTTACGTCTATATTTTTTATCTTTAAATTTCAAACGCTACATACTTAAGAGATCTTTCTTCTGCTAACCTTTTAAGTTCAAACCGCTTAAAATATTTGAAGGCGTAACTATATATTCACTTTGTTTGGCAACTGCCTGCTGTCATAAATTCTTTTGCACAAAAGCTAATGAATAAAGCAGCTGTGTTTCTTTGATGTAGCAATTAGGATGGCTGAAAAAGTTTTCAGCTGAGAGAAATGTTTCCGGAAAAAAAAATTCAGATGATCTTAAAATGGGAGCAAAAGTGTTTGGTCCACTGAACGTATTGTTCAATGACTTTCCAAATGAGCAGAAGTTTTCGCATGAGCAAACGCCGTAAAAGAAATATTAATGTTGAAAAGAAACGGAAGTCAATAAAATGGGTGACTGTTAGCTTTTCTTAGAAAATGCTATTAAAAAAATTTAGAAACTAATACATCGTCACAAATCCACGGGTTCGTTTCGTAGATGTTTTCTTTTTATAAAAAATGGAAATAATAAATTTTTTACCATACGTTGTTTTAAATAAACTCATTTAAGGCTACATACATGGAATCCCCTGTTTTTAATGACTTCAGAGAGTTCATTAATTTTTTTTTATCTTAGATGCAGATTGATTCCTACATTCATGTAATCATTGAATCAAAGGAAAATATGTTTCGAAAATTGTTATTTAAAATAAGTTTTTACTATAAACTATGATTTTAATCAATTTTTATTTTAATGAAATGCTTAATGAGATATTAGAGATGAATGTACAAAACTTTACGCGTATCTCTAGAATATAAAACTCCATTTTTAAAATAATAGGACTCTGAGTTTCGAAAACACATTACCTTGGAGCTTACATTATTTCGAAACGAATTTTGGTCATTAGAAATATATTAGTTAACTAAAATTTTAACCTTAGTAATGCAAAATTCTAAATCTCTCCTGCAGGAACACAAATTTTAATCTCATTTGTTGCGTACTATAGCCTTAGACAACTTATTAACAAAACTAATACCAGACACGAAATACATTCTTCCTTTATATAATTCGCAATGTAGCAAATAAGCTCTAAAATTCTTGTTTCAAGTAATTTATATATATGTATATATTGTTTGTCTTGCAACTGTTAATAAGTAAACATAGAGTGGTGTATATAGTTAAACAACCACTTTTCTGTTTTCTACTGCTGTATAAACCCTGATAATTTAGTCTCGGTATAACTCCCTAAAACAAAAAGTAATTTATTTTATGAACACATTTTAGTACTTCAAATATCGAAAGTTCATTTCCAAGAAGCATACATTTTTTTTAATATTTTCTTTCTTAATATCTTATTTTTTAATACATAAAGTATATTATAACGCACTACTTTCTCTCATTTCTTTACATTTGTTCTAATTTCTTGTTAATTAAAATATATTTCTTATTTCTTAAACTAATTTTGTGTAATTTCAGCTTTTAATGAATATGTAATGAAATATATAGAAACGTTTCTTTCAATATAATTCTACTTTTAATTAAATAAATCAAAAATTAAACTAAAAATAGAAGGCAGATAATTTTTTCATTAATATGTATTTAAAACAATATCACTTTCAACTTAAGTCAAATAAATATATCTGAATATTTAAGAATAGATTCGTCTTAATAAAAGCACACGCCTTATAGGATACTAATCATTAATTCATTAAAGAAAAGTATACAAAATTTCTTTAAACATAAATATTTAATTTTCATTAGCTTCTACGCACATAATAAATTTTTGTAATGCTTTCGAATTTGTGTAGAAGACTTTTTATAGTAGTTAAAGAACATTAAAAAATTTCAATGGCTTCACTAATTAGGTAATTACGTTCCAAAATGTAGCACAGAGGTATCCTCTCTCCTCCAGAAAAAAATTCATGAAAATGGAGAAACATTAAAAATAATTACAGAACCATAAAACATACTTTTTTTAGGAAAGATATTAACGTGAAAATATTCGGCACGTTTTTTTCATGTATAGGTTTATCATCCTCATTATTGCAATTAGTGATAAAATATTTCAAAACTAGTATTAATTTAAACACCATACAGGCACTAAAAATAAAATGTGGAACAGAATATATAGTTAAAAATCTACAGGTATACAACGTTCGTTCGATAGATCATCATATGGAGAAAAAAAATTCTGCTATACCCTGAAAAAGCAATTTTATAAATATGATTCTCAAATCAATATATGTACCGGATGCTTCATAATTTCGCACAAAGTTCAAAAATTCGTAATAAAACAGAACAAAATGTAACGATAGAAAAAAAAATCTTCTGTTAGTGGCAAAAGGATAAAGGCGAATTGGGTTTATTTTCTCTAAGAAAAAAAATTAGTTCCAAAAGTACCCGAAAGAGGGCAATCACACATCATACTAAAATTTTTATGGAAATTATCAACGAATTTTATTGAATCATTGAAATATAAAACTGGAAAGAGAGCCATCAGTCGAAACCAGCAGTGTGCTTCTGTTACCCGATCAAGCATTTCTATTTAAACTTTTCTACAAAAGTAGTGAATCATCATTACAAAAGTTTCATACAGAGAAAAGACTTAAAGCGCAAAAAACACCCTACTTCATTGAATGAAGTACGAAATTTAGTACAATGGTTTGAAGAAACGGTGAGTTAAAAAATCGTTCATAAAGTGGAAGACCATCTTTGACTAGGAACCGCTTTCATCTGGTACAAAATGTCATGAAATATTTGGCAGGTAATATATCAGGGGAAAGTAGCAATACTTGTGAAGCTGAGAAGATTCCTAAGCCATTCGATTCGACGTATAGACAACTGAATCTGAATCCGTACAAAATCCATGATCTTCACTAGATATTACCGGAAGATACAGATGCAAGACAAAACTTTGCTACATCGGAATTTGCACAAATGGAATAATGGTTGCGGAAGGTCATGTAGACAGATGAAGCCCACTTTTCACTGAATAGTAATATGAATACACAAAACAGTCGTATCTGGACGACGTCATATCCTCATATCTGAACCAGTCACTACATTCTCTTCGTAATATTGTTCGGTGCAGTTTTACTACATATTTTACTCTAAGCCCGTTCTTTTTTTAAGAACTTTATCCTGGATCCGACTGGAAAGTCTTTACTGTCTCTGCAGCACGGCATCTTAACCTTTTTCCTGACCAAAGTATGCATACATTGCCGGGAAGGCATGCGGTACATGTTGTCACCTTCGTATTAAATAGTATTCCGCACCACATAGCACTTGAGATGAAGACACTCATGTAGTAAACTTTTTCCGAAGACTAAATGATAAGTTATGGTTTTACGGTTTCGTGTCTCTACCATAACAAATATCAATCCGGCAAGTTTTTGGTTGCTGTACCGGGGCTTTCCAACCACTTTGATCGAAGCGGAACATGCAATTCGACAGTTAGTCACTACCAGGCGATGGTGAAATACTACTCTCCACTCCAATAGGGGTCATGACGTGACTAATTTGCTTTTTACCTTGTGAAGAAGGTCGTGGTGATTACCTGTTAATATTAAATTGATCTTCTGTTTACTGTTGGCCTAATTTGCTTAAACTGTTTCAATATGATGAATGAGCACCCTTTGATTCTTGACTAGTTTTGAATTTTAGTTCTTGCCTAGTTTGACTGATTTTGATAGTAATGACTTTAACACCATACAGGCACTAAAAATTACATATGGAACAGAATTTTATTGACAAATATACTTAATTCATGCAGTTTAAAATCTACAGGTATAGAACGTTCTGTAGATAGATGAAAAAATTTTCTGTTATAACATGCTGAAATATTAAGCAGACTATATATACCGGATATGTTAAAATTTCGTACAAAGTTTTTAAAAAAAATACTTAACAAAAGAAGTAATACTGAAGAAAAATCTGCAAATCTACAGGTCCTCTTTGAGTTACATTTAAAATTTGTTTTTTGTTTGTTTTTGCATTTAAATATTTAATTCTCCCCGTTTTGGCACCAACAAAAAAATTCTAATATTACTGTACTATTACAAATTTCTTAACTTTGTTATATATATATATATAACTTGTAAATAATATGCCAAAAATACTCAATCATCAATAAATTCTAACGTAAACTGGCGCAAAAGAACCACATTAATGTATGCAAATATCATATGAAACAAAAGAACAATGGTTTTTAGTGTGAAAATCCTGCAAAATAGGAGATGAAATTCTGAAAATTACAACGGAAAATATGATTCCTATCATGACAAGAGAGAATCAATGGACTAAAATGCAAAACTGTTTTGTTTTCTGAAACTGTCACTGACCACGAGAGTATTATTTAACGACTTCTTTGTATAAAAGGAAGAACTGAATGTGCCTTTGTATTAATTTATTTATGAAAAAATTGTATTGTGATTTTTACATTATCATCCCTCCTACATATGGAATTCTAAAGAAAATAAAAATTAGATTATTTATGTATTCACATAATGTACCACATAAACCTACATTAATTTTACTACTTCACAAAAAGACTTCTTAATTGCCATACCTGTACAATATATATAAATGTACTCAACATTTCAAATTAGGACGAATTCTATTAAAGTTAATCATAACTGACAAGTAAAAATTAAATTTCTATACGTTCCAAAGCACAGAAGTAAATTGAAATATTCTGTTATTTTGCAGTTTTTCACCTCGAAAATGGAATAAATAATACTTTTCATATATAAAGGGAAACAAGATCAATGAACTTAAAAAATATTTTAATTTCAATTATAAATTAAGCACTTTTTAAATAAAAGATACTGTATAACTTATATACTTAAAATTCTGATTATCGTTTTTAAATTCTCAAGAAGAACGAGATTTAGTTACTATTTTACGATTTATACCTTTAAATTATTACATGCAAATCAAAATGAAAAATGTATATGAATAAAAAAGAAAATCTTTTAGTCGACACAACTATCTAAATTCTAATCCAAAGGCTGACATTTTGATTCTGTGTACCAGAGTCAACGTATTATCTTTATGTCTATTATGTTGAGTCATTTCAAGTTTTCAAAAAAGTTGCAGTAAAGAGACAATGTACAGTTGTTAAAAATTCCATTTCCATACCGTGCGAACTTTCAAATTACCTTTCAGTATGTTCACTGCAGCACAATTTGATCTGGGTTTCTTCTTCCATGAAATGAATTCTTCCTTTTAATGAAACTTTTCTCTTCTTAACTTGTCTAACATATCACAACAGTTGTCAGAAAAATGTCATTTAAGATGCATGTTCACATTTTATTTTACTTAAAGGTATTGCCTTTCGAATATATTTGAATTCAATCGAGGAAATGTTGTCTTTTTTAAAAAAAAAGTTAATAAAATTGAATTACTTCCCCAATAGAAATACTATAGATTAAATATTTAAAACTATATAACTACGTTGGAAACCAAATCTTATGAATGTATATTCAATTTGAAAGAGGAAGCTGCATGCATTAATTTTTCATTTAAAAGTATACCTATAACAAAGATAAATTTTCCCTCCCTTTATAGATTATTTAATCATAAATTTTTAAATTAACTTAATATATATGAAGAATAATATTCAGTAAATATAAATATTAAAATTATATTTGAATGATAAATTCTTGTAAATTTACATTGAGTTTGAAGATGAAAGTTCAGTGTAGAAAATGTTTTAGTTAAAAATATTTTACTCGGGGTAAATTATTCTTTATTCTTCAAGAAGCTATTAGTACATATTTGCTGAGTACTGTTTCCCTTGTCAAGAGATATGAAAAAAGACTATCAAAATTTTGTTGTGTAAAATGTGGAAAATTCATGTGCCTTGAACATTATAAGATGATTTTTGAAGACTGCAACAAAGAATCTCAAAAATGTGAATATATAGTGGTGACAGGAATAACTAACTACCGTAAGATCCAGCATATAACACGCACCACCGTACAACGCGCACCTATACTTCCAAGCTACATTTTTAAATTTTTAGGTATATTCACCGTTTAACTCGCACCCCCTTTCTCACGAAGAAATCTGAAATACATATGTGCACTGCTCTTATGTTTTAAAGTCATTTATTCGAGGTATTATTCCATGCTTATGAAAAAATAGCATACTTTTGGAACTACAACCCTTTCAGTTCATAAGGAATGTCTCTTTTCTTTTAAATAAACAGTATTTCAATACATGTAGAATCTAATTTTTTTCTATGCTCATCTCTTTTCTTTATTTTTAAGGCTCTTCTTTTTATATCCTGCGTATAACGCGCAACCGTAAATTTCGATCTTATTTTTTGTGTTAAAAGTGCGCGTTATACGCCAGATTTTACTGTACTACCTTTGAGATTTTTTTTTTTTTTTTTGGTTAAGGTATCCGACTACGTTCGGAACCGTGATTTTGCAAAAGCATATAAATGGATAATATTTATGAAATTTAGTGTCATTTAGATTAGAAAATGTATATAAAACTGTTTTAAGAATAGTATTACAATAAAAAATTATTTAAGTACAATATTTCGGCTAAAAATTAACTTAGAATAACCATTTTTCAAAATGTTCTCCTTTTGTGAAAAATGCTTCTGTTATAATAATATTTTGCCTGTATATAGCTCAAACCTCTCACCAGAGGCTCAACTAGAATTTTTGAAATATATAACTTAGAAGTGGGTTTATCCGAGTTTTACGACAACAGAGGGGAAAAATTTTAAGAAAAAAACGCCGATAATTATTTCAAATGGTTGTAACTCTGAAAATAATGTGAAGTTTTTAAAAAAATCATAGTTAAGCCTCTGTACAGAGGTCTGAGCTATATACAGGCAAAATATTATTATAATAGAAGCATTTTTCACGAAAAGAGAACATTTTGAAAAAAGATTATTCTAAGTTCATTTTTAGCCGAAATAATGAATCCGAACGCAGTCGGATACCTTAAAATCAAATTTTTGATTATATTTTAAATACTATATCATGACATGTGTACCATACATATGTACCCAATGGAGTCAAATTTGCATCACAATAATTTGTTCTTAAAAAACACTTTCAGCATTAAGTAATTTATTATTATTTTTATAGACGTAATTAGTTTTGTTCATTGAGATGATAATAAAAGGTTTCAATTTTTCTATGTTTTTTTAGTTTTCCAATGTACTTGAACCCACTTTCATAGGCCACATTCTTATTTTTCCCTCCCTTTTTTTTAACATATTATATCTCCTTTCCAAACAGCGATTGATTGCTTTGGTGATACAGGTAGATAGATACTTCTATCTTGTATCTGTTATTTCAGTAATAGTCCATTATTTTGATAGGTAGGTAATATACTATAGATAATACAAAAATTCATAATTTCAATAACAAACATTGCACCTTATATCAATATTTTAAATACATTAATACTTTATGTCTAATCTCGCCAATAAAATGATTAAATCAATCCAAAACGTGAATATGAGGTAAAGTATCTAAGAGATACCGCGCTTATGGATAAAAAGTATTGAAGACCACCTAGCGGAGGGTTAAAACAAACATATTTTTTAATAAAAAATGGATTTGCGTTTAAAACTGCTTTATATTTCAGAAGTAGTTTGATAAGTTTTATGAATTACATTGAAAACTTTCAAGAAATATAACAAACACTTATAACCTTTTAGTTAATATTGCCAACAAAAACACAACCGAAGGAAACTTTTAAGATTTGTTCTTTTTTAAGCTAAAATATACTCAAACAATAAATTTTGAAACCAAAAATTTATAAACAAAGTTTTCTCAAGATTAACTTAAATTTTTAAAAGAAACATATTGAATTTTTAAAGATGATACTTTAAAACTCTCTCTTCCTTTTTGAAAACCCAAAATATTAAATTAAGTACTTAAATGTTCTTTAAAATCTTATCACAGCTTAAAGCCAAATATCCCTAAAAAAACGAATTATAGTTAACGGAAATTGCTTAAAAGTACTGAAGTTTATCCTTATTGGGTTCAAAAAATTTTAATTGAGTTTTTAGTTGAATACAAGCAACTTTTAAGATTAATTTTGAATTAAAAACTTCAAAGTAATGTTTTGGCATGCAGAAATATATTGTTATTTAAGATATAATCGGAAAATGAATAAATATGGCATTTTAATTATGATGTAATGTGAATTGTTATCAGTAAAAGTACTAAGAATTAAATTAAAAGAAAGCAATAAGCAGTTTTCTAACACAGAAATTAAGTTATTAAATTGTAATCGAAATTATAATATTAAAAATACCTTTTTAACATCTTTTTAAATATTTGAAAATTTGTTTGGTTAAATAATTTCATATATACAAGTCAGAAAACTAAATTGACAAAAAACAGAACTAAATAAAAATTGACAACATTTTTTTAGATTATTTTGTAATTTTTTTAAATATTTGCTGACTTGTAACTTTTTTATTTGTTACAATAGTATCCAGACACATAAAAATGAAATTATTTGGAAAATATTATTTCTAATTATATTCAGTGATAAAAATTCAAAATAGAAAAATGAAAAAGAAGTTGAAATAATCAACAATTCATTTCAGAGTACAGGTTTTTCTTCCTTACTGGCTAAAACTTTTCAAAGAATTGTGTACTCGTTATTTCATTATTTGGTTATTTCATTCCTTTTTTATTATAAACTTATAGCTTATAGATAAATACTGAGAAAGCATTTCATAAATTAAGGTAAAAAAATTGAAAAAAAATTTGATCACACTTTTGCTGGCTAATGTTTACAAAGTCTCCATAAAAAAATTTCAAAAATCAAAAGTGAAGGCCAGCCATTTTAAGAGAAAAGATATAAATAGAAATAGAGAAATTATTTGTCTGATAAATATATTGTTAGCTTCCTACTTGTAGTTAAATTGGGGAATAGTATTCCCCACATGTACATTTATATTTATTATTACGGTAATCACTTAAAAAGTCAAATGCCTAAAAGGAAAAAATAGCAATTCATGCTTAAAATAGCATTATTAAACTTTTAAAATTGCAATTATTGAAATCTCAGTATTTCAAAATATTTAATTTCTTACAAATTATTCAGAAAAATTTAACTTCGCAATTTCAAATAAACTTCGTAAATTTCTAACGTATGCATTTCTAATCGTTTTAACAATTTTAAAAAGCGATTATGCACATTACTCACTTTAGTTTCGTGTCCTAATTTACATTAAGAATAGTCAACTTTTAGGGATGAGGTGAAACTAGAAAAAACTCTGTAAAGGATTATAAAAACAACCAAAAGATTAAGAGACATTTTTAGTGTGACGGAATAAAAGAAAAATACTACTTTTCTTAATTTCTCTTAAATAGTTTTGATCAATGCTTCTAACCAGAACTGAACCGAAAACGGGGGGAAAAACGTTGTTTTAGTCGGAAAAAAAAACGGAACAACCGAAAAAAATATCGGTTTATTTCGGTTCAATATATCTTCAGTTATTTAGTTACTGTAACCAACTTATCAATATTTTTTAATTTAAGTTCAACTATATATTTATCATCATTATACGTACATCGCTTCTCGATTTTCTGTTTTGATGTTCGCTAGAGCTTTTCTGTTTCAGTTTCGGATGAAAATACTTACAGAAGGCAGATTTAATCCAGTTGAATAAACTAGAAATATATATAATTTCTTAAGAAAAATATCAGTCTAAGTTATATTTTCCACATCTCAGCATGCGATCATCCACGGATGTTTGTATAGACCAGGGAGGGCGAACCAGTGGCACGAGACACAATATTTTGGGCATGCCAGTGATCAAAAATGTTTCCCTTTGATTTCAAAGTAACAGAGTTCACCATGAAGTATTACGAACAAACACAAGTGATCGGTCGCAGGGTGGCCTGGAGCACCCTCGTTTGTTATTGTCTTACCTTAGTTACGTTGTGGACTGCCGTTGCTTATGATAGCATAGTCAATTTTGTTGATACAATTGTATTTTAAGGTGTTATATTTACGATTTTTAACATTTAATATGGCTAGTTCATCAAAAGAACAAAAAGTCCAAGATTTAACAGAGAATTTCAAATTTGTACAATCTAAAAAAAATGGCATTATTAGTAAAGGTGACAAAGCGGTGTGTGTTTTAAGTTCTGAAACAGTGGAATGTAGAGCATCGTCTGTAAAACGGCATTCTGAAACAAATCACAAATCCTCTTGTCAAAAAAGTGAACCACAGCAAAAATAATTAATTGCTTAGAAACCATCTGGCAGATGACTCCAATTTAGCTTGCATTCTACTAAAAGTAACATCTTACCATCCTAATATAAATTATTTGTCATCCAATCTTCAACAGAAGTTATGCTAATGTTACTTTAATTCGAATTACACGTATAACTAAAACATTTACATTTATACAGTACAAAAAGTATTTTTTCGTAGTAAATAAAGAGCTTTGAGTAGTTAGTATTTAGTTTTATTATTTTTCCAATAATCACAAGTCAAAATTAGTTGACGGCACGTCTATATCTCATTAAACACTTGTTTAGAAAAAATTTCACGCTGATCCATAAAAGTTCGCCACCCCTAGTATAGACTGTTCAGATAAACAAACCACAGAATCATAAACCTAGTCAGCTGCGATTTTGATTACCTCCCTTTTTCTCTGCTCACCGCACATATCGTACAAGCTGGTTAACTGTATCAATTCAAACAGTGTACCAATTAAAAAAAGAAAAGTATTTTTTAAATTTTGATAGAATCACATTTTTTGTTTATGATGGAATTATATATTTTGTACAAATAAGAATATACATAAAATAAAATTATTCATTCGGAACTTAATCTAAAACCGTTATTTTTGGTGGAATGAAAATCATAACTGAACCGATATGCCTTTTTTTAGTTGAATCGGAAGGAAAAAATTACGGTTGGAAGCCTTGGTTTTGATGTTAATTTTACATCATAAACAGAAATTTTTTAATAACTGTAGATATTTTTATTTGATTAAGTAGCTCCAGTAAAAATTATTAAAATTTCAATTTTTGAGAGTTTTTATTAAACAAAATTTTCAGTCAAGATTATGAACTTTGATTTGTTGATTATCATCTATGTATCGTTTTTATAGTAAATGAATTATACGTGTAGATTTTTATAAGCAGGTTGATTTATAAAAGGGTTTAAAATAAGCAACAGCTCTCCAATACTTAGATGTTTATTCTGACATTAACTTTCTAGAGACTCATATGAAAGCAATCTTGTTTTAAGTGATTAAATATCTTTCGTTAATTTCCTATCCTTTAATCATGGATTCGTACCCGTGAATCGAGTGCCAAGCATCTAGGATGGCATTAAAAAAAATCTTGCGATATTCCAGTCAAACGTGTGTGTTCTCTGACCTTGTACGCCTAAGTTTGCGTATTGGCCCCCGGCCCAAGTCGATAGATTTTCATGATGCAAAAAATTGACAGCATCCATGTCGTATGATTTATGTAGCATGTTAAAGATCCCTAGAATGCCTGTTTGTCTTGGGTGTTCTTGGTAAAATTAAATTCATAGTACTATTTCGCATCGTCAGAGTTCAGGTCAGAGCCCTGTTTGTTAAAACTGGGCGTCAAAATTACACCGTGCCAATAGTAGAAACCAGAGGTGGCGAACCTTTATGGATCGACGTGCCAATTTTTCTATAGAAATATTTAATGAAGTATAGACGTGCCATCAAATAATTTTGACTTGCAGTTATTGGGAAAATAACAAAACTAAATGCTAACAACTCATTGCGAAAAAAATACATTTTGCGCTATATTGTAGTAAATGTTTTAGTTATACGTGTAATTCAAATTAAAGTAACATTAATGGAACTTCTGTTATTGCAGATTAGATGAGAAATAACTTATATTAGGATTTAAGGTACTTTTAGCATAATGCATGCTGTATCGGAGTTATTTGTCAAACGGTTTCTAAGTAATTAATTCTTTTAGTTCTGGTTCTCTTTTTCACAAAAGGATTTGTTATTTGTTTCGAAATGCCATTTTACAGACGATATTCTACATACCATTGTTTCAGAATATAAAACACGAACCGCTTTTTCATCTTTACTTATCATGTCATATTTCTCCGTCCACCAATTTTGAGATTTTCTGTTACATTATTGTCTTGCACTTTTTGTCTTTTTGCTGAGCTAGCTGTGTTAAATAACACTTAAAATCGTAAATACAACACAAATAAATTTTAAAATACAGTTGTAACAACAAAATTGACTATGCGATGCGTAGACAAACATTGCATCATTAGCAATTGTAAACCACGATGTAACAAAGGTAAGACAATAGCAAACGAGTGTGCTCCTTACGCACCACGTCCGATCACTCGTGTTTGTTCATAATACTTCACAGTGAATACTGTTATTTTGAACTAAAATGCAAATCGTTTGAATCGATGATGCGCCCAAAATACTTTGCTGAGTGTCATTAATGACACGCGTGCCACTGGTTTGCTATCCCTGGTATATACCTACGTGGTGCCATATTAAGGTATCCGACTACGTTCGGAACCATGATTTTAAAAAAGCGCATAAATGGATAATTTTCATGATATTTAGTGTCACTTAGATTAGAATACATGTATACAATTGTTTCAAGGACACATTATGACAAAAAAATTATTTAAATACAATATTTTGGCAAAAAATTAACTTAGAATAACCTTTTTTCCAAATGTTCTCCTTTTGTAAAAAATGCTTCTATTGTATTAATATTTTGCCTGTATATAGCTCAGACCTCTGTACAGAGGTTCAACTACGATGTTTGAGAAATTCAAATTATTTTCAGAGTTACAACCATTTGAAATAATGATCGGCGTATTTTCTTAAGATTTCTCCCTTCTGTTTTCGTAAAATATGGATAAACCGACTTCCGAGTTATGCATTTCAAAAATTCTAGTTGAGCCTCTGTAGAGCAAGCGGTCTGAGCTGAATACAGGCAAAATATTAATACAATAGAAGCATTTTTTACAAAAGGAGAACATTTGGAAAAAAGTTTATTCTAAGTTAATTTTTTGCCAAAATATTGTATTTAAATAATTTTTTTTGTCATAATGTCCTTAAAACAATTGTATACATGTATTCTAATCTAAGTGACACTAAATATCATGAAAATTATCCATTTACGCGTTTTGCAAATTCAGGGTTCCGAATGTAGTCGGATACCTTAAAAACTGAGCTTCTGGGAAATATACTAGGTCTGCAATGGGGAATACAATCCGCAGCCCCATTTGGAAAGAAAAAAAATTGCAATTGATTATATCATTTTTCCAGGTCATCATCATCATTTTTAACTAATACTGACCCTTTCTCTTTCATATAAATAACAATATTTACCCCAAAAGAGGAATAATGCTTGATGTACGAAATGCAAAAAAAAAAAGCTATCACTGATGCCATTCTTCACTAGCCATTACACTCTTTCTTTGATTCAGTTAAAAATGCACAGAAGATCAGGGCGCAAATACAGAGTTCATTTCAACCATTAACCATCAAACATAATTCATTACATCATCATCACTCGAACGTTATTTACTCAGAATCCTTGACGATATCTACCAAAATGTATTCTGTATCTCCACCCCCTCCTTTCACTTCCCGTTATATACCTCCCCTTGGATACCCCTTTCCGTCGCATGCATTTGCAAGCACCAAAGTGATCAAAGCGCCCACTCCGTAATAAATCATCCGGCGGCATAAAAAGAAAGTAACTTTTCTCTCATTCCCTGTCCATCTTACTCTCCACCCCGTAGAAAAGGATGATGCTTCCTGCCTCTCTTTATGTGATGAGGGCAATCTGGAAGTGTCCATTCGTAACGGGGTGACATTGAAACGACCTGAAGGACAGCGGAAGATGATATAAGTAAAGAAATGAGACTTTTTATTCAAAAAAGAGTTCACTGACTTTAACCTTAGAAGAATGCGATTATACAAATGCTCTCATGAGATTTTTTTTTTTATTGAACATCCGTCGATTCCTTTTTGATCCGTCTAGAAGTAAAAATATTGGAAGAAAGATTTTAGAGTAAAAACTTTTTTTAATGTGTACGGGGAGGGGATCTGGAAGATGATCTCAAAGCTCATTTATTCTGATGACAAAGTTCAAAATTCAAACGAAATACTTAAAGAGGTGTGCAAAACAGAAATAGAAAATACTTTCAAATGAATAATTCTTTTTTTCTCTTCTTTTTACTCTATTTCTTTTGAAACTCGAGTTCTAATACTAGCCAAATCGAACGGCTCCTCCCCCACACGTATGTATAAGCTAATAAAAAATATTAAATAAATATGTAAAATGTATATAAGTGCACATTCAGAGGAAACATTTTGACAGTTTTATTCATCCATGAAGAATACAAATATTATAGGTAAAATATTTTAGAATGAAAATAATATTTTTCAGGATACGTTTTTGTAAATCAGGAAAGCATTCAACTAGAAGGGAGCACTTAGCGTTACTCACTTTGCTAAGTGTTCTTGCTATTTTAACCCATATAAAAATATCATGCAGTTTGCTTGTATTTGAAGTGGGTCGCATTTAGAATATAAGATTGTAGGTAATCCGTTCAAAAATATAAATCAACTTATTATCTAAAAACAATTTCACATCGTGTGTGTGTTTAACATTCAAAATATATTTTTCATAAAAGTTAATTGATATTTATATTAATTAATGATGCACACTTAAAGCTCCAGCAAAATTATTCCCCCAGAACCTTTTAATTTCAGATTAAGATTAAATTACGCTAATAATACTTGAGCTGGTACCTTCTTGTCCTAACTTCTAACCTACGAAGAGATTTTAATGCATTATTTCACCAGATGGATTTTTAGTTAAATCAAGCTTCATATCCGAGCCCAATCTTAACATATTCTACTTCAAAGTTTATTAACTCGACTACCACTGTTGATTTAGTTTTAAATATTCCTATTAGATACAATAACAAAGAATACAAATAATCTCAATCACGAAGTATAAATATATGAGAAAAATAATAAAATCATTTGTTGATACTGCATATAATGTATTATTGAGCTGAAATATCCTAAACGAAAAATGATATTGTACTAGTACTTCAGTATTGAAGACAAAGAGGAACGGGAATATTGATAGTAATCAGTTTACCTATTCTTTGCCCATGTGCAAAGAAAACATATGTTTGGGGTTGGCAAGAGGAATTTCCATTGAGAGATATGCTTGATAGATAGAAATATATAGAGCAAGTTTTTACCTCTAAAACCGGCGTTTCTCAAATTGTGGGCTGCCCCTCCCTAGAGGGGCGTGATATCCCTATGTGGGGAGGGGGGCAAGCACATTGAAAAGTCAAAAATAAAAGATTTAAAATAAGTATTAATTTACTGAATGGAAGCAAAACTAAATACAACCTGGCAGAATAAAAATCAAATACGCATTTACTCTATAAAATATACTAATAAATGTATCAATACTGTACAATGTTTTTGGTAAATAATTTATCAATACTAAATTAAAAACAAGTTTGATAATTACTAATGCCTTCCATGGGCTTGTCATACACAAAATGGAATACTTATCTTGATAATTTGCATGGTTTATAATTAAATTCGTGTTGTAGCTTTAGTGCCAAAGTACATTTTTATTGTCTTCAATGCATTGTTATTGTGTAGGGGGGGGGGGGCGCATCACGATGAAAATTATGATTGAAAATTGGGTAGCAAATATTGAAAGTTTGAGAAGCACTGACTTAAACTCATAAAAGGAGAATTGAATGGAGCAAACAAGATTCTACAGAAGTCAATTTTCAAAAGAAATAACAACTCTACTTTCACTCCATATTCGTATATACACTCTTCTATAAGAAAATATTGCTGAACAGTGTGACGTTAATATTCAATTAATCAATCTATCTATCTATAAGAAAAAGGGAGGAAGGCGCACGCGCGAAATACCCATAAATTATTTTAATGTTATCAGAATTCTTAATACACTTGATTTGCCTACACCGACTGCACAGAAAGCGATATCTCTCACTATTATAGAAATGTGATCTTTCAGAGCGTTATCTGTTCCTAGCTTCCTCGAAGTAATGTCCATTTTTAAACATCCTAAAGTAAAACATATTACACAAAGCGTAAAAACTACTCAAAGATTCGTAAGTGAAGCTAATCCAATCAAACTTCTTTTGCATTGTCGAAGCTGAACAGTCATATGTAAAAACTCGAACTAACTTGGACTTAAATTTAAGTTTTATGAAAATTTTCAGATGTTGTGAATGTGTTTCAATACAAAATGTAATTTAAAAATTAGAATATTTTTTATTTGTGATAAATCTGTTTTATTTTACACTTAAGACTGTAACGAACCACTATACACATACTGGAATACGCATACACAATTTGAATACAATAATAATAATCTGTAATACTAAAATAAGATATACCGAAGCGTAGTGAAAAATACTTTAAAATAAGTGGCTTTTTTTTTTTTGTCTCTTTAGCGATCTTCGTTGCTTGAGAAATACTATTCATACCAATCTGCTTGTGACATATCTCTTCATCGATTTAACGTGGATAATAACAGCTGCTCTACAGACCAGCACATCAAATGAAGCGAATAAGGTATGTTTCACTTTATTTTTAAAATTTCATTGCTAATTGTGTAATTTCTGTTTTGGTTCTCGTAATACTTTTTGTTTAAAATATATGCGAAATGCTTAGTAAATGAATTCAAATATCTCTTGGTGTGCTCATTTACAATGTTACTAAAATTTACTGCTCGCTTTTTGTGAATTGATCACTTCTTAACAATTTTTCAGTGCTAATTTGATATCACGGGGCACGCGCCAAGTTGTTGTTTATGTTTGCCAAGATGGGAGATATAACATTACAATATGGCTACCTTGATATTTTCATCGTCTGGCGATGTAGTTGCTATGGGGATAACGCATATTAGAATTAATTTTTATTGGTTTTTTTTCCGCGGTAACCCTATTAATATCAGACGATTCTAATTCGATTTCTTTTAAAATTTAACCATTTTTATAGCATTTGAATTATTTTATTAATAATATAATATAAAAATACAATTGTTATTATATGTGTTAACATTCGTTATTTATAATAATTGTTTTTATTATATTTATTTATAAATATTATTACGCGTATTATGTTATTCATTTATAATTATTATTATGTTAAGAATTTATAATTTTTATTATATTACAATACGGTGATTATTCTTTTTTTATAATTACCATTAAATAATATTATATGATTATTATTATACACTGCAGAATATTATTATTAGTGCATGTTCCTTTTTATTATATTATAATGATATATTCATTATTTATTGGTTGAGCTTGGTTATTCTCAGTCTCTTCCTATATTTTTCATTTGAAATACATTTCAATGTTTTTCAAAACAATTCTTTAAAATTAACTTCCTTACGATTTGAATCCGCTAGGCCGCCATCTTGGATTTCATTCCAGTGACAACAAGCGATGCTTGGCGTGATTCCTTTATCGCGCCAAGCAGCGCTTGGTACCTTGCACTGAGATATCAAATAAATTCCAATTTTTCTCTGTATTCCTAATTTAATGGAGCATTTGTTTTAATACATATATATTTGCACGTTAATTAATTTCTCTTAGTAAAATATTCAAAAAGTATTGCTGAGATTAACTATAAAATGAAATCTTATCTTATTAGATACTTTTTCTTTATGACTTTTCGTAACGTTTTTCAATGAAAAAGGTGCACTTAAGAATACGTGATGAGTATTGAATTAGCGCATACACTAATTAAATTTCATTTTATTTCTGTATTGTATTGTCAAGTCTTGTTCTAACAGGCATAATAATAATTAATATTTCCTTCTTAGAATTTAACTTATGATATATGATGTTTGCAATAATTTATGCGTCTCTCAAAAAAGTAACAGAAAAAAATCTGGTTTCTTTAGACTCAGTTATCCTCCATCATTTTTTAGCAATGCAATCTATGTTTCTTCGGAAATTGAAATCTCTTTTTTAAATTAATATTTAAGCAACTAAAAATTTATTCGTTACTCGTGTAGAAAATGAGCAATGCCTATTTGGCTTCATTTTTGAATAGAACTTTTATAAATAATAAATGTTTTTCTTAATTAAATTATAAAAAATCCCAAAATCAAATTAACAAGATTTGAATATGAAAAAAAATTAAAGTCTTTAATTATAATGAATAATTATAATCATTTTTCGACAACGCATATTGTGTGCAGTTATTAGTTGGTTCACTTTTTTCGTTATTTAATCAATAAAGTTGTTAAATTTGCAGACTGATAGCAACCTACTTGAAGAATTTCTAAAATTGATGCTGTTCAATATGGTGCCTCATATTGTACTTTAAAATAGCTCCTTGCTTAATAAGTAAGGAATATTCTTTGAGAAATTAAGTTTGTAAAAGAAAAGGGAAAAAAATTAATCAAAACATAATGACTAAATAAGTTTTAAAATATTTAATAAAACATCGAGACAAAAAAAATACTTAAACAATAAGTTAAACTGCTTAAGTTGTTACATGTGGTAGAAATATTGAAATTACGAGACTTTTAAATACGATGATTGTATATTTGAAGAGCAAATGTATGAAGAGTAATGTCTTAAAAACACAATATTTGGATATATTTTTTTTTTCAAATAGCATTCAAAGTCAATTTTTTTTAAATATGCGTTTATCTTATAAATTTTGTGGTGACCATAGAAGAAACAACTAGCTCTCTTCATCGCTGCTAGACATATGGGACATCGCTGCTGAATATCAGGTGGTCAATTGTAGTCAGTCAAGTTATAGGGTATAACTTTTCTCTCCGTCAACTTTTACTGCATCAAAACTTCGCCTACAAGTTCGCGCACAGGAAAAAAAATGTCATTATTTAAGATAAGCTGTAAAATTCAACTCCAGAAAGAAGACTGATCAAATAGCAGAAAGGTTAGATATTTAGTTCGCAGTGATGCCAATATATTCGACGATGTTAGTTTAAACGAAACCAATAGAGAAAGGACTTTGAGGGGTCCGGCACTTGAATTTTCAAAATATTATCGATTTTCACTTTTTTATGTTTTCTAAAATTTTAAATATTTCTGTTTAAAATTATATATATGAGGAAATATGATAATTAGAAGTATTATTATTTATTTTTCTAAATGAAGCTACTCCTTGACGCGCATCAAATGAGCTCTACTAGGAGCACCTGTATAGGAGCACCCCTTGCATAGGTTTCTGATGAGCGCGAATCCATATGACGTTCAAGAGGAAAAATTAGAGTGTGTTGGGATTATCCAAAAGTGTATGGGTACACGTCTTTTGGATCTTAAAAGCAAAAAAAGAGAAGAAAAGTTGTGATAGAAAACGCCTAAGAGATCATAACCGACTCACCGACATTTTAATACTAAAAATTCAAAGATATTATAGTATTGATATTAGAAATAATATTAATGAGATCTACACAGGATGAAAACTGCTGTTCGGGCTGTTTATTTTCATCTTCTGTCTTCAAACGAGAGTCCTCAACATGGACTGTGTCCTGCGATTATAAATGCCTGGTGCAAGTTTCAAAAGACAGAAGCTGAATGTAACGAAAGGTACTATGATCATAAACATATACACCCATGCTATATACCATAATTAATTAAAGTCAATTTTTAAAGATCTAGGTGAACCTATGTTGTTAAGAAACTGCTTACATGGAAAGAACCAGAACCCAAATGAGTCAGTTAATAACACCTTATGGTCAGTGATTCCAAGATATACATTTGTGGAATTAAAAACTCTAAAATTAGGGGTAAATATGGCTATTGTACAGTTCAGTATGAGTCATGTAGCAAAATTAATGATCTTAAAGCATTGTGCTATTGAACCAAGTTATAAATGTGTGTCATGCTTCAAAAAACTACATACACGTAGGATTCGTGCACCCCAACGGAAGTATCTTGAGATCCCTAAGAAAGGCAAAATTGCTAAAAATAAGGAAGAAAAGAAAAGAAAAAAGTCTTTTGTACGAGCAGAGAGTGAATAAAAATGCTTCATATGCTTCTTGAAAGTATTAAAAAAAGTAAATGCTCAAAAAATTACAAATTTTCTCTTTAAAGCCTGTTTTCTCATAATGTAATATTTTTCACTTTATGTACCTTTTTCTCAAAAACTACTTATCATATAATCCTCAAATTTTCAGTGAGCAGACTTTTAACATGTTTACACATTTTAATGGCGGAAATTAGATATATCTAGCAAACGTTTTTAGATATGACTTTTTTAAACTAAATTTTAGGGGGAAAATTGGACAATTTTTAAAAAATTCATAATTAATTTAATTTTGTACAAAAAGACAAAACCCTTCGTTAAAGTATTATTAATAGTATACATATTCTACTATAAAACTTTTATTCACATGAGAAGCATGTAGTTTCTGAGAAAAAGATACATAAACTTTCGCTATTTAACATAGGCTCCTATGGACATGCCGGACCCCCTTAACTGGAAATAATAAAGTCACTACAGAAAACGTTAGGTGTACCCTTAAAACAATTTTACTTTTATCTAAACAGAATTATTTAAGTAATAACATAATTCATTTTAACCATTTCATGGGCCTTGGAAAGATTACTTCCCATCTATATTATCTTACAAAATGCACCTGTGAGAAGCATCAAACCCTTTACAATATATTGGCTTTGCAATTATAACTATGGGAAGACTAATTACCACTTCAGTTTTGTGCTACTGCACATGATCCAACGATTATTACATCTGTAAATTGGACAAAAAAAGATGGTACTGAAGAAGTACCTTGTCTAAAAGCTGTCACTGAATATAATGACGTCATGGGAGGGGTGGTTCACTTCGATCAAAGAAGAGAAGGATGGCAAATAAGAAGATCTGTAAAATGGGGGCAACGTATCTTTTAGTTCCTTATTGACCTTGCCATCATAAATAGTTTCATACTGTGGCAAGTGAGCAAAAGAAACAGAAGTTTAGACCAGTTAACATTACATATAGTATTAGCTTGTCAGCTAATAGACGGATATTCTTCAAGGAAAAGGAAAGGACGTCTTGCTAGCTTCCAAGCAAAGAAGTGTGTAGTTCCGGATGATGTGGGAAGTTATATGCCAAAGATGGTTTCCAACTACTATAGACGATGTAGGAAATGTAGCAGAAAGGGACAAGAAAAGTGGACCCGCTCCATGTGTGCAGAGTGTGATGACTCCTTGTGCATTGCAACTTGCTTCTCATCTTTTCATGGCAAATAATTTTCATTAAATTTAATTTTCTGTATGACGATTAATGGTTCATTGGGAAGTATTCTTCCCACCCCTAAAAATTAAATGCAAACATAAAATTCGGCAAAATAAAATATATTTCCTTAAATACTATTATTTAATTGTTAATAAAACATTAAAAAAAAACTGCGAGAAATTCGAAATAAAGAAATGGCCCACGAAAAGGTACACAATGGTATTAGTGTTAAAACTGATAATAACAAACTCTCTGTTTTTATTCTAAATACAATATTAATTACACCATATAAACAAAAACAGCCCATATGGTAAGGTAATGAATGCAGTGGTCGTTCTACTGAGGTGACAGAACATAAGAATAGAGCGGCTCTCAAAGAAATAGATTTGCCACACTATTAACGATGCAGCATGTATAAGTGAGACTCAATAACCTTAAAGACTATTGATAGGCAGCTCATAGATTTGGATCTACAGCGTGCCTTGTAACAGTTATTTTTCATTTGTCTCATCAGCAAGTTCGTTTAGAATTGTGACGGGATTGCTGTCTTGTTCTTAGAATTTTATTAACTGGCGTATAATTATTTTAATCAATGAACCCTGATGAACAAAACAGAGATATTTCTAAAAACGCTGCGAAAAAGTTCGTACCAGTGGTAAAATTTCATTAACCTCCACCACGCATGGCAATGACTTAGAGTTTGGAGTACGGTTAACATTTCATTTGATAGCTCTTCTCTTTTAATAGTCTACTAGGAAATCCTGAAGTTGGTGCATGTAGTCGACTACACTTTACACCCTATTATTTTGCCTTTTTTTAAAGGCCTCTAAGGTTTATATTTTAATAAGATAATTTCCATCGAAAAGAAAACCATTTCCTTTGTCTTTATTCTTTCTTTTTCTGTAAAAGAAGTGCTTTCCAGGCTTTTTTTAACCAGCTAAATCACCAAATCACTTTTTAAAACATAGCTAGGCTCATCGGGATTTGACGATCAGACGCTTCTGTTTTATCCCAAGGTTTGGCTAATCTAGTTCATAAATTAAAGAGAATTTGGAAGATATCTATTGAAGAG
>BMAV01001724.1:0-190584 GCA_019973955.1 Trichonephila inaurata madagascariensis
CTCAATTTTTTTTTTTTCTTATACGTGCCTGTTAAATTCTCAGAGAAACCAGAGATTGATTTGTAACATAAAACACTTTAAACTCTCGACATTTATCAGACGTTGAAGGAAATGATAAAAATATTGTTATTCCTGCCGAGTAATGGAAGTATTCTCATTTAAGAGCCCAACTTTGTTTTTGTACTTGAGTTTGAAGCATCGGAAATTGGAGCTAAGTATAGCGAGATGGATGGACCTAGGACGTCCTGACCATTAGTCACTGTCACTTAAATGTTAACGACATGCCTCATTAAGTGACGTTTAGCTGCTTCCCTTACAATCTTCAATTTTTCTTGTTTGTTTTCCCAAATATTTGCTCTAATCTTTTGATGTATCGTGAATGGTACATTAAGTTTCCAGTGTAGATTTAAACTCTTTTAATGTATATTTAATAGACGCTTCACAAGCAGAATAAATTGTACAGTGGAATGCATATTGACGGAAATTCAATCATTATTTTGACAAAGGATGAATTAAAGTATATAAATCTAAGCTGACTAACGTAATTTAATCTAAAAACTTAGATAGTATGCTTTTATTTTCGATTAATTATGTTACTTAAATTCATTAAATAATATAACAAAATTTCTATTACGGAAAAAAAAATTTTTTTTCAGCGAAACAATTGAATAGGCTTAACTCTATAACATCGTGTACAATATTTGTAAGAAATATTTTAGGAATAAAATTATATATATACAAACCATTACTCACCCTATTAGCTGTTTATTTCATAATGTTGTATGAATCAATACTGTTTTTATATACATATTTATAAATTACTGATCTTAGTCCTAGATTTAAGCATTCGATTAAATTGAAAAACATTTTATAACTTTCACCTGTTAAACAACAATTTCTAAAACTTATTGCGACTTATCTTTTACTGAGTCGTAACTTCCTCCCCTAAAATGGATTTCTGCAAAACCCATTTCTCAACTATTCAAATCAACGAAATAAACATGAATGCCAAATTTAAAGTCTAAATCTAATAGTTCAAAAACGAAAAACTTGTTTCACAACAAACACCGACTTTGATAGTCGATTTCCGAAGGATTCTTAGCAGATTTCAATCTAACAGAAGAAACATGCACACAATTAAGTTATTGTAGGTCTAGTAGTTCGAAAATAGAAATTTTGTCCATGAATAAACCCCAGGAACTCCCCGTTTCTTGCATAAAAGTCGATTTCTGTAAGATGAGTTCTTAGTAGATCATTATTCAACAAAAGAAACATGCTTAACAAATTTTAAATACGTGGGTCTTACAATTCAAAAACATGATTTTGTTTTCTATAACTTCTCTTAACCCCTCTCAACTCCCCGATGAGGGGTGAATTTTGAAAGCTCCCGTCCTTGTAGTAACTCTACTTTATGAAAAAAAAACATGCATACCACTTTTCATGTCGGAAAGGGTCTAATATTTTCCCAAATCGGGGCATGGTTACTTTTAACACCCCCTAAAAGGCCCCAAAAAACCCCTTTTTCGGTGGGGCGTTTTTTCCTAAAACATTAAAAACCTCTATTCAATGAAAGGAATGTGCGTAACACTTTTCAAAAATCTGTACATCTAATAGATCAAAAGAGAAATATTTATCTCTAACACCACTTAAGCCCTTATCAGGCCCCTTGGCTGTTAATTTCCTCAAAAAACCATTTTGTAGTGAATATCCTCTTTTTTAAAAAGGGGAAATATGTCTAAAAATTTCCCAAAAATGTACGTGTTACAAAATTTAAAAAATCTTTACGTAAAAAAACCCACTAACTTTGCATCACGCGATTCTACGAGCAACGTATATGTAGCAAAATTTTTGCAACAAGCGATTTCCGTAGATATGCATTTTTTCCGACTATTTGGGTGCGCAACCCTTGCTGTTCCTGTTTATGTTTTTATGTTCATATTTGTTTTAATCTTCATAATTGTCTTTATGTTCATATTTTTATGATCTAATTCTATATTTTAAAATAAAAATACTTTTACAAACATTTTTGTATATTTTAACTCTAAAACGTAGATTTAATATTTTAAGTTTTGGGAAATACATAAAAAAAAAATCAAAATTTTTGGAATTTTAACCTTTGATAAAATATTTTCCCAGAGCGGGGGGTTAAGCCCCCACCAACCCACTTTGAATTCGAATACCACAAACCTTTTTTTGAAAAAGGTTTTGCTACTAGCCTAAAAAGAACCTTCGTTCCTGTTATTTAAAGATTTTCTCGAATCCGTTTACTGAACTGTTTTACTGGTTTTTTTACAAAATTAAACGACTTTTTGATTTGCCCAAATTTTTGTTCGAGGCATTGCAGATATTTAAAATTCTCTAGGTACAAACAAATTGAATGAAAAAACAAAAAGTAAATTAGTATTTCAAAAATACAAAGTTCGTAATTCACGTGTTTGTAACCCCAAGCACGAAAAGAAAAACCTTTTTAAAATTCCCACACACAGTTTTAGGTATAAACAAGATTGAATTAGTAGTTAAGTCCTTCTCAAACCCCCAAGAATAAAATAAATAAATCAGATTAAGTGATAAAAAAACCCAATCTACATAAAATCATGTTTCCCGGCCCAGCTTTTCAAATGGGCGTGGCAGTTGACGTGCGATAACGTAAACAACAGGCGTGACGGTTTTGTTGCTTACATTTTAAAACCCAAAATTACTCGGATATTAAGCTTTTAAACCTATACATGTTATACATTTTTGGGATCAGCATTAAATCTACTTTTTTTTAAGATGAAAATTGAAAAATCGATTTTTTCAAGGGTTAGTACGCCTCTGGTTTCTTAACGAATATGTGCTCCTTGAAAGGAACACACACATACCTACAAAACATACCTATGTCTGTAGGTTCATTAGTTCCTGAGATATCGTGATGAGGGAATCACTTTTCTCCTTTATAAACATAGATAGCCGTTAACCGGCCACTTCGCTGGGTGTTTCATAATGATGTACGAACACATACTGTTTTTATTTAGATATTTATCTAAATTATTGATACCTAAGTAATAGAGCATTAATATCTCGATTATATTAAAAACATTCTTAAAACTTTCACCTCTTGAATAATAATTTCTAAAATTGAAGTTGATTTATCTTTTACGCACCCGTAGCCACCTGCATCAAAAATAGATTTCCGCAAATTCCATTTTTAGTGGATCTCTACTCATTAAAATAAACATGATTGCCAAATTTAAAGTCTAATTCTAATACTTTATAATCGGATTTTTTTATGAATAAATCAATTAGCCCACTTTGACAGTCAATTTCTGAAAGACTCATTCTTATTGGATTCTAATTTAACAAGACACATGTATACCTAATTTCTTTTTTGAAGGTTTAGTATAAATCGAAATCAAAATTTTTTTTTCTCAATACACTCTAGAAACCCCAATTGGGGGAATTGGAGATAATTTCAAAAATCCATTCTTGGGGGAACCCCTATTCAACAACAACAACAACAAAACATGCTTAGCAAAGTGCAAGTATGTGCGATAACAATTTTAAAAAAATAAATTATAGTCTAAAAGAAACAACTAAAAATTACGCTTTTTTTTGTAATCGAACTAAAAAAAAAAAATTTTTTTTAATTAGAAAAAATAAAATGATTAACGAAAAATTAATGTCATTGGGTTTAAAGAGCGTGGGGGTGCCAAAATTTTAAATTGTTATAATTTCTTACTAGTTATTTTCCCGGAAAATGCTGGGGAAAGGGTTTTTAGAAAGAAAGGTACAAAGCAAAGTTTTTATCACAATCAGGCCCCCTTTTTCTTTAAAAATTTTTTCCTTATACTAAAATTTTAATTTTTTTGTTCAAATCACTATAAATCGTGTGTTTAAACTATAATTTTTTTTTCCTTTTTTTTTTAGTTCGATCTCCCAAAAAAACCCTTTTTTTTTAGTTTTAAAACATAATTTTTCTTTTTTTTGCATTTATCCGGGTTTGATATTGGGGTCGGGGTTATGTGGCTGCTGGAATTAGTCTTGCTTTTTTAATGGACATTAATTAATGGATCTGGGGGGTTATTTATTCTCCCCTTTAAACGGACCTGGGAAATTTAAAATGTTAATTCGTATAATCACTTCTAAACTTTTTTTGCTTTATAAAATAAAAAAAAATATTTGCCCGTTACAACATAAATTATTTTTATTCACATGCACGAAATCATTTTTTTTTTTAAATTTTCCCTTTTTTAGAAAAACTACGCACCCGCACCTTAACCTTTTTTTACATAAGAACACTTTTTTTTTTTTTTATTTATCAAAAAGTCTATTTTGTGGTTTTTGGGGTTACCCTTTAAACTTTTAGCTGCTAAATCTGGGTTTGTCCCAAAAACTAAAAAAAGCTACATGAAATTAGTTCCAAATCCAAAAAAAATATAATTAAATTTTGGTTGCCTAATCTAGAAACGATATAATGAATTAGTCGCCAAATCCCCATAAATCCCAAAATCCTTAATTATTAAAAAATTTTGATCGGGACAATGAAACAAATTTATGAAATTGGGGGTTTGGGGCTTAAAAAAGTCTGCGAAATTTCAAATTAGTCCTACGGCCAAAAAAGTGGGTAAAAATCGAGGGTTTAAAAATTCCTTTCATACAAATTAAAAATTATAAAAATGTGTTAATTATCTTTCTCTATCACGATCCCGTGGAAGCTGATTGTTGGAAAATTTGTCCTTATAGAAGAACTGTGCTTAATGAAAAGAACATGTCTAACAATATTCAAGTCGGAATGTCTAATAGTTCAAAAACGGAAATATTTATTCATAATGTTTCTTAAGCCCTTAAAAGCCTCCCCTTTGGGGATTGGGGGTCTTAAATCTTTTATAAGAAAAATCTACTTCAAAGAAAAAAAGCCTAATCAAATTCCATTGTCAAATTTCTAATATTTATGTCTTATAGTTTGAAAATGGAAGTAAGCCCTTTAAGCAACAGCCCTTGGGGGCCGATTTTCTCAAAGCCTCTTTTGTAGCGAAATTCTAATCCCTGAACGGAACACATTTGACAAATTTTTTAAATCTTTAAAATCTAACAATTGAAAACGAAAATTAAATATGACCAAATTTTAAACCCCAAACAGTGCCCCCTTTTGGGGTCGATTTTTTCGAAAAATCCCGTTCTTAGCAATTTTCCCCCTGAAAAGGGATATGCCAACCCCAAAATTTCAAGTCAGCAGGTTTAATAGTTATAGAAATATCATGATGGTGGGGGTAGAAGGGCACTTTTTCACTTATATATATATATATATATATATATATATATATATATATATATATATATATATATATATATATATATATATATATATATGAGTGTTTGTGTGTGTGGTGTGTGGTGAGGGTTCACACGTCACTTCGGGTTGGAAATGAAGCACTTAGGTTTTTTAAACATTTAATAAATTAAAAAAGAAGACGACACAACACATATACTTATGTGGGGAAAAAATGAAAAAGAGGCGGTGGCTATACCCTTGACATCAGCTGGCGAAATATCCGCGAAACACGTCCAGCGTCCTTCCTCATCGCCTTGCTCTCGGTTTTACCATGTGTGCAGAAATCACATCAATGTTGGTTGTTGCATTTAATAGTCCCTGTCCCGTCAATTGGTGAGGGTGGATACTATATATATAAGTGCGTATGTATGAATGAAAAGTTATATAATATATCAAAAACCAGAACAAATAGGTAATAAAAACAAATAACATAACAACAATCAAAATCATAATATATACACATATGTAATAATTCCCATTAATATCATCTTGAATATGTTTTTAGTTTGTAATGGTCCTGTCCTTCAATACTTTCGAGTAAATAATTATTAGCTATCCATTTAACGGTTTTCTATCGAATGATATTTTTACACCAATAAACAAGATTTATCCACGGAAAATAATGTGGGTTTTACATCCGCCGTTTCATATCAATACCGAGGTTCTGAAATATCCACTTTTTTTGCTTCTTCTCTTTGTCATGTGTGGTTTTTGTCTCTTGTATGCATCCTGTATTGTCAGTGAGTGAGTGAGTGAATACTAACGTCGCTCTGCTCCTTCCGAGGGCGGCGGGCCACCAATTTTTTAACCTGGTCAAGTGACTGGACGACACCTGGGCGGGACCCCCCTCCCAACTACCACACCAACGGGAGGGGCGTTTCATCTCTCGACAGATTTAACGGGCATCGCTGCCCTACACAGCGGGTCTTTAGTGATACCGGGCTCGAACTCACGACATGCCTGCCACGATCCGGTACCTAAACCACTGGGCTACCGCAGCCTCCATTATTATCAAAACGCTATGTGTTAAATGTACAATAAAAATGGATTACTAAACTAGCAAAGACTGAGCTTTCTCGTTCATTTCATCCATGCAACATCAAAAGCAATATATGATCGATAACTAGCTCTCACACTCGCCAAATTATGATATATATATATATATTTACATGCTATCATATTTTATATATATTGCTATTGCTATCTAATCCTTATAAATAAAGATAAATCTTTTTTTTTCTCTTGTAATTTGTAAGGAGGTTCTTAATTTTCTAAAATAAATAAAAGAGTTATTTTTTCTCAAGTCGAGAAGAGGATGCATAGCATTTAAATTGGAGTAGTTTTATGAACATTTGCTGAAAGTGTCACGTATGAAGAAAATAAAACCATACATAGGTTCTCATCAAACATTTTGAAAAAATCAGAAATAATAAATAAAATTTTGTTAAATAACATACTTAAATGATATTCCTTCTCTGTTTAACATGTATACAGATGTATGATCCACGAATAATTAAATGTGATATTTATGATGTTTTAACAAAATACATGTGATAGGAGAAAAATAAATTGTATTAACATGACTGGAAAACTTGTAAAAATGTTAATAAAACAGTCAAAAATATCCCACATACTTATTTTCTTTGTAGACTTCACTTCCAATTCGAAAGAAATGACATGGTTTTTTATTTATTTTATTTTTTAAGAAAAGAGGAACATAATTCGTTATAAATCATTTTTCTTTCCTAAAACCGTTTTAGTCATTGAATAAAAATTGACTTGTCAAACACATTTGAATAGAAAGAAAATGTTTATTGAAATAGCATAGACCACATTTATTTGTTCTTATTTAATAAAATCATCTGTGAAAAGACACGCGTAATTCAATATGCTGCGACGTTGTCGTTTTGTCATTCAGAATAATTTAAATTCAGAAAAGCGAATTCAATTTAATATGTAAATAAATCTCATACTCAGTCATACATTTACCATATTTTCTTTCCAAATAAAAAAAAAAATGTAGTATTAATCTTATAAATGTAATTGTATCACAGCTATATACTCATGAGTTTCATATAATGTGTTATTTAATATTTCTAGATTTTTCTTTTTCTTTTCCTTTTAACTAATAAAGAAGAGATTTTTCAAGAAAAATACACACACACACAATCCCATTTCGAAATAAATCCTACTAAAACATTAAAAAAAGGTAATAAATATTTATCTGTCAACAAATTGAGAACACTAAAATCAAATTTAAAGAAAACTTAAGCTTGATATTAGATATGTTAGATTTCTTTAATTGAAAAATTAAGAATACATGGAATTCGCCTATTACTCATGCCTTCATTAGCTTTTAATCTATTCAAATTTCACGAGAATTTTTAATGTTTTATTTATGATTATTTAATGATGCATTTAGAGTAATGATTTATACAGTAGGTTCTGTTATTTTTTAAAATCATGATACATTCTATACACACACACATTTATATATATATATATATATATATTAATATTTATAAGTTGAATTTTTCATCCTTGATAGCACGTATTTGATGTTAAAACTTGCATGTTCTCAAATTAATGGGAAGGGTAACAAATTATGTGGACAAATTTAGAATATTAAAACTCTGATATTTGGTTTTAAAATGTATGTTAAAAAAGCCCATGTAATTCACTTATGAGTGTAAAGAATTTATTTACCCAACTTATGTTTGATTTGTAAAAGTAGGTTCATTTCAACAGAAAAAGTACTGGTATATTAGTGTGTTTAAATTATTATATCATATAATGAGTACCTTTTCTTGAGCAGTTCTTGAGAGTAAGAATTAGGAGCAAGCTCTTTAGCATTTGAGGAAAATAGTTAATAATGAGTTTGTCAGTTAAAAATGATTATTTTTGGTTTTAAATGTTGTAGAATTCTTTATTTATAATCCGATAAATTTATTTTAGTGAAAGTCCTTTTGCGAGATAAATGAGATACATACGTAGTTATATGCATATTACATGTCTGTTGATACTCGGAGTCGTTGATTGCATCTTAAATGTTGAGACATAGATATGCAAATCAGATTCGAGTAATCATTGTCACATACATTGATGTGTGTATCCTATTGAAAACGATGGTTGCTAATTTAGACCACACATGTAAGAAATCAAAATTTTGTGTTCCTGTAAGTAGTGTAAGTTAAGGATTTAATTTCAAAACTATTATGAAGAAATTCTCTATAGAAAATACTCTCAGACCGGTGAATCATTAAAACCCTATTTAACGAAGTATCCTTTCATCTTACTAAAATAAAGAATAAAACCTCCTTTTATTGAATAATGAACCCCGAATGAAAGAACCATTTCCCCAGCCAATTGTTTATCATTATTACTTTGCATTAAAAATAATTGGATTTGTTTTCAAATGACATTTCCTGTATGTCCTGAACAGAAAGATAATTTTCTACTGAGCAGCAAATTTTGACAGAAAAGGTGCGTTATAGGAGCAGATAAGTCATGAGTAACATATCTCGTGAGTTTTGAAGTAGACAGGAAAAATCATTTTTTATTTCATCCCCTTTTACAGAGCAAGAAATATTTTAAGATATGTTATCAATTGCTCTTTCTTGAGAGAAGTAAGTTTTCCTCTATGTACGGATTTGTAGAAACTTCACTGCATCTCAAGTTGAGAAAATTGTTGATTTTTCTGAGCCGTAGAGTAGCGATTCTTATGCAGAAATTGAGAATGAAATACATATCAAATATGTTACATTTTCGAATGCATTACATTGTTTTGAAACTGAAAACATACCTCATGAAAATGATGCAGTATTTTTTCTTCTCCGCATAAAGTCGAAAATGAATTCATTCGAGTAAGTAATCAAAAAGATTGCCAAACACATCTATAAGGCAGTATTTAAATATTTCCAATTAACTGGTGCGTAATATTTCACTATCAGCATTTTTAGCTGATGAATAAAAAGTGTATATTTGACAACTATGGATATATTTTGCTTAATAACTTATTATAGAATTTCTTGAAGTAGGTCAGATAAATTTGCATTTATTTAATAACCCCGAAATACATATATAGAGTATAAAATGTTCGGTCCTGATGAATTCGTTAAATCGTGGTCCAACTGAATATGGTACCATATAATAAACAAAAAAGCTTGCAATATTAAACGAAATAAGGCCTAATTTTACGACTATATTTTAATCAAAGAATATATATCTTTCTTCAACATTCAGTAACTTTTTATAAATTCGAATTTAAATCACTTATTTGAAAGCTTTGTAAGAAAAATTTGTAGCAAAACTATATTATTAATACAGAGATTTGCGGCAGTTGAAGAAAAATTCCTTCTGAAAAACAGCATATTTACTTCTCCAAACGTAAGTATATAATCATTAACTTAATCAACAAGATATTTGAGAATAAAAAAATTATCAAACAAAGCAAAAATGATTTTATAAATTTAAGGGGGATTGAAAAAAGGAAGAAAAAAAATTAAGGAAGAGAATTATTATTATTTTTTTTACATATGTCTATTTTCATTTTGCCATATATATCCTGAAAAAAATTATAATTAACATTTAAATTTACGTTGATTTCATTATGTTATGCATGGTATATGAGTTAATGAGTGATTGAGTGAGTGAATATTAACGTCGCACTGTTCAGCTACACGAGGGCTTTTGGCGATGGATTACGTAATTTTGAACCATGGTCAAGTGACGTGGATGACTCCTGAGTTGCCCGACTCTCCTAACTACCACACCACACCAACGGGAGGATGTTTCAGCTCTCGACAGATTCAACGTGCACCGCTGCCCTACACTGCGGGTCTTTAGTAATACTGGGCCCTTAAACTCGTGACCCGGCCAATCCCATCCCTTACCGCCCCTCGATTTTCCCGGGCCCTATCGAAAAAAAATTCATTTGAAATTGTTCATAACGTTTCTGAGTACATTTTTAATTATTTGAAAAATCTCGAAGATTGTATATTAATCGAAAATTACGTAAGTTCTGGCGAATAATAAGCATTTTTAAAACAAAAAAATAGCATTAAAATTTATGAGTGAGTGCTATACGTGCTATGAGTGAGTGCTATAAAAAAACACTTGAAAAATAAAGAAAAATCAGCATAAAAAATAGATTTCTATATAAATCTCAATACTATTTATTAACAGAAATTACATACCCTATGAACTTTCAATATTGGATAAAAGAAGAAAAAACCATAAGCAGTTTTCTTTAAATGTCTTTCGTTATATCTTTAAATGAATTCCGTTTTATTTTCACCGTAGCTGATACTCTGATCAAAATAAAAAAACATTCCTTTCCCATCAGATCATTACTAAACCCTTTTTTTTTTCTGCTGGGGAATACATATGTAAACCCAATTTCGGGACTGCAACAGGGAAAAAAATAGGGGGGGAGGAAAAATGCTTTAAGATCATGATAACATTGTAAATTTAAAATGTGAAAAATTGATCATAATATTATATAATTTCTATTTTACTTTTTTTATATATAATTATTATTTTTTATATTTTTTATTTTTGTTACTAACGCTAAATTAGAAGCATTTAAGAAACACTCCTTCCTGTATGCATCGAAACGGTTTCTATTTTTTACTAATAATATAACAAATTTTGGGATGACTTTTGTTACCACTGGAAAAACTACTGAAAAAACATTTTTTTACTGTTGCAAGGATTATTGAAAAAAGCCTTTAAAAACCTCTTGAAAAAGGGGGTCTTCGAGGAATATATATATATATATATATATATATATATATATATATATATATATATATATATATATATATATATATATATAAATTTATTTTTAAATGAATTAAAAATACTTAAAAAATTGTTTTAAAAATATTATTAGAAGAAAAAAATTTTCAATATGATATTTTTTGACAAAAAGTGAAAAAGTGAGATATTTTTCTTTTATGAAAATAATTGTAGAATAATAATATTTTTACCTGTAAACAGCTGAGACATCTATACAGAGTCTGAATTAGAATAATTTTTAAAAGATTCGCATTGTTTTTAGAGTTACGATCAATTGAAATAGTAATCGGTGTTTTTGCTTAAAATTTATTTGCTCTGATATATTAACATATCAATAACTACACTCTACTATTAATTATATATATTTCAGTTTGTTAATTATATATCCTAATACAACTGACACTGCATACAAAAAAATATTCATTTATACGCTTTTTCAAAATAAGGTTCAGAACTTAATCAGTCAACTTGAAATTTCTTTTTGTGTTCATTAAAAATAATCCCAGTTTAAATAAGTCAACTGACTGAATATAATAAATCTGTATACACAGAGGCATAACAGTGGATAATCTGCCAACACAATGATCCTTATCAATGTCTTTAATCAGTTCTTTAATCAATGATTTATGCATGACCACGTTAGTATATTTCATGATTAGTGATATTTCAAAATATTTTTGAACTTGCTCAAAAATGGCGAAAAATGTTTCGTAATTCAGTTTGATTTAAAACATTGGTCTTACATATAATACTTCTTAGAAAATAACATCATTCTCTTCTGGCAGTTTTGTCTTGATGTTGAAGTTAAAAATATTTAGGGCACTATAATTTGGAAGATTTTTTAAATAATAATAAAAAAATGCATCCGTTCAAGAAACTTAAAAGCCAACTGAGCATATCGCTAGAAAGTGCTTCCATAAATGTTCTTTTCTATTGCTGAAAGCAACATACAATTCAAATATTTACCGGATCGAAACGCAAACATCGTCAGAGACTTCTGAGACACATGTCTGTATTCTGAGATATCCATAGCCCCATGTATCATCTTTCAATTTGTTCTTATGCAAATACACTTAGAACTTTCTCGTCTCTGATTTTTCAATTTCCCGATAGAACGCGAAACCTGCATTTTCTTCTATTCGACCGTTTTTAAATTCATTTTATTCTTGCATAGCTTTCATAAATCGATTTTAAAAAGTTTCCGGAAGACTTTAAGGAAATATGTACTTTTTCTTCAGAAATAAATTCGTAGACTGGATGGATACATTTTAAACCGCTTTTCTATGTAGGAAATTCATTCCCATTGAAGGATTCTACTTGCTTTATGATGTAAATTGAAGTAAAATTATTCAGGTAAATTTCAGTTTTTTTAAAATTTATTTTACGTTACATTAAAATTATGTGCAAAGAACACATGAGTACCCTATTAAATGAATTTTCACAAGAAAAGTTTTCAGTTTTTCCGAGCATTTTTTTTTTTTAACTCTATGAGAATTTAACAAAACCTTATTGACTTACATAAAACACACAGTTACTTTGTATAATTCTCAGAATCAGGGACTTCTAAGAAAATTGTGCATAAGACTCTTGGGTAAAGAGAAAAAAAGAAATAATAAATCTTAGAGTGAGTTTTAGTTTGCCATTTTGAAATTCGTACTATTAGCTCACACTCTCTATATATTTAATAATTTACTTATTTATCTTCGTGGAATTTTCAATAGTTAATAAAATACATTTTAAACCACTTAATTGAGCTGAAATTTTATATACATGATTATTTTGGATGGAAATACAGTAATTTAAATATAATTAATAAAAATTAATTGATAAAAATTAATTATTTAAAGAATTACAAATACAGCCACGTTGGCATCATTTTTGGCGAAATAGCGACCTTTTTGGCGACTCGTGTCAAAGCATGAATTTTTTTCCTCACATTTTAAAGCACTCGTTAGAGTTGCAATTTTCTTTACACTATTATTTTTGATAAAAATACGATAATTTAATTATAATTAATTAAAATTAATTGACTGAAACTAATTATTTAAAATAATTACGGAGACAGCCATTTTTAGTGATTTCGGTCAAAACATTAAAAGATTTTTTCATCACGTTTTAAAGCATTCAGCTGAATTGAAATTTTATGCATATGATTGTTTTTGATGGCAATACGATACTGTAATGATAATCAATGAAAATTAATTACCACTTAATGTTGTGATTCTGTCATATGTATATACATATTTATATTAATTAAATTTTGGAACTCGTTTCCAAGGCTAAACAAACCATTTTACTTTTTATAAACAAGACTTGGGGTGGCTCTTTTTCGAGTTATTGGAGAAAAGCTGATGTTTTACCCATCTTAAAACCTAAAAAAGATCCGACAGACATCCAAAGTTTTAGACCCATTTCTTTAACTTGTATTCTAAGTAAATTATCGGAAAGAATGATTGTTGATCGACTACAGTATTACATGGGCAGCTGCGGTCATATTTCTGAGAAACAGGCTGGCTTCAGACGGAGATACAATACGACCGAGAAAATTGTTCGCTTGACTCAACACATTAAAGACGGCTTTCAAAAGAAGCAAAGCACGCTAGCTGTTTTTGTTGATTTTAAATCAGCATTTGACAGGGTTTGGAGAAAGATGTTGCTCAAAAAGCTTTTACACATGAATGTTTCCGGACATCTCTTTAAATGGATCATTCATTTCCTCTCTCAGCGCTTCTTAAACATCAAATATGGCAACTCTCGCTCAGGATATGGCCAAAGTAGACAAGGTCTTCCACAGGGATCCGTTTTGAGTCCGGTTCTTTTTAATATTATGATTAATGATCTTCTGAGTTTCATCGATAACGCAGTGCCTGAGATTGATTTCTTACTATATGCTGATGATCTTGTTCTTTGGCCAACCAGTTCTGATATACCAAAATTGGAAAGTACCCTGAACTCGGCACTGGTGACCTTGGCAAACTGGTCCTTGGCAAACGACTTTAAGGTAAACCCTGATAAGACAAATTTTGAATTTTTCACCTTAAGTACAAAAAAGCACAACTTTAAACCCTGGTTTACAATAACAATTATTACTAGGACCGACTGTGCTGCACCTCGGGATTTCCCAGGATTCCAGACTAACGGACTAAATGTATTGCTAAAGTGGTCGAGAATGCTACAATAAGGCTATCTCTGTTAAAAAATTGCCGTTGTTAAGTGAGATCATCCCAAAGTGTTTTTAAATTCCACGTTTACATCTTACATCAGACCTGTTATTGATTACGACTCGAGGGTTCTTGTTACTGCTTCTAACAGTGCATTATTAAAGTTGGACATTGTTAAATATAAAGCACTTAGATTTATCACTGGTGCAGCCACCTCGACACCTATCGCTTCTAATGAACTGCAGACTGAAACTTCTAGTTCATCTGAAAGACGTCAATACTCTGCGCTTTCTCTTGGTGAACGATTAATGAGAAAAGATTTCTGGCCTTTAAAAACTACCTTCCCAAACAAGACTTAAAACTCAATATACTTTCTTGTTTGAGTTCCAGGAGACTTACAAATGTTTTTTGGGGTTTCCAATAATAGACTTCCCTCTTTAGATCCCACTACCTTCCGGGTCATTTGAGATATGCTTCTGCTAATCTGGATTTGGTCCTACCTGTACATAAGCATAATTTCCTCCTGGCTGAGTTAAGGTCTACGGCTCTGGCTACGATTCATGAAAAATATCCAGATCAAGATTGGTTACACATATTTACTGATGGCTCTGCCACAGCTTCCTTTGGTAGGGCTGGAGCTGGTGCTTTCTCCAACTCTTTTAATCTTAAAGAACCTCATAGTGCCTGGTCAGACAATTTTGATGGTGATATTTACGAAATATTTATGGATTTTAGAGTGATTAGTGATACTCCTGGCCGAAAAATTGTAATATTTATAGATTCTCAAGCCACAATTAAGACCGTATCTGGCTACAATATATTCCCATAAAAACTTGAGTTAGAGTGCAAACAACTTATCAACTCATTTCTTTGCACCGGAAGAAAGGTCGTTTTCCAATGGATCCCATCATCATTGTGGCATTCATGGAAATGAACAAGCCGACAAGCTGGCCAAAGAGGCTTGGACGCTGGATCCACCTTGCCTTCCGATGCCTCTTCAAAACGCCAAGCGACTTTTCAGGGATAAATTGCGACAGAAAAGAATTTCCACTCTTACAGACCTGGTTGTTGGCAAATCTTGGTCTTGCCTGTTCGATGGCCAAGACGTGCTAACTTTCCCGCCTACCCAGGGTTGAGGGCGTGGCATGTTTCAGAATCATCACCGGACATGATTACCTGCAAGCCCATCTGTTTAAAAATTAGCCTGGCTGATTCACTTCTCTACCCTCTCGTAAATCGATGCCAATGACTGGGAGCATCTATCCGAATACCCGCTCTACTTCATGTTCTCTCCCGGACAACTGTGAGTTCTCCTTCCTGCTAAAAGCGACATCTGCTTTATATTGGACTGCAAGACGCCTTATGTCGAGATGACGTTGGCGGGCGTAATGTATATATATATATATATATATATATATATATATATATATATATATATATATATATATATATATATATATATATATATATATATATATATATATTTGTTAACTATTAATAAAAGTAGCTAAAATAAAATTTTTCTTTCTTTCTTATTACAAGTAGGAGTTGTTTTTATATTACTTGTTTTTTCAAAATACACACATTTTTTTTCTTCTTTTATTTCTTTTATAAACGTTGCTAACCTTATATGATGGACGTCATTTTCTTTTATTCTGATGTGGTGTTAAGCTGTTTGAATTTGAAGTTTTGTATATTTGTTTTTCATATAGAGATACTTCATGTTAGCATGATGAGTTCCTAAAAGAACATTATTGCTTTCTTATTAATTTGGAACTACTTTTTCTGAGACATTTATGAGGTTAAGATAAATTGTTACTTAAACACTCAATTTCTACAGTTCCATATTAACCCATTAAGTACCACCGGCGTATATATCCACCTCGCTCAACCGGTGCATTAACTGCCCCGGACGTATATACCCATTCTTCCGAAATATGATTATTTTCTTTGCTCGGTTTTTAGTAAAATTATTCCGAAGGGTATAGAATGTAATAAAATGATCTTGATATGTTAGTGGAGAATTTATTTATTTTTGAAATATTTGTTCTACAGTACACCACATACGCACACTTTTGTGAAAAATTGTGGCACTTGGGAGTAAATCACGTAATTTTAATATGCAGTTAAAGGGTTAATAATATCACGAAGCTGAAGAGTTGCTCTTTAGAGACTAATATATCTTCTTGTTTAAATTATTTATATATTTAAATAAATGGAAGAATACATTTGTTTTATAATTTATTTATTATTTTAAAAGCACTTTTTAAACTTTTTTATTATTGTATCTAACGTGCGTAAAATTGGAATATGTTATAATATGAGCTAAAATAATAAAAGTAAAAAATTAAGAAGTATATGTAAGAAAATGTACCAGGTGTTTATATAATTAAAAAAAAATTCAATATGGGCTTAACGGTTATTTAGAACAAAACTTATCCAAATAAAATGTAAAGAATACGCTTGATGAAACTGTAAGATTATGTGATAAATATGGCACATATTTATCACGTAATCTTAAAATGGAAGTAATCATTTTTACTTAAGAAACTAAAAAAAAATAAGTCTCGGAATAAGCAATTTTATTTAGTAATAATTGAAACGTATACACCACAAGCGCATGTTTCCTAAGCTCATAGCATATTATATTCTTAATTACAGAGAAAAAAAATGAAATAAGCTGTTCTAAAAATTATTGTGGAATAAAATTAATACATATAATAAGAAAGTATATTTATATTTCCTTTAGCTAGATATTTTATCAATTTTAGATTAAGTACTGATAATTATTTGAGAAAGGTGTAAATGATGTAATCCTTAAGTAGGTATTATTGCAATCTGTTACAGTTCTATGATATGCTTTGTTCTTCTAGCCGGATATTTGTTCATTTTCTCCCTCTTGTATTACCTCATATTTATCTTTTCATATACACGTTCAGTACAATAAATAAACTCTTGATACCTTACGAAAGAAAATACATTGGTGAAGGAACTTAAATATAATTCAGAATTACTTTCCTACGAATCATGGAATTCCTAATTTTTTTTATCTCTTGTGCAAATTATGATTCTACCATAAATAGCACTGCTCCCTCTTGTTTAAAGGAGACTCATCAGCCATTTATGGAAGGAGCATATATCTATACTAAATTTTGATTCTTCATTCGAAAAAGTCTTTTTAATTTGTTTGTTGATTACAGTATATGGTAAAAAATCTTACATTAAAATATGCTGACAAAAGTCCCTTCAAACAAATTTGATACAGTATTACCCGAAATAAAGTTTTATTTATTAAAGACATCTTTCGAAAGACTATAAATGAAAATGTTAAAATATGCAAAGTAGTGCTATAAGTATAAAAGCACATTACAAAACTTTCCATTTTTAACTATTTAATTGCATTCAAAAGGAAATTATTGGGTTGGAGGGAAAGTTCTGTCGTATTTTAAATAGGCAGGTGATTTTTGTTGTAAATAAAAAAGAACACCTGGCTAGTGAGTCATTCTGATATTTTTTGTTTTTTTAGATGCTGTATAATATAAAAAGAGTCATTTTTTACCGTTCATCATTTACTTGTAATATTTAAAGTGAAAAACGTGTCAGTAGATAAAGTGCATTTATGACACTGCATTTTGTATGAATTCCAAAAAGGAAGCAACACATCGGTTGCATGTAAAATTATGTGCGGTATTTGGAAAGATATTGTAAATGTTCGTACTTGTCAAAGATGGTTTAGCAAATTTCGTTCCAGGGAACTGAGCCTCCAAGAAAGTAATCGATCTGGATGACCATCCAAGATCGATATTGATGTTTTGCGATCCATGTTGGAAAGTAATCCACATTTAACAAGTCAAGAAATTGCAGAAGAGTTTGGCATTCATCATACAACTGTTGGAGATCACATTAAATCTCTTGGGTTTGTGTTAAAGCGAAGTGTTTGGGTTCCACATCACTTAACGGAAAAGAATTTGTCTGATCGTGTAAGAATGTGTTCATCACATCTGCTTAGACACAATGTGGAGCCGTTTTTGGACAAGCTGAATACTGGAGATGAACAGTGGATTCTTTAGGAGAATATTAAGAGAAAAAAATCTTACTGCATACAAGGAACATCATCTGCAACAGTTACAAAACCAAGAATCCACCAACGAAAAGTACTGCTTTGTTTGTGGTGGGACAGGAAAGGTCCAGTGTACTACGAGTTGCTGAAACAGGGAAAAACCATCTACGCGGATCTCTACTGCAATCAACTGGGTAAAATGAATGCAGCTATCAAAAGAAAAAGGCCAGCATTAGCCTCCAGAAAGGAATAGTGTTCCACCACGGTAACGCCTCGACCACATACTGCAATGGTGACCCAACAAAAACTGAATACGTTAGGATGGGAAGTCCTTGGTCATCCACCGTATTCACTTGACATTGCATCATTTTATTATTACCTGTTCAGATCTCTGCAAAATTATCTAACGGAAAAAAAAGTGTTTCTTTTGAAAGTGTTTCTAAGGCAGTTGCTGACTATTTTAACTCCAAGGACGAGAACTTCTACAAAATAGAAATTTATATGTTACCTGAAAGATGGCAACAAGTTGTAACAAATAATGGGGCATATATAATGATTAATATTAAACACATACTTTTATAAATGCATTCAAATGTTTTCTTTAATATTCGACAGAACTTTCCCTCCATCCCGATATAAATATAGCATATTACATGTAACATTTTTGACAAACATTTTGGATCTTTAATACTAATATTTCATGCATTACTGGTATAAGAATATTTGTAATTTCTGAAACGAATTTCTTTAATATCCTTCCTGAGGGTTTTCGTAAGCTGAAAAGAAAAAAATGTAGACTCAACAAAAAGGATTCTATTACATATAAATGCTCTTAAAGGTGGTAATACAATACTGTCGATGTTGTAAAAATGCTATACTGAATATTCTCTGAATTTGTTAAAAACAACAATAAGACAGTCTTTGGCATTTATTTGCTACATAAGCCATGGGAGAGTGATTCTTTTTCCGAGCTCTCACAAAAACGAAAATTTACAATATTATCCAAAAATATTTAATCCAATAAAAATATAACGATTCAGAATTAAATTATATATGGTGATTTCACACAAACTTAACCTACTTGTAAAATTATCAATCAATTTAAATTTAATCAGCAATTTGGGATGCTTTATAGCTGTTGCCATGTTTAGCAGCATTTTCCTCAATTGAAAAGTAACCAAACATTTTATGATGTTTAAAAAAAAAAAAACTCCTACCATAACTTAGCTAAACAAATTTGTGAGCTTATTCTTGTTGTACGTAATCTGCCCCTTTCTTGGAGTTAACATAACTCATTTATTCACATTTGGACTATCGCTTGTAGATACTTGAGATACTCGTTACATGCATTTCCAGTAATGGCAATTTTTGGATCATATATCGTTGAATAATTATTTCCAAAAACTTTGTTCTTTAAATATCCCTACAGAAAAGAAAAGGTATATTCATAGCAAGAGAATGGGGAGGCCAAAGTGTTCTTAAAACGCGTCGATTATTTAAAATTGTCATTTTTTTTTAATGAAATACCATAATTTAACGATATTTAATATGGAACAATCTACAAATATTATTTACCCAATTAAGGTTAGTTAAGCCACCCATTCGGTATAGGGATTAGTGACTCTGACTGCAGTGCCATTGGGCTGGGTTCGAATTCCGGAGAAGGCATCAATGTTTTTAAATATACAGTGACCTTCGTGGCACGGGTTTACTCTCAATATCCATCGAGCCACAAGTCCTCTCGTGAGGATGATGGGGAGGGAGAAAGGTGGGAGGCCACTGACTGCCCCCAGGGTGTTCTCGCTCAAAATTGGAGTGCAACCGAGCAAAATCGTACTGTCATCTGCATGGTGCTCAAAGGTAAGCCGAACGACAGGTTTAAAAATCTACCCCTTTAACCTGATGGATTTCGTGGACCTTGATCTGATGTTACTGTCGATCAGGTGGCATAAGTAAAAACAAATTTAGTTAAAGTTTATATTTACTTTAATTCATATTTCTAAAACTTTTCTAGACGTTACGTTTTTTTTCAAAATAAAGCACAATATTAAAAAAATCAAAGAAAAAAATTTTAATTGCAAAAAAATGTGTTTATATAAATGTTGTTTGTATAAATGCTTCCGAAATGTATTTAATTTTAAAAATATTAAAAATGCCTTTTTTTTTATCTTAGGTTTTCTGAATGAAAAATTTTATTCTGTTAAAAATAAAAGAATATTATATTTTGCTATGCAAATTTAAACTATGTAAAAAAGGAGGAAGAAGAACACAAACAAAATTTGGTTTCTTATAGATAAATTTGGTAACAAATAGCTATGGTTAAATTGAATAAGATAAATATGCCCAGAAATATAATTAAAAGATTTCATACAGTTTCGAAATATATATTCTCTTTCAACTAAACTAAACTAAACTAATCTCAGTGGTCTAACATCCCGTGATGCCCAAGGCCTGTTTTGACCATCTCAGTATACTCGTAATTGGGTTCTGAGGTGCATGGGTAGATGTTTTGGTCCATCTGAAGCAATAGCCCCAGCGTCTAGTTCCCAAAAATCCCTCGTACTCATTTATCGAACCAATGAAAGTAAGAAAGGTTGAGTTGACCTTGCCTTGCCCGGGACTTGAATCCCAGACCTGTGACGCGGAAGCGCGAAACGCTACCACTCAATATATATATAATTTCGCAACTAACAATACTAATAATAAACTTTTAATGAATAAAATAAAATGAATATATATGGAAATTATATTTTCCTGGGTTGATAATTTCTAGATTGAAATTGTAGAAGGGGATAGAATATCTATTTTTTTACCATCGTTAAAAGTTCGAATGAATGAGAAAAGTTTTTACAATAAATATATCTACGTATTACCAATAAAAATGACCTTTTTTAATATGTTGAAAACAAAAGCAACTTTTGTAAGCTTACAAAGAAGTGTTTCAAGGATTTGTATCAGGGCACTATTGATATTCCTCGATTCAAAATATGAAGGATTTTTGAATACTAAAAGAATAGTGAAGCAATGACCCAAAAATGTTGTTCTCTTCTCGGAATTCAGAATTTATAGTTTCGATTTATTCTGCCGAAGAAGTCGTTTTAAGAATGGTATCATAAAAAGAAAGTTTATTGTCTTCCCATTTTTAAATCAACAATTTCAATAAATGTGAGAAATAAATATTTTTGTTGTGCGAAATTTCACTTCTTCTGGGTATTATTATTTTTTTTAATATATAAGTAAGAACATAATTTTACAAGAATTTTAAAGTTTTGTAAAAATATATATGTCTAATTATATATTACTAGCAAATCATATCATGTTGATATAAAATCAATTTCAATTTGTTGAGGAACTTTAAGCTGTTTTTTTAACAATATCATTATCCTTGATTGACTGTATATCAAAATCGAACTTCTAAGCAATACAAGAGATATTTCAATGAATATCTCAATTTTGAGCCATCGATAGAAACACCTGAGTTGGAATAATTATCAAATGTTTATCATTTCTTTTAAAAGTCGTGTGTCAAATATATCCTCTTAAGTCCATATCAATGTGTTACATAAGTGTTATATCATTAAAATAAAAACGCAATAAATTTTAGACAAGTTTTTAAATTTTAAATACTGAATCTGAAGTCATAATTGTATGTATGATTTGTCACTCAGGTCAGAAGGAACAATACTAAGAAAGATACATCTATTTTTCTAAGAAGTCTTTTTACATTTAGCATTTAACTTTTAGCTCCAATACCAATAATAATTAAAACAAGATATTTCAATTGCTGTATGCAATCCTGTATTCTAAATTCACTCTATTCTCTTTGAAATATCTGGCATTTTCAAACTGTTTGCGAAGAATAAATCAGAGGTTTTTCCACGGTCTACAGTAAGGTGTGCAACTGAATTGTCTGCCGCGTCATCTCTTATTAATTCGGTAATTTATCCTAAAATGACAAATAAAATTACTTATCTAAAAAAATTAAAATTAATCTGTTTTTTCTTTAAATTCTTAATTTTATAAAGATCACAAGAATATGCCCAAATTACTAAAATCCCGAATATCATTTATATAATGTGTTACTATACTGTAATATACCTATTTGCAGGGAATTAAGCCTTTGTCTGAAGAATCTATAAGAATAAATGCGTTAATTATTATTGTTTACAAAATACTGCTTCATTAAAAATAAGATTTTAAGCTGACACACATGATTTTTTTTATTCAAATTTTTCTAAGCATTACACGTTGAATACTATATTTTATAAAGATTATATACAAATAATTTTATAAATCTGGATCAATAAACAGCCACTTTGAATTTGAAGACAGTCCACACACAGCCCAAGAGCCCTATGCCCTTTTGCTTATCGCTGCAGCTTAGCTGTTTAACCATTACGCAAAGGAAGGACACCAGTTTCCATTCCAACGAAGCTCCCACAAATAATTTACAATTAAAAGGGTTGGTTGGGTAAACATCTAGTATCCCATTAAGGAGATCGTTGACGATTGCAGCGAAAATAGAGAGTCTAATCGCCAAACACAGTGCTGAATTGAAGGAGCGAAGAATTTGTATGCAATTTTCGTCCGTTACCCACCAAATTGAAATCTGCTTTAGTAAACGTATTGTTTCGTATCTTTCATGAATGTAGATTTTCTGAGGAGAAGAAGCATATTAAATATAATGGTATTAATACAGCATCCTGTCTGGTTAGTTTAAATGAATTTCTTGTGAGATAACTTTTAACCTATTACATGAGATGAAATTTTCACACTTGGCATTATTATTTAGAAACGACAGTATCACGAGGAAATAATTTAAATTTAAAGCAATCGTATTACTATGCTTTTGACGTTGATGAATTGTTTTGGAAGCAGGCTTCGTATTCATGGGAAATTAATCCAGAACGATAAAGTAAATGTGAAGTATCTTAAAAATAAATGAACAAGTAGATTATGAAAGTTTCAAGAAATTGAAAAAATGAATATTTATTTGTACAAAAATGAAGTTATTTTTATTAAGTGGACAGCAAAATGATATAAACTATTGCATTTTTTATAAAAGAAGCAATAAGCGATTTACTTTTCATTAGTAAGTAAGCAAAGTACCTGAAAGTATTTCTAAGAAATCATCTGCAAATTTTAGCAACTTGAAATCACAAAATTTCAGAAGGTTTTTAAGGAAACTGACCCTAAATTCAATTTAATCTGTTATCCCATTACTTATGATATTGTTACAGCACCTAAGGGGATATAGCTTGAACTTATTGACTTGGGAATCAGATCACAGTATAAAGAAAATGTTAAATGCTAAAACATTGACTTTTTCAGCTGACAGAGATTGGTAAAATTCCCATGTATGAAGAAATTGTTCTTTATATTTTAGTCAGCATATGTTTGTCAGCAAACTTTTTCTTTCATAAAGCTCAACTAGGGAAAACATAGATACAATATGGCTGACAGAAACTAGCAGGCTTTGATGATACTTTCAACAAACAGTCTGACTCCTAATTTAAAAACAATTGTATAAAAGTGTGATAGGATACATTTGTTTAATTAAACTAGTTCTAAAAATAAATATATTTACAGCTATAGACAATATGACACAAGCACAGTAAACAACTTGAATGAAACTGCCACTATTTTATTTAACTAATATTATTAATTTTTTATAATGAATGCAATCATTTTAAAAAAGACGTGGCTAACCAGTATACTTTGCTCCAACAATGGAGCCCACAAGTCAAAACAAGTTGTACACCCCTGGTGTAATTTGTTAATTATTTGGAACTAACGAAAATAACTTGGGAGGGAACCACGGAAACTAATGAAATATACATAAATGTTATCTAATACAGGATAAAAATTTTAAAAAAAACAGTAAAATAATTAGAATATCATTAAACACACACACACACACACACACACACACATATATATATATATATGTATATATGTGTATATAAATGTATACCACTGGCGTAGCTGGTTTTGAGGGGGACATGTATCAAAATTCCTCCGGGGCCCCTTTTCAGATATGAGAACCCTATGAATTGGACTATAGTTACACATGCTGGGACTCCTGTAGCTTGGGGGCCGCGTATTATTGATACGGCGGTAGCTACGCCGATGATGTATATATATATATATATATATATATATATTTATAGATATATATACATATATAAATATATATATATATACACTTCAAACTCTTAGAAAGTAATATTTTAATATTTAACGTTCTTGTAACTCATTCATATATCTCTTATCTAATTTAAATATTCTCCCATCCATGACTGCATTCATGGGATTAAAAATTACACTAAATATTGTAATACATTTTTGTTTTGCATATAATTTGGTGCCATCAAAACCACCTTGTCTTGCCTCAAGAAAACAATGTTAAACATAGTGGGCTTTGATGTAACAGCATTAAACGAAGGGCAATTTTTAATTAGTCTAATTTTATATGCACTATTCTTAGCAACAGATTTCTTAATTACTACAAAATGGCATCATAATTTAATGTTACTTCCTTGGCAAGTCGTATCTCATTAGCGTCAGGTTTGATAGGTACCAGAGATTAAATTGCCTGGAACGCTTAAGAAATTGCTGCCTAATTTAAAATTTATGAGCTGTAAGCATATTTTGGTATGGAAATAAAAGCCTTACAAGAGTATTCTGTCAAAGAAGGGTGCGGTATAATAATAGCTTTAACAAAGTTTAACTATGAATAAGTGTTGCGGAGCGTAACAACATGCGAATTTTACATGCTTTACACTCGAGTATGAAATAGTCTTAATTTTTTTAAGACAGATTTATTTTTAGGTAACTGCATATTAATTAGATTTTTTTTTTTTTCTTTCTTGTAAAATTATTCAAGTTTTTTCAAAGTGAAAAATTTGCTATGAATATTTCTTTATGTACTTCCAAACTGCTATATTTAAAACACTTTTAACTTAACCTGCCGAAGTTTTTATATACTCTATACCTATATCTACCAATGGCAGTCAAATAGTCTATTTTGTAATAATTGTTTTATTTTTTCCAGTTGATTATAAGTAATTCAGAATTTATCAAGGGACATAAAAAAATAATCATCATATAATAATAACTTTTATTTTTGGATTTTAGGTATATGCTTTTTTAGACTGAAAAAAAAATGAAAACTATTTTTAAATTAAATAATTTACATATATATATATATATATCGTTATTCAAATTAAAGGGAGACTCATTCGTAATACAAGCTCTTACATGCCCATGGTTCAAAATTATGAGGTTCAACACCAATGTCGTCTTACAGCTTTATATTTCGAAGTTAATATAAAATTCATTCACTCTCCAAAACTTTTACATTTTATCAAAAATAAACTCCTTACTTTGCCCTTTATATTTTGCGTTTCTCATGTGCCGTTGGCCCAAATATTTCTCTGACAATAATATAAAGTGACTCCAGGTCCAAAATCTCCTAGAAGTTTTTGCCAAACAGTTTCATCAATTAAAATTTCAATATTCTGATCGGATTTTTTTCTCTTCACATTCGTCTTTATAATTAGAGAAAAATCTCATTTTTCCGCCGTTTCCGCGCATTCACTGTTTGCCTTACTCAAATCCCTTATTCTTGTGTTATATATGAACCCTTGGTCCAACGGGATGCCTGCGTTGAATGTTACACACTACTCAAATTGGCACTTTCAATGTTTTTAGCAGCACGTATCATTCTTTCCTTGTTATCTGTGTTATCCGAAAACTTATTTATTCTTATACATAAGACCCCCATTCCATTACCCCCTTTGATCCGTCATGTAGCAGAGCTGCAAGTGAGGCTAACATGTACTATGCAATAACGTTGATAGTTCCATGTTGAGTAGAGTGTGGAAGGAAGTATTGTTGTAACCGTGGGATCACGATTTCACATATAAAACACGTTTAAAATATGAAATAAAACTAATTTTTCTGCAATATTTTATTCATTTGTAACCCCTTATTTAGAAAACTTTTCCATATAAAAAACAGTTAAAGAGCTTTCAACCCGTCTTTCCCGGGGAACAAAAAAACAATTTTTTCAATATATGCCAATGAATCACGGAAAACCTGTAGGATTTCAAGCAAGGCTTCATTATCTTTCTTCTATGTCCACTGTTAGTTCTCTATGATGTTTTTTAATTTTTTTATGACTAAGAAACGTGTTTTAAGAATTTAGTTACTTAATAAGAACCCTTACCCGTCTGTTTCCCCTGATTTTAAAGCGCATAAATAAAAATTCGTGATATTTAGTATCACTTAGTTTTCATGGGAAAGAAGTTTTGAATAATTCTGTATTTAAATACATTTAAAAAATATTTTAAAAAACCTTTTATTATTTTTCTTTTGTGCTTTTATAATAAACCTTTGCCTCGACCTCTTGTAAGAGGTCAACTACGAATTTTTCAAATTAATTTTTTTATAAACCCAAAATCACGTGAGACTATAATTATTTTTCCGTCAAGTAGGATTCATTTCAAATGGTTCTTCATTATTGTTTTTTCTTATGTGCACCCTTTTTTCATTCTATGATTTATTTAATGTTTATGAAAACTAAGAAACGTAAAACAAATGCAATTTAAAGATATTTTGTTACAAATACATTTTACCCTCAAACCCTTAAGGTACCCGACTACGTTCGGAACCATGATTTTAAAAAAGAGCACAAATGGATAATGTTCATCATATTTAATGTCACTTAGATTAGAATACATGTATAAAATGTTTTTAAGTACATTTTGACAAAAAAATATTTAAATACAATATTTCCAAAAAAAATTAACTTAGAATAACCTTTTTTTAAAATGTTCTACTTTTGTGAAAAATGCTTCCATTATAATAATATTTTGCCTGTATATAGCTCAGACCTCTGTACAGAGGCTCAACTACGATTTTTCAAAAATTCACATTATTTTCAGAGTTACAACCCATTGAATTAATTATCGGCGTTTTTTTCTTAAAAATTCTCCCCTCTGTTGTCGTAAAATATGGATAAACCTACTTCTGATTTATATATATATCAAAAATTCTAGTTGAGCCTCTGTACTGAGGTTTGAGCTATATACAGGTAAAATATTATTATAATAGATGCATTTTTTACAAAAGGAGAATATTTTGAAAATTGTTCATTCTATGTTCACTTTTTGTCAAAATATTGTACTTAAATCATTTTTTATTGTAATACTATTCTTAAAACAATTTTATATACATTTTGTAATCTAAGTGACACTAAATATCATAGATATTATCCATTTATATGCTTTTGCAAAATCACGGTTCCGAACGTAGTCGGATACCTTAAAATACAAGCATTAAATCAAAAAATTTTATATTCTAAAGGAAAAATATGTTTCAAAATTATACATTACTTCTAAAAATCCAATATGTATTTAATAAAATAAACTTCATCATGTAATGATATTATTTTAATCCTTCAATATAGTAATTTAGATATATTTAGAGAAACACAAACACAAAACAGAAAGTTAAATTTATAAAGTAACTCCCTAGCTGAATACATTGACTGATTGAATAAAGATGAAATAATGTTTGAACTTCGAACACAGAAAAAAAAATTATGGGATGTAAATATAAAAACTAGTTCCTCAGAACACGAGTATTAATTTGAAACAACGATTTTTTAATATGCTTTAAGATACATTATAATTTCCCATCAAACTGATTAAGCTTGTAAGTTGCTTAAGATTTTTTTTTGAGGCTCTTACTTTTTCAAATTTATACTTTTTATTGATTGATGATAGTTATTACTCATCGGTAAATGATTACATCTCTTTTCCTGAAGCAGAAAAAGTATGAATATTCTCAAAAATAAAATTAGTCTTTCTCTAAAAAATAAATTAGCTACAGAAGCTTATATTTATAAGAAAAATCTGTTATCAGATTTCATTTATTACGCTTATAAAAAATGGAAATGGTTAAAAGAAAGGATTACACGATATCTCTAATACTTAAATAGTAAATAATTGGTATACTCTACGTTACTTTGAGTTAAGGTATCCAACTACGTTCGGAACCTTGATTTTGCAAAAGCGTATAAATGGATAATATTTATGATATTTAATGTCCCCTAGATTAGAAAATGTATATAAAACTGTTTTAAGAATATTATTAAAAAAAATAATTTAAGTACAATATTTTGACAAAAAATGAACATAGAATGACCCATTTTCAAAATAGTCTCCTTTTGTGAAAAATGCTTCTATTATATAATAATATTTTGAATGTATATAGCTCAGACATCTGCACAGAGGCTCAACTAGAATTTTTGAAATATATGACTTAGAAGTGGGTTTATCCTTCTTTTACGACAACAGAGGGGAGAAATTTTAGGAAAAAAACGCCGATAATTATTTCAATGGGTTTTAACTCTGAAAATAATGTGAATTTTCAAAACAAAAAGTTCAAAAATCTCTGAGAATCCTTTACTTTTATATGAAAAAAAAATATAATTATTTTAGAAGCATTTTTTATAAAAGAAACATTTGGAAAAAAAAAATTATTATAAGTTAATTTTTTGCCAAAATATTGTATTTCAGTAAATGCTTTTTGTCAAAATGTCCTTAAAATAATTTTATACATGTATTCTAATCTAAGTGACACTAAATATCACGGAAATTATCCATTTATACGCTTTTTTAAAACCACGGTTCCGAACGTAGTCAGATACCTTAATATTACATTTAGATTTATTTTTTCCTAAAAACAGTTAAAGATTTGGTTATTTTAAGAAATGAATGTTATAATGTAAGACAGATTAAACATATGTATCTGTATCTATTAAATTTTTATATATATATATATATATATATATATTGTATAATAAAATAAATATAACATATTGAATATCCTACAAAATCAAGAAAGGATAATTGGATTTGATAACCAATAAAGGGTAAAGTACCAGGGTAAAAACCAAAATATAAGTAAATATATTAAAATTAAACTGACCAAAATTTTAACTATTATATTTTTTCTTGAGCTGTCACTGGTTTAAGACAATTTAATAGGGTTAATATGGTTTTGCAGGATTCTAACTTTCCCTTTCAGCTAAAATTCTGCATAATTGTGCCAAAAAAAATTAAAAAAGCCAATTTAAAAGAAGGTTGGGTTAAAATAACGCTTAAAATTAAACACATAGAGAAAATTTTCGGGCCCGGCTTAAGTCAAATTTTTCCAAAAAGGTAAAAAATTTTAATTTAGGCGTCAAAACCAAATTTAAAAAATTTTTTTAAAATTTTTTAATTAGAAAAAAAAGAACCCAATAAAATAAATGGGTTTTTATATTTCATAATTTAATTTATTTAAAAAAACCTTTTTTATAATTTTTTTTTTTTTTTTTTAAAACTTTTAAAAAAAGGCCTTGGATTTAAAAATAGAAAATAATTTTTGTTTAATATTTTGCTAAACAAACGCAAATTTTAAATTCTATATAAAATTTATGGAAAAAATGTTTTCTTTGTGTATTTTTGGAATTAAACAATTAATATTAAAAACAGTATGGGTTTTAAATTTTTAGAAAAAATGCAAATGTTTTGATTTTATAAGGGTAAATTTAAAAATAAGAGAATTTAAAAAAAAGGGAAATTTAAGTTAAAAATAAAAGAAAAATTTAATTTAAAAATGCAATTTTCATTTATTTATAAAAAAAAAAACGCTTAAAATGAAAAACTTTGAAAACAATTTTTTGAAAAAAAAGTAAATTTTACCTTCATTTTCCCGAAAATTAAAAGGGTGAAGGTAAATTCCTTTAAATAAAATAATTTTAAGATAAAGTATTAAACTTAAAACTGAAACTTTAATATTTAATAATTCTTTATTCCATGTTTGCTTAGTAAATGAACAAAAAAAAAAATCTGGCTTTTTAAAAATGCCATAAAATGTAACAAATTCAACACATAAAATGTTATGCAAATATTTTAAAAAATTAAAAAGAAGAAATAAAATTTAAAAAATTTGTAATTCACTGAAAAACGGAAAAATGTTTTGAGCATAAAACATTTTGAAATGGAAAGCCAAATGCGAAGATATTTTAAAATAAAAAAAAAAATCTTTGAAACTTGCCATGGACTTTAAGTATTTGGGCTTTGTTTTTCGCCCCTTTTGGAATTCCAGACTTCTCATAAACTAAACTAAGGGTTCATCAACTGACTGTCAAAACAAACAAATAAAACCTTAATTTTAGTTTCTAGTAAATATTAAAAGTTGTTTTAAAAAATTGCGGTATTTTTATGTTATTGAAAATCGAAAACAATATTAGTATAACTAGACGCAAGATGCAACGGTATATAAAAAGAAACTTAAGCTTTCATTTTCTTTTTATATATCATCCTGCATGGCCACTCATTACTTTTCGAATTTACGTTGTTATCCCAAGATTTTGAGAAGTGATTTACATTTTTATTTTAATTTTCTTAGGTAAATGCTATAATTTATGTTTATCCTAATAATCCTTTTTTTATTTTAATCATTTTTATCTTCTTTTCTATATCTTTAAAAATATTTCCATTAAGAACATCACTTACAATATCGTGTAAATCATTGTAGTTATGCTTTAATAATTCTTCCTGAAATGATAAAGTAATCTAAATACATTCAAAAACATTGAAGAAAATGCATAGAGAAGGTAATTTGGGTTACAAATAAAATTTTATATACATTATAATAAGGTTGAATTATTAACTTTGAACTTCAATTTAGAAAACTTAACAAAACTATTGTTTAAAATAAAAATGCAGTGCGATTTTATAGATATCGGACCAACTTCTGCTGTTATACATGCCGCAACATGGTCCGGCATTGAGTTTTTGTTGTTGAATGTTGTCCCGAGGCAGATGTGTAAAATTCTTGATACATATATTTAACTTTGAAGAAGGAAGAGGACGCATGTTGACCATAGAAACAATTTATTTTACAGCTATTACTTTACGTTCTCAGCTGCACTCCCTAAAACAAGCATGGGGGAAGGGTTTAAAGGGAAGCTGTTTGAAAAAAGCGGGAAAAAATTTGGAATCCTGTGACTTCCCCAGCCCCAAATTTGTTCCAGACCCGATTCTCCAAACGTGGCTACCATATTGAGTTCACTGCTCTGATCCGACTGTATGACCAGGCTTTTCCCAAACTCGCTTTACCGTGCAAAAAGTCTTCCTATTTGTCTACCTGGAATTCTTCAATTGCTTAAATCATACTGCATTCGGAATTTTGCCGTAACACTTAGGAATCTCCCAGTATGTGCCCGTTTATAAAGGAATCACGCTTCTGATTGCAGCACAGTTGAAGGGTTTGTGTCCAGGCACATAATCAGCAACTTAGATCATTTTCAAATTGGACATTATCTAATCATTTTGCAAATTTCAGCGATCGTAGCTTGTTTACTTCTTGTTGAGCTGTGCTAATGCTCCTTAATGTATTTCGTAACAGATATTCAAAAGAAACCTGATATTTTAGCATAATTATCTTGACTTAAGGAATAAATCAATTTCTAATCATGATCTGGAAATTACAGTTACTATGGAAAATAAAAACTTGCATGTTTTAAGATATCTTGATTATTTTATCAAAGAGAACAACCATTTCGGTTAAATATAGTAAATAATTATTACAAATCTCGAACAAAAAGCACTAATATCCAAGCTAGGGTAATAATATTGAGAAAATGCTTGGGGAATTAAAAAGTAAGAAAGAAATTGCATGTAATAGAGTCAAACTAGAAACTTTTGATTTTTTTCTGTTTTGCTCTTCCTAAATTTTGCAATATAAAAATATTATAAGCTGTAGAGCGGAGAATATTAGAAGCGGTTTCCTCAGAAAATAAGACCAAATTTTAGTGAAAACATGATTTTTAAATTTGTACTTCAGGGGTGATTTCATTTTTAATTCTGTATGTTAATGAAACTTTCTTGTGTAATTGATATATAGCTTTATCAAATTATTATTAATTTTATCTAATTTACACAAGTTTAAGTATCTACTAATTACTTACGGAAAATATTATAAATTAAGTCAAAGGCATGTCGTATATATAAATATAAATATATTGGTTGAATCAAATCCACTTATACAGACATATGAAAATATTTTATTTGAAATTATATTATAAATTTAAAATTATAATAATGATTTTTTAATAATAAAATTTATTAATTTTATTTTTGTAATTTTAACTGCAAGAAACTATTAAAATGTGTATAACATGATAATAATAGTAACTGTAAATATAAGAAAACGTTAACTTAATAATTTATTATATTTATTAAAACTAATCGATATGGCTTTTTTTTTTAAATAAGTCAAACTCATAAGTATTTAAATGTTCAGGACCTTCAACTGAGTGTTATTTTATACCAATCATAGATTCAAGACTTGATTTGATGGTATAGAATTAAAACAGTTGAGTGTCAGCTTAATTAACTTCCTCAAATCTACTTTTCTATCTCCAAAAGATTTTTCTTTTGTATTAAATTTAGTATTAATAAAAAAAAAAACGGTGAATATATCTTTTTGACTGATTGCTTTTTAATCTTGTCCTTTGCAACCATACTCGGGATATTGGAGACATATCAAGTAAATTATGAACACTATAACGCTCAATACTATAAACACTGTGATGCATATTCAGCCAACCTTCCTTTAAACATTCACGACAAGTAAACGTCATGACTTAGACTCCAATATTTTCACAATGCATCAGCTCCTAAACACAACGGGTCTTGATTAGTTGTGAAACCGAATTACATTTGCTCAATTTAAGAAAGTAAACGTTAGAATTCAGAAACCTCTTCCAAATGGGTTTTTTTCAAATAAAAGTAAAATATTCAAACAGAAATAAACAATAAAAAATATGGAACTATATATTTTATTTTAGGAAGGTAAAATCAGTTATAATATAAGGAAAAAATATGGCTGATTTTTTATCATCGTCACTTTTGCATCTGTGTGAGTGTTACAGCAATCATTTTATTTTTTAAATTGTGGGCATAAACTCAACTTTTAATACTACTGCTATAGAAAAAGAAATTCCATACCTTTTTATGAAACTAATTACTTATGTTTGATTTAAATTTAAAAGTATTGTAGTTTAATATAACGATTCCTAAGTATTAATACAGCCTTTTTCAAAGTTTCAATATTTACGACCTAATATTCAATAATAATTTTCATCGCCCCCCCACTATATAATAACAATGCATTTAATTCAATAATATACTTTGGTGGTAAATCTACAATACAATTTTAACCTTTTAAGTGCCACCAGCGTATATAAACGTCTCACACATCCAAAACATTTATTGCCCGGACGTATATATACGTCTTTCGAAGTACAATTTTTTCTGTGCACTGGTATGCAAAACAATTACTACGCAGATTTTGGAATGCAATAAAAGGGTCTTGACAGTGTTTGCAAATGCCTTACTTATTTTACAGGATCTCCTTATTTAATTATGTCCCCCAGAAATACTTCACATACGCACGTCTACGTGGAAAACGGAGGCATTGGGGAGCGAATCGGGTAACTTTAATTTTGCTTTAAAGGGAATAATTATAAACCGTACAAATATTTGAGATAAATGTTAATTTTTGTATATAATTTTATATATGACAAGCCCATGGGTCCATTGGTAATTATTAATGTGGTTCTTAACTTAATGGTGTTAAATCAATTATGAAATATATTGTGCAGTACTGATGCAGTTATAAGTGTATTATATCAGTGTAAGTGCGTATTTTATTTTTATTATGTCAGAATGTATTTTAATTGTTTAATTTCAGTAAATTGATAATTCTTTTAAGAAATGTTTTGTTTTCGACTTTTTAATGCACACGTTCCCTCGCAGAGTTATCACTCCCCCTAGGGAAGCGCGTCTCACAATTTGAGAAACGCTGGCTTAATATAAAAACGAATTGTATGAATTTCAGGAAATATATTTAGAACTAGTATCTTGTAAAAGTGATTATAAGAGTTATTAGTTATTTGACGAACATTTTACTTTTATTTTACACATTAATTATGCAAAAAGGAAAAAGAATGCATGATTTATGTATTTTATACTGCTTGAATTTTAAAAGCATATTAACAAGAATTGATTGAAATATTTTTACACGAGTAACTCATAAAAACTGATAAAAAAATAAATAACGCATTAAGATAACAAGGCCCACAGACGAAGTAAGAAAAGAACGAAAAATATTGGAACTTTCAAAATAAGAGAAGTTATTGATTGACACACATAAAACTAATTTTCCCAGCATAAAAATAACGTACCAACGCTAGTTTTTAATATCTTCGGAGATGTGTGATAACGGATAAAATGAAGCTTGTTTATCTTGAAATTATCAGCCACCTTAGTAATATTCTTCTTCTAATTTTTTTTTCTCAATTTCATTTATCGAGGATAATTATAAGATATTGGAAAACGATAAATCTTTTCATTTAAGAGAGAGTAAAAAGTCTTTACAATATGTTTTTTCTAAGTATTTAATTAATAAAAACTTAAATTCAATCTGTAAAGAAGCTTACAGCTGTAAATCATAGAATATATAGTCAGATTTTTTTCATCAAACGTAGGATATGAAACGAAATAACTTAATAAGTAGTCACGATGACACTTAATTTTATATAGAATTGAGGTATTATTAATTGAAAAACTCAGATTTATTTATGATGTCTAGGGGAAAAGTAACTTTCTTTTTATTATCAAATTAGCTCTTTTAGAACGAGTCAATAGTTTGTTGAAATATAGTAGCAATTAGAGTTGTAAAGAGATTTAAGTACCATATAGAAATGACAAATTAAGATACATTGTATTTATATGTTTTTAATTTAAGTATATTGCAGTACATTTTTAAGGAACGTAACCTGTGAGTATTTTTTCAAAAGTAAGCATTAATAGAATTATCCGGCAATTTTTGCAGTGTGTAATAAATTTTTCAGCTATCACGTAATTTTCAAAATAGCAGTAACAAATTTGATTCTATTAATCTTGAAAATTGCATAAAATTAATAGTAGTTTAAAATAAACTGTTTGAAAATATAACAACTTTTTCAAATTACATTGTAAACAGTTTGGTATACAAAATAAATATAAATTGTTCCGAATATAAGAAAAGAGGTGGGTAAAAAGATCGGTATTTTTTCGAACATCGGCACATTCATATTATGTACACTCATGGACAAAAAATTAGTGCACCAAGAAATAATTGTTGGATCATAACGAAACTTGGCATGAAGGTACATCTCGGGAAGATATGCAAATGATTAAAAAAGCAGCGTGATTGCGCATTACGTATAGCCGGTAGAGGGCGTTTAACATCGTTCTCCGTGAAGTATAATACAGGTAACCAAAGCTTGTTTCAGTGTGCTGAATCGTTTACAAAAGAAGAGCTGAGGTAGACATGTCATTACCCCGCTTTCGAAGACAATATCAGCAGCTGTCACAGTTTGAGAGCGGTAGAATCATCGGCATGATGGAAGCTGGGTGGTCAGCTAGGCGAGTAGCTCGTCAATTAGGCAGCTCTGATTGTGTTGTGAGGAGGTTTTGGGACCAGTGGATCCGAGAGATGTCATATACACAAAGACCAGGCTCAGGACGCTTTCGATAGACCAGTCATAGAGAAAACCGCCACATCGTAAGAAATGCACACGTACATCCAACTGCTTCATCGGCAGACACAAATGGTACCTTCACTAGGGGCCCCTGTGTCTTCTCGAACCATAGGAAGGCGCCTGGCTGAAGGACATTCGGGATCGCAGCGCCCATTACGTGTGCTTCCCTTGACGCCCACCATTGACACGTTTGGAGTGGTGCCGCGCCCGAGGAAACGACTGCAGCGGAATGGAATTCGTTTTTCGCGACGAATCCAGATTCAATCTCTGCAGTGATGACAATCGTGTTCGTGTGTGGAGACTACGTAGTGAACGCCTCAATCCTGCCTTTTCTTTACAGCAACACACCCCTCCCACAGCTGGTGTGATGATATGGGGTGTCATTTCCTACAATGCATGGTCACCCTAGTATTGATTCGGGGAACCATGACAGCCCAGCGCGATGTCCATGACATCCTGCAACGGCTCCCAGCAGCCATTTTTCAACAAGACAATGTTCGGCCTCACATAGCAAGAGTGTCCCAAGATTGACTCCGCACTGTTACTACCCTTCTTTGGGCAACCTGATCACCAGATTTTCTCCAATCGAGCATATCTAGGATCATCTGGGACGGCGAGTTTGGGCATCCCATGATTTTGAACGAACTAGTCAAGGTTACAGCAAATATGGAACGAAATGTTTCAATACATCATACAAAACTTGTATGCCTTAATGCCCGATCATATCGCATCGTGCATTTGCTTTACAGGGAGTTCAAAGTATTAAATCAGCCGTTCTTTTGCCTTTTTCTCTGAAATAAATGATAATTTTTCATGAATTTTCTAAACATTTATTTCTATCAAAGTAGTCATTCCGTATGTAAAATTTTGATTCATTTTGTTGACTCCTTCTTGGTGCGCTAATTTGTTGGCCCCAGAGTGTATTTTTTATAACACTGATACTCATTCGAAATGAAACTATTTGGCTTTAAAAAAATCATTTATTAAACAGAGAAAACAGGAAAAAAAATAACAACGTAAAACTATTTGTAACAAATGTCTTAGATTATATATCCTCCTCTCTTACTCAGGTTGTATCGTTTCTGGACCATCCAGTAGCAGCGTCTTGTAGTTTTACAGCATATCCAAGACTTTGGGTTTTCATCTGAGAGTAATTATGGCGTCAGTATCTCAAGTACCGACGACAGATGCAACACGTGCACAGAAGCCAACAACTCGAAAACTAACTTTGCATTGGCAATACCATTCAATGTTTGGATTATGACCTATACTTGTTCTTCTATCTTATATACGTTTGACTTGTGTCATGATTTCAACTGGAGTCGGAAATCTGTGAGGAATCTTCTCGATTTACGTAAAGAAAGTACAGCCTCGATTAATTAAGGTATTCGTGAAAGCCTGATTTTTTAAATAAAATACACAAAACACATACAATACTACGTAAAATAATGGCCACAATACAAAAGAAATATTTGTATTACATTATGAGATGTGAGAGGTGAAGACGCATTTGAACACGCACCTGACGTATGAGTCTGACCGATTCGCGGACAAACTATTGTGTTTCGCATTACATCGATGCACCAAAAGAAATGAATGTCAGTTTAAAAGCCTTATTTTTGCAGTATTTGAGAGACTAAAAAATATAGTGGTGCTTAAAGCGTTTAACAGTTTGTTATTTTTAAAATGAAATTTAGAAAAAGCGCTTAAAATGACAAAACTTAACGAATTTGCCAAGTTTGATAACTTTTTTTATGACTTGCTATTTTTTTTTACTATTTTAGAATAAAAAAATCAATTCCTAAAGTTTATTTAAATGTAATAACATTGCTCTAATAAATTCTTTTAATTTCCATGACTATGATGGGTGAAAGAAGACCTATCTTTACTAACCTCCTTTAATCTTTCTGAAGTTTTTATTACTTTACTTTCGAGCACTTCAACTAAAAATTTCACATATTTGAGAAATAGAGACTGACCTTTCAACTTGTAACTTTGACGGCTGAGTATTGGAAAGAAGATTCAATCATTTGACTCGGCAACGCAGTTCACAATTTTGTGACTACGAATCCTAGGTTACCGTGGCGACACATTAGAAATTTTGAAATAATGAACTACGCATTACAATCAGCATTTTATCTGGACATTGAAAATTCGTTTTGTTTAAAGCATATATTTTTATTGTCGAATAAAAACTTTTATGGCGAGTGTGTATGTTAATTACCGTCGTTCTTTGTATCTACATTAGAGCCATTGTCAATGTACCTCGTAACTTTTAATTTTGTTTAAGTGATGACGGGGACACCTGAACTGGTCCCCAACTTCCACACTATTTCTAAATTAGATTTTTAAAAATTGACAAATTTAACATACACCAGTCTTTCTACTTGGCAGTCTTCAGGTTCACCAGGTTTCGAATACGCAACTGGATTACGTGGTTCTGAATAATTGGCCTCTACATCCACAATTTTACAGCAAAAATAAAATGCACAAAGATCAATAAATACTCATTCTTCTCTACTTAAATAGGAAAAATAGAACAATATTCAAAATTTAAATCGATCATATTTAGTTTTCGGATAAAATTCCGAACATTGACAGTAGGAAAAAATCATATCTATTTTTTCTTGTTCATTCAAAACATTATGCGGTTTAAATCAGTTTTTAATTTTCCTGATTTTCTTTCATTTGATTATTTATTCTTGATTTTAATTTTGGTTTCACATTCTCTTTTACTACTTCTCTACTTTTAAAAATTTTACCTTTTCTTCACCAAATCAGCACTCCTAATACTTTTTTTCAAAATGACTTCCGCCCCCTACTCCGCTTTGCTCGGCGTTACTCGAGCTTTTACCGAGTGTATAGCTTAAAATCCCCTGTTTCGAAATTGTTAAGCTTCTTTGCTTTGTCAGACAGGTTTATTTGCACAAACATTTTTAAATGCATAACATATTGTTATGGAAATTCTCCTTCCCCTCTCGCTATCAGCCGTTTCCTGGTATGTGTGTGGGATTTCTAAATTAACGTCGTTACAAAATTCGCGTTGTATAAAAAAAGTAGAATTTTTTATAATTATAAAATTTTACAACTATATTAAATGTTGAATTAATATTGCGAGCATTTTTTAAAATGTTTCATGCAAGTATTTTTATACATGAAAAAGTTATAAAAAATTTGAATTTGATAAGTAGTTATTAAATATTTAAAATTTGAGTATCTTTTAAAAATTCGTAAAAAAAAGTTTTTGCATTTTACTTTCTAAATCACTAACTCTAAAAGATCAAAGTATGAGTTCTCTAAAAATCGTTTTCATATAAACCCATTAATATTCATTAATTTTAAAATATGAAAGGTATCGTTGTTTTGTAAAAAAAAAAGAAAAAAAAAATGTATTGTGGCAAAATAAATTATGTTTCCAATTACAAAATTGCTGACAAAGTTATTAAATGCACGAATAAAATGTTGTGCATTTTTTAAAAAAATCATAAAAATTAAGCGATGATGTTGTTTTGAACTCGGAAACAAACGGTGGTAATCACAAGCGGTATGCTGATCGCGCCACGATATTCTCGGGTAAAAAGGAGTGAAAAGACCTTTAAAATAAAAGGAAGATATATTCAATTTCACCCAATCTGGTGATTTTCAATATTTACAGGTGCATCTTCTTTTCTAGTGTAACATTTCATCAAACGTGACTGGCACAGGGTAAAAGAGTCATTTGGCGCTAAACAGGTTTTCACCGCCAAGGGTTTGGCGGTGAAAAAAAATTGTGTTATTTGTTAAAGTTTTAATTTTTTTAGGGCTTCATTTTTAAGTTAATGCCTTGAAACTTCATACATCGATTGCAAACAATGGTATTTTTTACACAAAAGATATAACAAAAATAATGCTTGAATATTTCTCGCAAAAAGAAAAAACTATTTATTTTTTTTAAAAAAACAAAACCGTAATTTTTAAATAATTTTTTCATTCTTTGTACAGATTTCGGATAATATCTCTATACACTCGGAAAAAAAGTTTCGTGAGATTATTTTAAAAAATATAAAAGTTATTAAGTATCTAAATAAAATTTTGAGTATTTTTTGAAAAGTTGTAAAAAAGTTTTTGACATTTTATTTCTTAAATGACTGATTCTAAAAGAAAAAGCATGCACATTTTTAGTGTAGAATATCATTTCATTAACGCGAAAGAAAATGCAAACGAAATGATTTAGAAATCATATTTATAAAAACGTATCGATTCTGACTCATTTTAAAAAAATGTAAAAATTAGAAAATATCATTATTTTGTAAAACAAATTATACCGTTTCTCGCGGCGAAGTAAAGGATCTTTCCTATTCTGTAATTATTTTTTGTCTGAGTGTCATGAAAATGTTTGCTCGTGTTTTAAAAACGTTGTGGATAAAAAAAAATCACCTCGCCTTATTTTACTCTGTTTGGCGGCAGAAACAACAAGCAGGAGTAAAACAAATGTTTTTAATTAATATTGTTTTAACTAATTGCAGTATCGGAACATAAATGGTCAAAATTGATACCTCGGATTATTCCCAATCTTTTGATACCTTCAGCGAGTTTCTCCGTCTTGCGGCTCGAGAGAAGATAGACGCAAGTAGAAACATACACAATACTAGAGATTGCAATACCGGTATTCCGGGATACCGAATACCGGTATTTTTAGCCCTTTGCACAATTTAGTAATTCCGGTATTCACAAGTTCAAATAACGGTTTTACGGTATTTACTAGAAATTTTTAAATTGTTTCCTCTATATGTTCAGAGATGGCCTACATAGCAAAACAGTATACGTTTTTGTTTTTAAGTTTCTATAACGGAAAAAAATTAATTAGACTGTGAATATAAAGTTGCACCGTACAATCGAGAAGTGATAAAATATGTGAATCATCCAAGGAGGCGTGCCAAAATTATCTTATTACAGCTCAGAGCAATACTGCATACGCGCAGGATTTGTAGTCTGAAATTCGTGTTTGTGAAAACAAGATTGTAGTTTTGAAGAAAGTGCGTAATATTTCAAAACTTTTAAATTGGTTTCTTTGTTATTCACAATGTATTTGCATATCATACTTATAATGATTTTAAAACTGAAAATGAAAAGGAAGAAAAGAGACTAACCATTTCAAACTTGGTCAAGTTTATAGTAAATTTTCTTAAATTTTTTTACCACAAACATATCCACTTTTAGAAGAATTCGGTACAGTTATCGAAAATGATGATGACACTAATGTCGATAAAGAAAAGGAATTGTCTCTTGAACAAAAATAAGAATTAGAGCTAACTAAAAAAAAATTCTGCAAACAAAATACAATGCAGAAATTAAGTATATCCAAAACACCATCCAAAGTCAAATCGATTTTTTTGAAAAGATGAAAGATTTAGTGGTAAGTACTTGGAAAAAGTATACCGCGCATTGCTAACAGTACCACCAACTAGCGTAGATGTCGAAAGAGCGTTTTCGACAGCAGGTAATTTTTGCACAAAATTACATCCAGGCTTATTGACAATAGAATTGATGCATTACGTTTTTTAAAATCACATTTCAAAAATTTATAACAGTATCACAAATTGAATAGTCATATTTTCACTTTTTGGGATTTAAATAAATGAGATGTTCCCTTATTTTTTGTGACTATTTACTATTATAATTTATAAGTTACAAATTGTTTTTGTGTTATTTACACTCTCTAATAAAACTGGCAAATAAAACAAAGAAACAGGTGTGTTTTTCTAAAATTTCTAATACCGGTATTAAAACCGGTATCCCAGTATTAAGGTCTAAAAATACCGAATACCGGTATTGAGCTTTTGATCCGGTATTGCAATACCTAATAGATACGTTTGCTTACCCACGAATTTGAATAGTGTAGATTATTATGCTTATACTTTTATAGCTTGTATTATGTTAAACTATTTCTTGGCTTTGTAATGATTTTTTTTCCGTATGTTTCTTCTCTTTTTTTTTTTTTTCTTTTACTACAAGTGTTCATCCTGTAATTTTCTTTCCCTTTTCTTATAGCATTTTAGCTTTGGCTCTAATTTACACACAAAAATTATGATAAAAAAAACTTACATTTGTGAGCTTCGTGTAGTGTGTTATTCTCCATATTTGTATTGATATTTGAAATAAAGAAACAATTAAGTAATTGTTTGTTTGCAGATATAAATGACATAACAATTCTATGGAATTACAACTTTTCAGGGACAATTTATTTTCTAATACATATTTGTATACATCTTTTGAAATGTGTGTTAACGCTTGTCGATCACAATTCCCTAGCAGTTAAAATATATACTTCTTTATATTGTTCTTTTAGAGGGGAGGAAGAGTTCTATTTAAAAATTGTTCTACAATAATTGTTACATATGAAACGGAAAACAAAAAGGTTTGATTTACTTTTCCGTGCAACATTTTTAATAAATATTTGTCAGGTTTTATTTTTTGTTTTTCTGTTAAAAGTGTTAACTTTGTATTTTGCTGAAATTTGTTTAAGAGGAAAAGTGCATTTTGACGAAAATAGGTCAAAGATAGGTTTTCAAAGCAATGTAGTACTATTTTTTTAATGCAATTAAAACTCTTGATATGGCTAACAGAAATATTTTAGAAATCCTAACTACGTACGGCTTCTATAAGATTTAGTTTAAATGAAAACCTCTTTTAATGCAAGTTTCAACACAGAAATAAAATTTTTAAGTTGCGATCTTATGAACACAGACAGACTAAGAGGAAATTTCAATTCATTATTTCAGTTTTAATCAACCATCACCCGTTACTTTGATCAAATCAATTATTTTGAAAGTTTAAAGTGAATTTTCTAAACATTTTAATATTACTAAAAGTCAATATTAGCTGCAATATATTGTGCAATTTAATACAAACAGAGAACATGATACTTGAATCCCCTACCAGGTGCTAGAGCTTCCATACATTTATATATTCCATGTAAATAAATCAGTTTGAATTGTTAAAACTTTGTAAAGGGATATAAAAATACATTTTACATAATTAACTTTTACATCTATGGTCTAATTTACATAGAGAAAATCGGTAAACACAGAGTAAATATTACTGACAAGTTCAAGTTTTGAAAATTATTATATATTTCTAATCAGACATTTTACTATGTGACAAACTTTCAATTATTACATTGGCCATGTTAGCTCTTGTTTATTTTTGAAAATTATTCATGTATTTTAACTCATGTCCATAAATTAAGGATAATTCAAAGTCATGTGGGAAAACTAAATATACCATCCATAAAATTACTACACCCATTTTGAAGAATCATATACACGTTTCAGGAAGCCGTCAGATGACACCGATAGTACATCACAATTACGATGGTGTAAGAGGTGGTTATATAAGGAATGCAGGCAAAGAAGTAAAACTGTTCGCAATCGCTTTATAAGCCTTTCATAGCAATAACCACATAGTTATGACACAAAGGACACATTCTGACGATTTTTTACGTGGTACAACTATCAGCAGTCTGGTATGTGCACGCACTTAGAAAGAAGTATCTGAGGAAGAATCGCTCAGAGTCGTCACCAGGCCTTGGCAACGAATCCAAGATGATGGTAATGTGAGTAGACGTTACAGCATAGGCTTTTCTCTAATTACAACGCCAAATGAGGGCCTATGTTTGGCAGTTACGGCCAAAAGAAACAGATGGAGTATAGAATCAGAGACTTGTCTCGTCAGCTCTCTTTAGCCACTGGTGCGACAGTTTCAAGGCAGACTGTGTACAGACGCTTCGGGCAGATTGATTTAGATGCTTGTAGACCTGTCTGATGTGCTCCACTTACTGCAACTCATTGTCACCTGCGGTTATCTTGGAATACAGATCATGCATTGGGAGCTCTAGAACAGTGGGCTGGTGTGACGTTATCCGACGAGTTCAGGTTTGGCTTGCAGTCTGATTCTCCCCGGACATTCATATGGAGAGCGCCGGGTACCCGTTACCACCAAGAGAACATCGTTAAGTGACACAGTTTTGTTGTTGCAGGATTGTTCATTTGGGAGAGGGATTAGTCTGCGTTCCAGAACTTAACTGCATGAGGAACATTTCTGTATATCGAATAGGAAACATGGCAGGTCAAATCTATTGGGACGTCATTCTGGAACAACATGTACGCTTGGTTTGGCGTGCCATGAACGCAGAACCTTTGTTTATGGATGACAATGCCCATCCTCAACGTGCGAACATCGTAAACGAGTGCTTTCAATCGGATGATATCACCCATATGGACTGGCCAGTATTCACATTGACTTCAGCAGAAAAGCATCTGAGGACATACGTGGCTGACGAATTGCAGCCCATCACAAATACATCCTACACGTCTATCGGAACATCGGAGAGCATTGCCAGATAATTAGTATGATATACCCGAAGATCAGATTGATAATTTAATATTTAGCATGCCTTTGCTTTATACGGACTGTATTGCATCGTCTGAGAGACATACTATGTATTAACCATTATACCAAGCATTTAACATTCGTTTTTGTTCATTTTTTTTTTTTTGTAATTAGCTCCAGGAATCAAAAATCGCAATTTTTATTATGGATATCAAACATATAGCATCTTTTTTTTGTTCCTTACCTTTTGTACAATAAAAGGGCTTTACACAAATAAATCACATTTGTTTTACTTCTAACTCTTTCTTTACCTGAACGTGAGTTAGTCACAATTTATGGGCGTTAATGTACATAGGTATAATAAGTATTAGAATACATTTTTGGGCGTTCAAATAAGTATTTGTATGAACTATAAATTCGAATATTTACAATTAAAATCTTACTCTTATTCTGTTGAAAATTCATACTTTAAATGTCAATAACTGGCAATCGTAAATTTTTAAAAAAGAAGAAAAGAGACTGAATCACAAATTTTGTTCAATAAGATGGTGAATCACAATAGAAAATATATTTATTTCAGTAATAGCCTGGCTATGCATATATATATCCTTACTAATATTATAAATGAGAAAGTTTGTATGTATGTTGTTACTCTTTCACGCAAAAACAACTGAATGGATTTTAATGAAACTTTGTGCAATAACATAGCTTATACATCAGAACAAATCATAGGCTATAATTTATAAAGATATTGTGTAAAGAGCCCAAAATATAACGATAATTGTCAAGTAAGTAGGAAACAATTCTGCCATGTGCAAAAAAGCCCGCGACCGCATATATCTTTTATGTGTGAATCAAAACTTTCCCTTTTTATTTTATCTATGCCAGGCAGTGCTTGCTCTGTTCTAATTTATTGCTTTCATCAGTGCAATCACTATTTTCTTTTATTTCAGAATAAAAGATACTTTTATCGCTTCTGGTTTTTAAAGTAGATAAACTTTGTCTTTCACACTACATCATTTGGACAAATTTGCATAATTTGTTTGTGGTTAGTACAGTGTTTCTCAAACTTTCAACACTTGCGACCGAATATTCAATCATCATTTTCATCGCGCCCCCTTCCTTACAATAACAATGTATTGAATTCAATACTGTTATACTTTGACGCTAAAGCTGCTATACGATTTTAACCTATTAATTGCCTCTAGCGTATATAAACGTCTCACTCAGCCGAAGTTTTAATTACCCCGGACGTATGTATACATCTTTCCTAAGTGCAATCTTTTCTATACACTGCTATCAATAAAATTAATCCGAAGGCCTTGGATTGCAATAAAAAGACATTGACAGTGTTTGCAAAGGATTTACTTATTTTAGATGGTTTGCTTTTTATTAATTTTCTCCCACACCCCTTATACATCACATACGCGCACCTTAGAAGGAAAACGATGGCATTGGAGAGCGAATCATATAACTTTTAATCGGCAGTTAAGGGATTAATTATAAACCTTTCAAATGATCAAAATATGTGTTAATTTTTGTATATAAATGTATATATTAGACAATTTCATGGGCCCACTGATAATTAGCCACCTTATTCTTAGTATTGTTAAATTAATTATATAAAATACATTGTGCAGTACATTTATAAGTACATTATATAAGTATAAATGCGTTTTTTATTTTACATTATGTCAGAATATATATTGTTTGGTTACCTTCAGTAAATTAATAATTTTGTTAAATAATCTTCTGTTTTCTAAGCCTCAATATTTTCATGCCCCACATGTAGAATTATCACGCCCCCCTTAGTGGGGCGCGCCCCATAGTTTGAGAAACACTGGGTTAGTAGTTAATTATAAAGCAATAATTTTAATTGATCAGGCTGGTGTTGCATTTTTTAAGTATAAAAATAATAATAACCACCGTAACGTATTTTTTGGAAGTGTAGAGAAAGTACCTACTAAGAATTATGCGGAACAGAAAGTAAAAAAACCAAATTACACTTCCAGATATAAATTATTTACACTTTTTAAGTAATCGTTACACAAAATTTATAAGCTGTATTGTTGAGCAGGGATCAGCTTAAGAAGGTGTTTTAAAAATCGACCCACAAGAGAGTTACGGGGAGTTAAAAGCTTTTTTTTTTTTATTTAATTTGCAATTCGCGTAAAATTATTTTTTAAAAACTTCCTTATCCATTAACCTGTATTGTTTAATTTTTCAATTCACCCGTGCAAAGAACGGGTATACTAGCTGGTATATATATATATAAATATTTTTAGAAAAGTGTTTTCTGAAAAAAGTTTATATATTGAACTTGCTTCGGCAATAAGAATAAAATAATATTAAGCGTATAATTGTAATTATGATAATCTAAAATTTTAAAGGGCAACAAATTATTGATCACATATTTAAGAATATATTTCCTTAGTATTAAATATCTTAAAAGTAAATATGTCACATTTAAAGTGTGAACAATTATGTGAAATATATGACAACTTCAAACGAAATTTACTTAAACCTAAAATTTTCCTAATAATGAGTATTCATTTATTTCAATATCTAGTTAAGTAAATATTATGTTTGATCGTATCATAGAATTTGTAAAACTCTCGCATGCATATATCTGTTAACTATATTATAACAAAATGTTTACAAATAACCGATACATTGAAAAATAAATATGTGTGCCTTTATCTTTCAAATTTGAATGATATAAAGTGTAATTAAACTAGATAAAATTTCTTTCACTTTTATCTTGGTACTCCTATTATGAATAAATACACTTTCTTCTATTTTCAACGTACGGAATAATCAAACGCATATAAGATATATATAAATTTCTTTATTAATCTGTACTTAGGTTATGTATCGCATAACCCCTTAACTACCCTCGGTACTTATATAAGTACCACTCACTTTAAAATTACATAGAGCAACCATTTTTATAAATACACTGACGATACTTAGCAGGAATATTCTTTTAAATCCACTCTTCCAAGATATATGGATTGATTGATTGATTGATTATTAACGTCGCACTGTTTAGCTACACAAGGGCTTTTGGCGACGGACCACGTAATTTTGAACCATGGTCAAGTGACGTGGACGACACCTGAGCTGGCACCCCCACTCCTAACTACCACACCACACCAACGGGAGGACGTTTCAGCTCTCGACAGATTTAACGTGCATCGCTGCCCTACACGGCGGGTCTTTAGTGGTCTGGGCTCGAACTCATGACAAGGCAAGCCACGGTCCAATACCTATACCACTCGGCTACCGCGGCCACCGAAGATATATGGAAGTACGGGTTCTATGATGAGTATTTTAGCGGGGAAGGCGAACAGTTTTAGAGCAGAAATTGCGTTTTAAGCTGAAGGCATTTTCAGCGGATTAGAAGATAGTCATTTTTGTTCCGAAAAAATAGTTAATGTCAAAAGAAAATTGTCTTACCTTTTCTATTGTTAATGAAGACCTTAGAAAATAATTTGACTATTTATTTTAAGTGAGTAGTGAATAAAATTAATTTTACAGTTAATTATCTTTAATTAATTAATTAGCTCTAACGGGTTAAATTTCTCAAAGTTGAGTATTTTTTTTATGTATATCTTTTAATTTTTAATGTATTGATTAAAAAAAAGTATTGCTTGAGAAAAATTGCAAAAAATCATAATGTGGTAGAGATAAAGCGTTAAAACACAATTTAGTATCCTCATATAAATGTATCTGGAATTTATAAGTGTTAGAATATGTTTTATAAGTTAAATTAATTAGTATTTCCCTTAAAATATACTTTATAAGATTACTAACAATATGTTTTTTATCTAAAAACTTATTAATAAAAAATAGGCTCTTTATTTAAGCTCGAATCACATTACGAATATTAATTATTTATTTAAAACTTAAAAAATGGAAATAAGAAAAAAAAAAAAGATTATAAAAACTTAAGTTGTTATATATAATATCAAAGTAGTTTTGGTCGATTTACGTAAGCAAAACCATTCATTAAAAAATGAGATTTTGTTACGATTATTTTTTCATTGTGACATGTTGTATATGATATATTTATTTTTTGTTATTCTTTAAAAACATGTACTTTTTTGCAAAATGACAAATGACTTATTTTTCTCCCCTTGCTTCACCTCTTATTCCGGTTTCTGCCAAAAAGTTGCTGAAAGTTTAGGATAGTCAAGTAGATAAATCTTCTGAGAAGCATTTTGAAAGCTAACTATTTTGAAAGGTCGAATGAATAATTTATTTAAACTATTTGCCCTCTTAAATTGCGTGTAACGACTGTGACTTCTTAGATAGATTTGAAGATCTATGTAGGCTCAAATTTATCATCTTTCAATCCATTCCCATGCAAATCCATGTAGAAGCTACTTTTAAGGATTTTCAATTTTCCTAAGGAACACGAAGCTAGCATTCTCGCTTTCTTAACGCATTCTCTTCTGAAGACTTAAATTCATTTTATTTTTGTGTAAATCATTCAAACTGATTTCAGAAATATTTTATATATTTCATTATGCTCAATAAATCAAACCCTTATATTTGATATAAAATTACTCTATTAATATGTAATGATAAATCATCTCAAGTTCTATATTTTATTGCATTTCTCTCTATATATATATGAAAAAGTTATCTGTGACGATGTAATAAATTTTTTATTTATCTCGCACATGAGAGCAATAATAAAAATCATTGTCCTGTTCAATATCATAGTTACAAATTGAAAAAAGCGCAATTTTCTGTTCAATCAAGGACTTCAAACTCAAAGATTAACCCAACATTTTATCAAAAATGCCTATCTGAAAATTGTAGGAGCACGTTTGTGTAATTTGCGATAGAACCAAGCACAGTTGAGAACACAATATGTACAAGAATCGACGGACCATGTACAAAACTGTGTATAAAAACACACGTTTATATATACATAAGAAGAAAGAACTACATATCACGTGAAATTGCAATTTGAGCAATGTGTAGAGATACTTTGATAATTTATACAATAGAGGCTTATCAGGCCTACGTAGTATATGAGGTACGACTAATGTAGTATATTTGAAAAATATATGATCATACATTGTTTCCAAATTAAGCTAGTCATATTTTTAGTGTCAGTAATGATATTATTTGGAAACCCAAGTGGTTGAGTGGTTAGTGCATCTTGCTTCCACACCACAGGTTCGAGGCTCGAATCCCGGGATGGGCAAGGTTGCCTCAGCCTTTCATCCCTTCAGTGGGTCTATAAAATGAGTACCAAGCTTGCTTGGGAACTTAACACTGGAGATTTTACTTTAGACTGTCCACCTGACCGTAACATCTGCTAATGCACCTCAGGGCCCAAATGCGCGTATATTGAGTTGGGCACAGTAGACCATAGCCTTTATGGGTTGTCGAGCCACTGAGCTAAGTTAATGATAATATTGACACGTCTGTACCACAATTTGTTGATACACATGTGATGATATTATTCGGTTATTGATATTTATAGATAATATTCAGTTTGAAACCTATATTTTTTTAACTGAATATAAATTTCTATCAGAGATCTTTTATTTGATAACAAGAAAACAGAGCATCCTAATAATTGATGTTAAACTGCAGTGAAAAAGTAACTTAAATTTCTCTAACATATTTATATGATTAGAGAATCGAATGTATCTTAAATATTATTAAAGAAACATATCTTAGGAATGTGTGTGTAACATGTATGCCTCTATCTACATGAACAAAATTCTGAATTGTATTTTTGAATGTGAAATATTTAAATAAGAAATACCATAATTTATTAACTAGAGCTAATATATTTATTTAATAATTTCATAGAAGTAATTCTTTACTAAGTAATTACTAAATATTGTCAACTTATTTTTTCTTTGAATTAGGTGCTTCTTTATAAAATAATTTAGTATTTTTTTATATGAATTTTTGGAATTCCTTTTCTTTTACATTTTTTTCCCCTTTTTTTTGGGTTCAAATGATGATACTATCGGTTTTTCTTATTTATGATATATTATTGAGTGTTGTTGCATTTTTATGAATCCTATTTTGGTACTTATTTAAACAGGATTATTGACTTTTTTTGTTGGTTCCTTAATCTTACCTAAGTTTTTCTGCTCTTAAATATTATTTTTAAATCAGAATTTTTATCTTACTTTAAAGAAAGAGATGCGTATTATGATATGCGACTACCCAAAATTCACCGTTTTGCTGAAAATTTTTGAAAATTCTTTTATGATTTTATTTTATAGCCCATACATTTAGGATTCCAAAAACATTCTATTTTTGTTTCCATGATATTTAGATGCAAAATTATAGCATAATTAGTAAACCGGAAATGAAATTTACAAAACCGAAGATAGATTCTTACAGAAAATATTTTTAAGATATTGTAACGAATGGTAGTGAAGGCGCCCTCTAGCCGTATATGAACAAATACCAAGAGTCTGACTGCTACCTCGGTAAGGAAGAAGGACGTGCGAGAGTCAACCAACCACCTCGGTGGAGGCGGAGGTACCAGTGTCGCAATGCTAAATTCCTTAGCATTTGTATTGTCTTAACTGTTTGTATGTATTTGTAACTGTGCTCAATTAGAAGGGTACAACCAATTAAAATTAGCTGAGCTAGCCGCCGAAGTTATTTTTTGAGTACCCGTTATAAAATGGCGCCCAGCAGATAGCCGAATAGTCAGTTAATAGTCAGCTAATCTAACGAAATTATCATAATACTGAACTGCTAGTTCGCAAAATTTCTAAAAGTATTTTTTGAAGTTGTAGCGACCCAGCTACGAATTTGGATTGTTTATTTCCCTACCGGGAAATTAGAAATTTTGGACCACGCATTCGTTTTCGGATCGTCAGCTAAGTTTCTTTCGTTTTTGTTTTTCTTATTCATTTTGACTTTTTGTTGGTTACATATTGTATTTGTATTTTTATGGCATGTATATAATAACCATAATAATTTATTAGTCTATTTTATTTGAGGATAATTCCTTTCTCACAGTAAAAAAACTCTTTCTACTTTTGTTCAATTTTTCTCCCTGCCTGTGATTTATGATTATTAGTGTACTTGTTTTGTGTGGAATTTTTCCCTTCACTTTTGACCTTGAGTTTTCACTGCTTGTTGTTTCCGCTTACAAACTAGACGTTTTTTGTTACTAAGGCTCTACCCCCTCGATTTTCTGTCTTTCACCTTTTACTTACCAGGTGAAAATCAGACGTTCTTTTTCCTTGTTCATTTTACTTTTTGTAAAATTTGTTTTATCCTCGATACTTTCTACTTTTCTGCTGACTCATTATTTACTTGCTGACGCAAAGAGTGTCACTGAGATTGATATTTTCCTGTTTTAGTATTATAATTTACCTTTTTTTTTCTTATTGAATTTAAGAAGGTGTTGTTTTACTGTGTTTTTTATTTCTAACTATATTGAAAATTTTGATCACATATTAGATTTTTGTGAATTTAAAAGAAAAGAAATTATTGTATTTTGTTAAAAGTAGTATAGAAAAAGTATTTTATTCTTCAAAAGATTCATTCATAGGTTTTGTTTCGATTTTGAATTTCATCAATTTCTTTTATATGTGAATTATTTTTATTTTCAAAGCTAAAGATTTTGCAGCTTCACCAAAAGAAATATCTACAATATATTTTAACAGTATTTTTAGTCCTTCAAAGGATTAATTTTATGTTATTTTGACTAAGTTCATCAGAATTTCTTTTTACTTGAATTTTCATTTTGCTTTCAAAGTTTAGATTTTGTTTCCTGTAAGATATTTATAATATATTTTTGAATAGTATTGTATTCGAATATCCACTTCTTGTTCTTCTAATGACTAGTTGATGATCAATTATAAAGGTTAACTATTTTAAAACTAAATTAACTGCATTTAATTTGTGGCTAAGGAGAGATCCACATTGAATCATTTTAAATTACAAAATTAAATTACGATATTACAAGATTGAAAAGTGAAGTTGGTCTCCAAATCAATTGCTTATCGAAAAGCTTGAGGAAAATTTAGCGAAGCGGCTGCAAGTAGCAAATGGTAAAATGTTAACTGGCTTAACTAATTAAAATTTTTCTTCATCATTATGTTAAATACATCAGGAAATCTGTTTTCAAGATGAATGAAATTTGGGATGATACCAGATGCCTGAAAATGATTGGTGCACTAGCTTCTGACAAATGGCACCAATAAATGCCAAAAGGCTATAAATGGCACCTGAGCGTTTGTAAGAAGTCTGGTTATCTTACATCCCTATCAGTCCGGATTACAGAAGAGTCCGTTTCCAATGCTGCAGAGATCATGGAGATCGAAGCATTGATCAACTGGTGACTGTTCTCTTCACTAATGAATATTTCCTACCGGAAAATAGAACCCAATGTAAAATTATCAATTCAATTTCTGAACACCTAGTTCATAAAAATTTTTAAAGTGGTTTCTGAAGTGTGGCGCTGCCGGCTACAGAAGCAATTTGGGATTGTATATTTCCTGCAAGGGTAATTTAATGTTTTTGATTGTACATTTCCTACGGGAAATTTGATGTTTTGATTGTACATTTCCTACAGGAATTTGATGTTTTGATTGTACATTTCCTACCAGGAAATTTGATGTTTTGATTGTATATTTCCTACCAGGAAATTTGATATTTAAATTGCATCCGTCTTCATGGTGCATCAGATAAGTTATTCCATCTTCAAAGTAGGAAGGGAAGTCATTCCAGTGATGCCTCTCAGAAGGAAGACAGGAAGACTTAATTCTGCTGGTTCCTCATCGAGGACGATACCTTGGAATTGAGAGGGGAGTGTAACGAATGGTAATAGAGCGCGTCCTCTCCTGGCCGTATGAACAAGTAAGAGTCTGAAGCTGCTACCTCAGTGAAGGAAAAGACGATGCAGTATCAGCCAGCCACCTCCCAGTGGAGGCAGGCGTGACGAGGTGTCACCAATGCTAGAAGGTCACTTAAGCTTTTGTATTGTCTTCAACTGTTTGTATTTGTAACTGTGCTCAATTAGAAAATTTACCAATAATTAATTATTTGAGCCCCCAATAGCCGCCGATGTTATTTTTGAGTACCCGTTATAATATCAAATTGAAATTTTCAGAACATGTTCGAATAAGTTCTATCTGTATTATGAATCTAAATCTAATATCTGTGTGTTTATTTCTGTACTTTATTTATTTTATGAAAAAAATTTATTAATTTTTTAAGAAATCGAGTTTTTGCATAACATTTGGCATATTTAAAAAAAATCTTTCAAAAGTATTACAAATCTTTTAATTCCTAACACATATAAAGATGCTATTTATGTATTGTATAAATATTACTTGAATACATTTATTATAATTTTGTGTAAAAGATCGTAGCTGCAATTTTTCATCAAAATTTCACTAAAAACTACAATTGTTATGGTCTATAAAACTCTACAGAAAACAGCAAAAGGTTAAAAAAAAAATTCCAAATTAGTGAAACATGAAACTAATGGGAGCTTGACCTGTAAATATGGAGATTTTAAAAACTGTACAATTATTAGAAATTTTTTTATGCTGTATTAAAATCTTTAAATGCATTTTCTGAGTAAATGTTTTTCAGTTTTTTGCTTCACGATAAAATTCACAACAGGATTTCTGTTTAAGGTACATAGTTGAAATTTTCAGAAAATATTTTATTTAGTTTTATCTCTATTATAAATTATAACGTAATTTCTGTGTACATATTTAGGTATTTTGTACTTTTGGCAGAGAAAATAACATCCAGTTTTTAAGGTGAGTTTTTTGCATAAAGAATGACATTTTAAAACTTTCAAGCGTATTACAAATCTGCTGCTCAGATAGTTCTCTCACTCAAATCTACCCTGATAGTTCTAAGCACAGATAATGATGTTGCTTATGTACTATATAGATATTACTTGAATTTATTAATTAGAATTTTCTACACAAAGTTTACCGTTACTTCAATTGTATTCTAAAATTTTCCTCTAAGTTAAAAAAAAATATATCCAAAATTATTTTTAATTTTGTGGAATTGTACTCGAATTTTTAATTTTATGCCCCATTTTAAAAAAAAAGGGTTTATTTAGTTGAAAATTTATATATTTAAAAAAACAGTGCTCCGAAAGTAGTCATACATCTTAAAATATCATTCATTAAAGCTAATGTTATCTTAAAAGAGATAATTTTTAATTAAAATGACGGAAATCAACGATAACAAGTATCCATCCATCAATTTAAATCAACAAATTCATCCATACCTTGCTTTCCTGTAATACATTTAAAGAATGACTTATAAATTCAATTTCATCGAAATGAATTATTAAACTTGAGAGTTACTAAACGGTTAGAATTTTATCTATTTCTTCTGAAGAGAGGAAAACTAGGAAACAATATTGCAGAAAAATAAATGTTATTTCCAAGAGCAGTAAAATTTTTCTTCTGCCTTGCCCTTGCATAAGCTGAATAAGAAGGATTACAAAACAATAAAACTAAAAAAAAAATAATGACTGGAAAACATCGTTTTGTGAGAAGAATTTGAAATTAGACTTCCAGTTTGCTATGTTGTTGAGGTAGTTTTGAACATCACATAGAAATGAGGGATTTTTCTTGTTCCGGGATTTAAATTCAATTTTTTACCATAAATGAAGCGGTAAAAATCCCCTTTTACAGGGGGTTTTACTACTTCATTCTCTTCTTTTGATTTTCACTTGGCAGTGTAATATGAAGCAACAGGCACTGGACTCATAAAAATTTTGTGTAATTCGTTCGTGAATTTTTGTTTGAGTAGAATGGTGAGTTTTGCACTTTTCCAGAGTTATAGTGACGGTTAGCATATAAAAAGTTTTCCCAAGCTTTGAGTTGAATGTAAGCATGTATTGCATGCGATGAGAAACTTCCAGAATAAAACATTAAATGTGAAAAAAAAAAGAAATTGCTGGAATTTTCTTTAAACAAAATGTGAGAAAAATATTACATGAAAAATTATGAAAACATTAACGTGACTACCCAAAATTTGCCATTTTGGTGAAAACTTGCGAAATTCCTTTTATGATTTTATTATATAGCACATACATTTAAGATTCCAAAAACACTCTATTTTGGTTTTTACGATATTTGGAAATAAAGTTATAGCTTGATTAGTAAATCGGAAATGGAATTTACAAAACCGGAAGTATATCACAACACAAAATATTATTAAGATATCTAATTGAAAATTTCAGAACATGTTTTATTTAGTTCTATCTCTGTACTGAATCAAAATCTAATCTCTGTATATATATTTTTGTATTTTATTGGTTTTTATTTCTTTGTTGTTTTTTGAAAAAAAAATCATTATTTCTTTTTTTTTTTCAAAAAATTGTGTTTTTGCATAAAATTTGACCTATTTAAAAATATTTCCAAAGTATTACAACTTTTTTAAAATCCTAACACATATAAAGATGTTATTCACGAACTGTATAAATATTATTTGAGTACAATTATTAGAATTATAGGTAACAGCAACTTTTCATCATAATTTCACAAAAAAGGTAATTTTTAAAGCTTATAAAACTTTCCAAAAAATTAGCAAAAGGTTTAAAAAAAAGTTCGAATTAGTAAAGCATGAAGCTAAAGAGATCCTGACCTATAATATGATGAGTTTAAAAAATGTGCTATTAGTAAAAGCTTTTTTTAAAATAAAGATGTTCTGCAAATTGTCTACGATTGTTATGCACACAGAAGAACAAGCGTTGTGTACCATTTTGGAATCTTAACTGAATAGGCCAACTTTTGAGAAACTTGCCTAGGATTGTGGTTAATATATATATAACTATATATATATGTATGTATATATATATGTATGTATATATATTATATATATATATATATATTATATATATATATATATATTATATATATATATATATATATATATGTCAGCTTGTTAGTGGTCCAGCTGTGAAGAAATTGTGCATTCCACACACAGAATACATTATAGTATACACATAGACCAATATTTACACGACTACACTTTAAAATTATTTATCAATCAAACGTTTACTGACCAATCAAGCAACTTTTTTGCATGCAATCTGATTTGCATCTATGCAAATGATTGAACTCTGGTGTGAGATTATGAATCATTTGGATTATTTATAACATTAATAGATTGTTGTGAGCAAATATAGGAGAGAGGTAATTGTTGTATTAAATATGAGGAAAAAATCGTTTCAGAGTTTGTGAATTGAATTATTGATAGAATGCTTTTTGGTGAGTTTTTTAATGATTTACGCTATTCATTTGTGAAATAATTGGTTTTTAATTTGAACTTTAGGATTTTGGAGCATTTTTCTACCTAAGGATGAGTGCGTCATCTTTGGTGTTTGAGTTCACTTACATTATGCAATTATTTGTTTTTAGAATTTTAATATTTGTCTTTAAATTTTAATATTTTTAATATAATAATATCTTTCAGAATGCGATGGCGAATAGTTTAATTTTCAAATTTAGCTGGTTTAATTTTAACTATTTAATTTTTAACTTTTAAATTTTTAACTTTTAAATTTTTAACAGAATTTTTAACTTTTAAATTTTTTAGCTTTTTAGATTTTTTAACTTTTAAATTTTAACTTTTAAATTTTTAACTTTTTGAATTTTTTTAACTTTTAAATTTTTAACTTTTAGAATTTTAAGTTTAAAATTTTAACTTTTAAATTTTAATTTTTTAATTTTTGAGAATTGGATATTTTGAATTAATTTGCAAGTTGCAATAGGGGAAGGGTTGGCGCCATCAAACTAGTTAACCCTTATCGGTCTAAGTCGAGGTTGCACTTGGATATTTTATATATTTTATTTTATAAGTTTTTTAATTTTTGTTTGAAGGCGTTGGAATTTTGTCTTTCTATATTCGCCATTGTTATTCGGAAATGGGATTTTTATGTTATAAGTTCATTTTAGTTTCATTTTTTTTTTTTTTTGTAGCTGATTCCTGTGTTGTGATTGAATTATATATATTTAAATATATATATATTATAGAGAACCAAATTTAGAGGGCATCTTTTTTTCTTAGACTCGACTCACGCAAATTACGTTTTTTTTTTAACTAAACCTGCAAAGTGTTTTCTCCGACTTGTGACTGTCATTAATAGAACGTATATGTAAGGCGATTTTAGCGAAAAAATGTGTGTGTTTTGTGGTGTGTAGCTATTGATGTGATGGGTTATGTCATTTTTTTTTTCTATATTTTAGAAAATGTGCTCGTAATCAATTAAGCAAATGAATGGTTATAATATATATATATATATATATATATATATATATATATATTCCCCTTAAACAGATATGACCCCGCCTTTTCCAATTTGTGGCTGATTATCGTTACGTGTCGGGACATCCTGAACGCAAGTAAATACGTGTAGGTGAAAAATAATACAGAAGAAGAATACACATATAAGAGAAGCATACAACTAAATAAAATCTTATAATACAGAGAAAAATTATTTTCAATACATTCTACAATTCATTAAAAATATATATAAGAATGTCGGTATTAAAATGATATCTCTTATTTATTTACTTTCAGTGTATTTTAATCTTCGGTTTCGGTTCTTCAATTTTTCAGAAGAAAATAAAGTACCATTTATTTCAAATAGAGCGAAGAAATTTGTGATCAACAGAAATACGTTCTTTTTCTGGCTTTCTACTCTTATTTATTGGATGACTTGTTTGTCACTTGTACCTTAAATCAGTTGTGTTAGATTTTCGAACAAATGTTGTTCAAGAAACCAAAAGAACACTTAAAAAAATTGTTCAGATCCTGCAATAGGAAATTACTCTTTTGTTGCCCTGTCATTTTAAAAGGTCAGTCAAGTAGAAATCTTTTAAAACGTAGGTGGAGTGAACAAGGCACTGTAACTCATAACTTAGACTCGGAACTTTAAATTTTTCTTTCGGTATTTATTGCTTCCATTTAAAAGTTATTTTGTATAAATATAACATTTTATTATTCAATATCTTTCCTAAAATTTGCACAATAATACATTTTACAAAAGTAATATACGTGAAGGTAGAATATTGGAATTATTTATCTACCTAAGTAGATTGTTCAATTTTAACATACAACTACGATGCAATAGCATGTGTATTTTGAACGATGAAAAAGTATAGTATCCAATTACATGATAGCAATAATCTAAAATTGAAAGAAATTTATTTTTCCATAATATTTAATTACTAAAATGGGATACGTAACAGAACTTCTGCTATTGCTCTATAATTACATTTAACCCGCGGTCACTCGGGCCTGTTTTTGCTACCGTCGTTACTCGCGGGGTGTAGAAAACACCCCAAACTTTTAACACGTGTATTGAATTATAAAAATAAAATTAAGTCATTATGATACATATTTATAAAGTACAAGATGTTTTTTTTTGCATTATACAAATAAATGTATTAAATTTATTGCATGCAAATGAGACTAACACATTAATTTGAACTAAACATAATAAAATTTTCATTTTAAAACACATAATTTTATATTTTCTCATAAGCCAGTATATATATATATATAAAACGTATATACCAGTCATAAATATACTTTTATAATTAGTGAATGTATTAGTAGAAAAATAATATTTTGTCATTTTCTTTCAAACCTTCCAGAGCAGACTGTATACATATGCTCCAGCTTCTCTCTGGGATTCTCAGCTCCCCAGATGAACTTTAAGGTCATTTACATTTCAATCGTTCGAAGAGGGATTTCATCAGGCCTGAAGGTTCAATGACCTAAAAGTGCAGCTACAGAAAAAATCGTGGGTCTGCGCATTCTTTTTAGAATCCTAGAGAGTTTTCTTGTTGCTGTGGAGATTGTACAGGGTACCCGCACCCAGTGATCGCGGGTTAAGCGAGTTCTTGTTGGTAAATTTTGCTAATATTCAGCAAATTTTTTTTTAATGTAAAATCTACTGAATATAGTTTTAGAAAAATGCTACTTTATTTCAAAATTGATTTCCAGAGGAGAAATCACGGTATTTTTTTTTTCTTTGAGCAAAAATCAGTATCTTATTATTTATTAAAAATGTTCTTTGGAGATAATGAAAAATATTTTATAAACTTGCTGTTAAATTCAATCTGGAATATGTGTTTTTGTGTAATTAATGCCCTTAAACATACATTGCTTGTGTATGGAATGATTGCTTGTAACGTAATCAAATGTTGTCTGGTGATCATTTTAATCAAACATGTTTCATAAGGTGACCATTTTTTTTACAATGAAAGAGGGACGATAGAAAATTGAAGAAAAAAGTACTAATTAAATATATGATTTTTATTAATTAAGCTTTAAAAATACGCTTACATTCCTTTTCATTATTTTCTTAAACAAGTATTTTTCTATTGAATGAATTTTTATTTTCAACATATCATTTTCTAATACATCGGTAATTTCTGGGCAAAAAATATGCTTTATACTGAATTTAACGGTAAGCACTGTAGCTAAAATATTAACATTCAATACTGGTTTCTCTCTAGTCCAAAAATCATTATGAATTTAAAAAAAAATTATTTCAACTGCTGCATTAGTTCCAGTGTTGTACAAATTAAATTAAAAAAGAGTAAAAAGTAAAAAGAGTAACTGAATTTTCATGTGGAATGAGTTCATTTTTGAAGTGGTTAAATATTTCCACCCATCTTTTATCAATTTCTTGCGCTGATTTTCCCATTGTTCTAATTTATCAAAATTTGAATATACATTCAGTCTTCTAATTTCTTCAAACAGACAATTGTCATTGATTTTAATATCAGGCCTTTCTCTTTCGATAAAAACTCAACCCAATTTTCTACATCTACTCAATTTACTAAATATGAAGTCAAAAAACACCGTTGAAAACTGTTATTTCCTGTGATATTTGTTTCAGACCATTCTTCGACATTTTGAAAACATTTTTGGTTCATCTCTGAATACAAAGATTAACAGATCGGTTTTAAAATATTGAAAGGACATGTAGGATTACACTTTTAGAGGAAGGTTGGAACTTATAGAAGATGGACTGTCCTCCTAAAAGGACGATTGGTCGCATATGTTTCCTCATTTTAAATTAATTTGGAATTATTTAAAATAACAGGCGTGTCTAGAAACCGTTTTGTTCTACAAATGCAGCAGCAGAATCGGGTTCAACTCTTCCACACAAGTGGCATTGTACGGATTTACAAGTATTAGTGAGTGTTCAAAATGTTTAAAAAATGATTGCCGAACCTTCAATTGTGAAATGTGTTCAAAATACATTTTCCAAAGCAAATATTGTTAAGTCAATTAAAATTCATCGTAAACTTGTTGAGATTTATATTGAAAGAAAGTATAATGAGGGATCAGGATGGTGAGAAAAAAAGTACCACTAGTAATGAAGTAGGTGCATAATATTCATGACGAGGCATAGAGTGAGCAACATTCTCTTCCTAATGACAGTTTGGTTTAAATGAAAAATTCATTGAAAAAACGGACGGTCCACGATAATATTCCTTTGGGGTAATTATTTCTATAAGAAACTGTTCTGTAATATCTCCCTTCACCTAGCGTTCTCTGAAGAGCATAAACAAGTTGGTTTCCTGATATGAAAAAGTATGAGCGAAGGAGGCATCATAATACAGACAAATAGTTTTCGATATGCTGTTTCATGCCAAAATAAAGGTTTTCTTTCGAAAAAGTATTTTTTATGCGGTTTGCCGGGTATAGTATTTAGTTTCCGGACACGTCTCAAGAAAAGAAATGCACTATACTAAGAAGATACATAAATTTTATATTTTTTAAAATGTTCATGCTCCTCTTAAAGAATGCAAAGGGAGGTACACATCACTGCTACCATTACAAAATTTCTGTCACGCTTATAAATGTAGGATAATTAACTTGAAACATCACACATACAATTAAAAACAATCAATCATTTGATCAATGCGTTCTAAATATAAATACAATATAATAGAGAGCAAACATAATTAATAAGTTAAGATATTTTCTAAAGAAAAATAATAAGGTCTGGAAAGAATTCTACCATATATAGTTTAAGTGTACTAAATTATTGATCTCTCTCTTAGAAATATTTCCATATTTTGGAATATAATGTCATTTGCGTGGGAAAAGTAATGGGAAACAGCGATAGCTCGAACATGTAATATCGCTCTTTACAGTGAGCCACTGACGGTAGGAAGTTGCTTTTATATGTAAAGATAACTGAATAAAATTGATAAGGTTTGAATATAAATCAAAATATATAATTTGTAAATATGTAATATGGTCTTTGAATTTATTTTTAATGTATTTAATTGATAAGAAAGTACATTCTGTTTTTCATACTAGTAACTATCTTCTGTTATGATTTAATAATTTTATATGAGTAATTTTTAATGCCAGCGTTTCTCTCAAACTGTGGGGCGCGCACCCTGGGAGCGAGATAAACCTGAGGGGCATATATCGAAAATAAAAGATTTAAAAAATAATTAATTTACTCTCTAGAATGACTTAAAACAAAATACTTTCAGACATAATAAAAAATGCACTCTGATATAATTTATATATATCATGCTATTTGATTTTGCTGGCATTCATGGTGATTTTTATTACGTTTCATTTTTTAAGCCCAAATACTACTGTTTCAGAGAAAAAACAAACAGACCCAGAATCAGAAAAAATTTAGGAAGATAAAATTCATCACTGTTACTATATTTGAAATACTGTACATTGTATCTGAAGCAAGATATTTGCTGATCATTTGTTGTTTTGACCTTCTAAGTTTCATTGGTACAGATAGTTATGACCCCTCTCTTATTTTGCTTGTTTCTCATTTAGGGAAGTTGTAAATAATATATTATTTCTCTGTTGCGTTTTCTTCCATGCTTAAAAGAGTTTGATGATATTTGGAAAATCACAGATAGCACTTTGAAGGATTGCTTGGCCAAGATTTATTTTTATGAGTATTCTAAAACACTTATAAAGCATAATGAAAAATGTTTTTAAACACATTTTTAGCAATGCTTTATCCATAATGTTATATTGAATACACTTCTAACGGAAGTGGTCGCGCAGAACACACATATCGCAAAAACGTTAATTCTGTGGTAAAACTGTTTATTTATTTACTAAAGAAAAAATTGAAAAGTCATTGGTGGTAAGTATACTTTCTCTTAGTTATATTATTCATTGGAATCACCATTTTGTATGATGTACATTAAATAATTATATAAAAAGGGATTAGCGTGACCATTAACGTTAGTATCGAGTGTATATGCCAGCTCCGGGATAAAACATTTAGAAGTCTTCTGCTTGCTTTAAATCTAGTAAAAATATCCTGAGTATTTATCATCAGATTTTATATTATTTTTCATCATTTAACACATTAATTTTAAATACTAATTCTGTGAGGACTTAAAACTAATTATAATATGAGCATTCGTTTTTAAAATATCCTTTTACATCTTCGTAAACTTGTGAGCATTTGGTTTACTCTCATATTAATTCAACTATTATGTCAAAGAATGTTTAGGTTTTAAAAACGAACTTTCATTATTGAAAGAGTGGACACTTCTCAGACAGTATGCTTTTAATGCATTAGAAAGTGCTGCAAAGGTGTTTTGCAACTAATTTATTAATACTAAATTAGGTAGGAACTTAATAAGTATTAGCGGCTTCCATGGGCTTGCCTTGCAGAGGAAAGTTTTTCAAAAAGAAAATTTACGATTGAAGCCTTGACGCTCTGGTAATTTTTCTACTGTTTGGAGTCTGTTGCGAACTTAAAGCAGCTAACTCATTTTACACTCTCTGTTTTCCAAATTTAAAAATTCTAGAAACAAAAATAATATATATATATTACTTAAAATAAATTAGATAAATTTAATATACTTATCTTATTACTTTGTACGGTTTATAATTAAGATCGTATTGCAGCTTTAGCGTCAAAATGCGTTATTATTGCATTAAATACAGGTATTATTGTATAGGGGCGATAAATATGATTGAAAGAGGTGGGTCGCCAGTATTGAAAGTTTAAAGAAGACCTGTTTTAATGTTTATTGTATTTATTGAAACTTAGTCGTTTTCTATTATAAGTTTTATTGAAAAATTGACACATTTTGCAATGAATGTCGATGTAAAATTTCAGTTGACTGTTAGAATTCGAACTGATATGAGTATGTTATAAAATAATGTGTGTGTTGGCTTTATTAATTTATTTTTATTAGATTTCTAATGACATAGTTATTATATGTTTTATAATGCTTTTAATATGTGTTCTATCTTATTATTTGCTGAATTTAGTGGAAATGTTTATTCTATATTGAATTGATCGTGCACCATATTTCGAACCACGGAATGAGAAAAGGGAAATCGCTCAAACAATATAATGCATGCACAAAACAATGATAAATAAAATGTACGCGTGTAGTCTTTGCAATTTTGCATTCCAAAGAACTTTATTCTTCATTTCTATTTAGAGATTAAGAGTTAAAATAGAGGAGAGAGAAGATAAGAACACTTTTTCTATAAAATACTACTAGGAAGTAACATCATTAAATGAAAGATCTGAAACGAAATTGAATTTTTAATCTCTTTTGAGAATCAAATAAAACTAGATGTTGCGTTGTTGCACGCCGTACTCAAATATATTCTAAATGAAAATTAAACTTGACTTTATAAATCTGGATAAAAGCGTTAACATGTTTCATTAGACTTCCAGTATTTAGTCAACAATTCCTAACATGAGGATCAAGAAATGATTTCAGATGATATTTAGAAGCAAAAATATCCACAAAATGAATAACATTTATTCTCAACGTTAGCATAACGGGGTTAAAAGTATTTTTTATGAAATGCTTTCTAACGAAATTTAATTAAAAACATATCCTGACAAAACTCAAGACATTTGCTTTGAAAGCAAATGGAAGTTATTTTAACACAAAAGAAAAAAATATTTATATATAAGGAAAAAGATACTCAGGAAGATAACTTTGAACTATTTTTACTTCTTCAAATAGAATTAAGTTGATACATTAGACAAGTTACATTAAATTACTGAAGTATCCGACGCCGTGTGGAATTAGAATATTTTTTATAAGATTTTGTTGTGTTCTTTAAATATATAACACTAGCAATTTTGAATCTCAATCAGTCCTTCTCTACGAAAATGGTAGAGATGGTTGTGAATGAACGAAAAATCAGAGTATTTTCTAATTAATATTAATGATCTATTAAATATTAATTATAAATTATTGCTGCAAAAAATTCAGTTACTTTTAAATATAGAGGATGTCCCAAAAATAACACCCAAACTCTGCACATCCAGATTACTCGTTGGAAGTGCATTAAGGTGTTTTGGAAACCTTAAATCTTTTTAATATGCCAATTTTGAGATTTTTTCATTTTCAAATTGTACAGATTTTTACCTTTCTAAAAATACCTTACTTGATCCTGTAGGGAAATTAGAAGTCCTTAAAACCTGTTTTTAAGTAATCGGTGAAACTGAGACACGTTCATTTCAAAGGCGAAAAATGTAAACAGTTTTTTTTTTGCTTACAAGTTGAATGATTGATAGAAATTAAAACATGTAATCCAGGACTGCTAAAAAGTGTTTACAGGGAAGTACACAAAAAACCAATGAAAGTGTAAACAACGTAATGTGATGTCGTATACCAAAGAAAATATTTGTATAAATAGATGTATTATCATTGGATACATATGATGCAATTTCATCGTTTAATTTGGAAAATGTATCAAAACCAGACATATTGAGAAAACTTAATATTGATCTTGGTGATTACACGGTACAAGCAATGGTGACAAACATTGGTTGTTAACGGCAAAGTACTCATGTTTACAAAAAACAAAGGAAGTTAGGAAAGAAAAAAGGCTTAAAAGGATGATAGAGGATAATGAGTTTAAAAAAAAATGTAGATCATTTTGAGTATGGGGAGGAATATTAAAAAAAAATTATACATTAAAAGTCATTTATCTCAAAATGTAAATTTTTGATGTTTGATGCACTTTTTTTTTTGGACAATAATGTACACAAGTGTGTACTTGTTTTATAATATACTTATAATATGATGTTAATATATACTTAAATGAGATTTATGTAAAATACTCAAACATTTATTTTTTTTTGCAATTTTTTTTATGTGAAAAATGGTTTAAATTGCACTGTATGTTTCATAAAATATTTTATAAATTATTAAAGAATTCAAAATTAGCTAAAAGCTCATTTCTGGATAATGAGAAAGGTGTACTTAAGTTGTATGAAAAATTTAAAGCTTGTACATATAACAAATTTTGAGAAAAGGAACATCGAAAACATTGTCGGTATCGAAGTTTCCCGCGCTCCTTAAAAATGCTCAAATAACTATACCTGCAAGACCCATTGTTTAAGAGAAAAAATCTGAAAGGTAACATATGACGTCACAGATGTATTAGTAAATATTTGCAAATAAGTAAGGCTGGCGTCAAACTGTTCACCGTGCATATCGAGGTGGATTTGAGCCCGACGGAAATGAATGAGTGCACACGTCACACCAGCGGTGTCCACTCAAATACAAGCAGCACACAGGGGAGCAACTAAGACCATTTGTGTAGTCATTACGTCTCGATGCACCAATTCTTTGAAACGGCTCCATAGGAACAAAAATAATTGCATGGGATTTGGTGATCCTAGAGGCGGCAGAAACACATTTCCATGTCAGATCTATTCACAGGGGCATGCCATATCCAGGCAGTCACGTGTAGGAGCACAAAATACGCCGGAGCCCCATCATGCATCATCATTCACTTATCCCTTTGTATTTTAATTTATAGCATTTTTCTAGTAGACTATGGATTGTGCAAGGTACAGTCCTCTGGGCAGTTTTTGTGTACTCATAAAGAAGAATCTGGCTGTATAGAGTTAAGATGCTATTGTTGGGAAGCCCTGTAGTTAAAAATATACATTTTCCATATTTTTAATGTGGTGTGTGATGTTACTCTACAGAAACAGTTCGAAGAGAAAGGAACAATTGTCCGTCAACCTGGCTACACACCATAAAAGGGCAACAACCCCGCCTCAAGACTATTGTTTGCGACTTCTGATTAAATGTGATAGGTCTGTGACCTCAGCAAAATTTCTCACAACCTGTTTAATGTAACACAAGCATGATGAAGGTGATATGTTCGAGGCCGCTTCGTAAGGTTATCATACTTACCTAGGGGGAGCACCCCACAGTTTGAGAAACACTGCTTTAAATTAAGTATTTTTTATAATTATTATTGGTATTATATCCATAAAATAATTTTATTTAATAAATGAATTATATGCATTTTATCGTTATAAAAATATAGAATATATGATGTTCACTTTCACACAATGCAATACCTAAATCTCCCAATAAAATACCATAACATTTTGATTGTTATGGTTACTTTCTAGTATCTCTCTTCTACTATGAAGTATGATATAAGCCAGTGCTTCTCAAACATTCAATATTTTCAGCCCAATTTTCAATCATAATTTTCATCGTACCACGCCCCCTACTATAATAATGTATTGAATGTAATGTTAGTAATTTTTGACGCTAAAACTACAATATGATCTTAATTATAAACCGTATTTATCAAGATAAGTATCAAGTATACGTTATAAGTATACGTACTTTTAAGTAATTATATATTTTATTGAATTATATATATATATATAATTAATATATATATATATATATATATATATAATATATACATATTATATATATTATATATACTCTATATATATATATATATAATGTATTATAGTTTTTAAAGTATACGTATTATGTTACTTTTCATTTCCAATTTAAAAATTAGAACATATTTCAATAAACATGCAACTTACATTTTATTTTTTACTATACAGAATATATTTTATTTTGTTTCTTTTCCGTAAATTAATATTTAATTTTTAATATATTTTATTTTCGTCTTTTCGATATGCTCGTGCCCTGAACGTTTAGTTATCACGCTAACCTTGGGAGGGACGTCCCACAATGAGAGAATCTCTGATTTAATTACTATAAAATTTATCACAAATGTTTTTTTTTTTGTATATATTTGTTTTACCAGAATAACAATTCCCATTCAAATTTAATGGTGTCTGCGCAGATATAGGTCTGATAAAAAATATAACAAACGCTTTCTAAATGTATGGAAGAGTATAAATATCTTCAAAATAATTTTTTGTTAATATTGAGAAAAAAAATAAAATTAAATTGATGTCGTTCTCTCGTAAGCCATTGTATTATTTTCATATATCATGGATAATCACAATCGAGGGATAAAAACTATTCACGATTCATAAAAATAACGTATGAATGGATTTCCCCAAATTACAAATTATCGTTATCATTGATAATAAATAATTTAAGCATTTTATTACATTTACAGTTCCTCAGACTGTCGACAAATTTAAAATGTATTTTTATCAAAGTTTCATGTTTATACGTGACAAACACACACTCGTATTTTTGAGCATATTTTATTACGCGGAATGTTCAAATGGACTTGGTGTAGAATTTCCTGCTCCAAGGGGATTGGAAACACAACACACACAAGCATATTTAGGTCGTATAGTTTTCCTCTTGTAGTTCCGATTATAATTCATCTGTATTTCTCAAGAATTTAGGTAGTTTATTTACAATACGTATAGAAATTTACTGGATTTTTCAAACAAAGCGTAAAAATACACTCCGTTTATCTCTCTCTCAAGACGAAGAAACCATGATGAACTTCAAGTCCTTATCTCACTTTTTGATTTTTAACTTATTTTTCTACAAAATTTTGATAGATGGCCAGTTTGATTCATGTCCTGGCAAGCGTTTGTTAGGATTTCAGGTATAGTACATACTTTTTTGTTCGTTTTTGTATTTTTGAAAGAATTGTTTAAATTCAGAGAGACAAAACGCTTTTGTGTTATGTGTTATTTTTTATGTCCGTACGAGTGCGAAGTATGCTCAGCAAAAGCAAATAAAAAAATATGTATACAATATTAAACTACGCAGTCTGATTAAAGCAAGCAAAACCAAAACTAACTTTTCATAAAGAAACGTTTTTGTAATGTAGTGTAATGGTACAAGAGTAACATTTTATAAAATTAACTAGTTCTTTAACTTAGATAAAGTATATTTTTTGAAGAAATACAAGAAAATATATAAATTTAGTTTATTCAAGTTATAAATATAATTTGTTTCTATTAAAACTCAAGAAAAAAGCCAATTATTTTTTCTTCATTTTCAAACAAATTTCTCTTGAAAAAATTTACCATACCATAACATTTAATTCAGAATTGGTGAATTTCAAAATAAATACCATGTCAGTAATCAGTTATTAACGGAGATATTTTTGTAATAATAAAATTACTATATTAATTAGTGTGTTACAGAATAGAAGTCTGTGTATTGTAAATAAAAGAAATAAACAAAAAATCTCCAGTTTGTATGTAATGACAAAATTAAAAAAAGTGTTGAAAAAGAACTTAACCCACGTATTAGTTTATGAAAAATACTTTTAGGGATTGTTAAATAAATTTCCTTTTTTTTCACCTAAATCATTGAACCCTTTCATAGCAAGCAATTGAAATCCATATTTTTTTGTTATTTCTTAATGTAGATTGTTGTTGAAAATTGTAATTTTTCTGAAAGATAAAGGATGAGAACGAGCTCACCAGTTTATCAGCTGGATGAAAAGTGCCTTCAGATTCAATTGTAAAACTTAACTTTTTCAAAAATTGAAGAAAAAAGTCGAAAACACATTTTGACCTCTTAAACAGTATTCAAATGTCACTCTCCTCGCAACAAATTCAAAATAGAAGCAAACCCTTTTGGACAAAGTAATCTAATACAAATTATTCGTTAACTTACCCTTGCTTATATATTTACCCTAATTCGAGCCAAAAAATAATAAGGCTTAAGGGTTTAATTTATTTTCGTTTTTTAACAGATTGATGTGAAAATTTATAGTTCAGTTGAGATATATATTATTAATGTACAATCGTGAAAATTTAAGGAATACAGCCCTAATAATAACTGAAAGTATTCTCTCAGTTAATTGTGCGACTGAATATTTACATTGTATTACTTAGCTACGGGTAGGGGCTTTTGGCTACAGATTATAATTTTGGTCCACGAACCAGGATGATGATGAAACCAGATCTGACCTCCTAACTTCCACACCAGTGTGGCCTTTCGGCATTATCCCTGTCTTTCAGGCGGTCTTCACCGGCAGGGGTTCGCTCCATGACACGCCGGATGGCCGCGGAACGCAGGGGGAGGGTGTCGGACCGTTCTTGGGGCCTGTCGAGTTCGAGCCCAGTACCCCAAGACCGCCGCGTAGGGTTGCGATGCACGTTAAATCTGTCGAGAGCTGAAACGCCCCGTGGTGTGGTGTGGTAGTTAGAGAGGGGTCCACCAGGTGTCGCCCACGCACTTGACCGGTTCAAAATTGGGGCCCACCAAAAAGGGCGCATGCTTAAATTTAAAATCAATCAATCATAACACGCCGGCAGGTCCATGCCCCCCTTTGATTTTGGGTACCTCTTTTTCCCCACAGTTAATTGAAAATCTTTTTTTGGGGGAAACGGCAGAAATGAATTTAATTTTGTTAAAATTTAATCAGTTAGGCAAATTTTTGAGGAACAATAAAAAAATAATTTTTTGTTGAAAATTTATTATTATATGTTCGATTTCTGTTTAAAAAGTTAAACTTCATTTTTTTTTTTAAAAAATTTTTTGGTATTGTCTGAAAATGAGATTTAAAAAAATTTTATTAAGCTCAATAGTATAAAAAATTTTTAGTTTAAAAGAAAAGGGGGTTTTTTTCAAATGGATAGCTTTTAAAATTTAAAAAAAGGGGACCAAAAAAATTTCCCGGACTTGGGCATGTTCCAAACTTAGGCTTGGATAAAGGAGGGAACTATTTGCCCCGATCTTGTGGTGTGGGCCAGTTTTCCATCCCCTTTTAAATTCAGTTTTTATTTTTTATCTTTGTTTGAGAAAAATTTTTTTGGCCGCACAGATAAACTAAAATAACTGGCATAAAATTTTAAATTCCCCGGCGAAAAAAAAACCAGCTGAATCTTTTTTAAAATTTTTAAAGGAATTTGTGGGATAGTTGCATGCCACAGTAAATGTTTGTGGGAAAATGATTTTTGGAAGGTGCCAAAAATGAGAAGTTTTTTTTGTCTTTACATCAAAAAAAGGTAACCAAAGTTTTTTTTCCATATTTAAAGCATCATCATGATGGAATCGTACCTCATTAAAGGTAAAAAAAAGTACTGTATTTGGGTCACGAAAGTTAAAAAAAATTGGGAAAAAAAAAAACGATCTGAGAGCAAAAATGGGATTTGCACCAAGAAAAGCCCATGCATTTGGCTTCTGTAAAAATTTCTTGGGGGAAAAAGATTACTTTTCCCCCCTTTCTCATATTCCACAATCAATTTCCCCCGTTTTGGAAGGGTGTTTGATGGGAAAAATTTTTGTCTGTAGGGAGGTGAACGTAAAAAACACACTTATGAGGGGGGGTGAACCTAAGAGCAGCATGCTGTGAATGGGGAAAAACTCGTATGCAGTAAATTTATAGGGAAGAAGTATGTTTAAGGGCTAAAACTTTTTTACTTTTTTTCAATTGTTTTTTTTAAGACTATTCCGGTAATTTAAATGTCACAGTAGTATTTGATGGCAAGGATAAGGAATTTAAATCTAATAGAGTAAGTGTTGTATACTTTACTGTCACGATTGAAACCCATTACTATGGGCTACAATTGGTTCTGCTATTGAAATGGGAAGCAATGATTCAACAATTCATTTAAATTCTTGAACTCGGCATGGACAGATGACGCAAATCCTGCACATCAGTCAGGGGTTATCCTAATCCTTACTAAAAGACTGTATCTTCTTTACTAGCCATTTTTCATGTGGACGTTTTGGTCTTCTGAACTTAAAGCTATTTAAATTTAATAAATTTCAACTTAATCTTTCATATTTCTATTTTGGAGAATTTTAGCTTACGTTTCTAGTGTACGCATGTATGGAGGTTTGTATATTATTTCCTTCAATTTCAAACAATACACTTTTACATGATGTTACGTTAGAAACATGATCTAATCGTTAATATGTGCACACCAATGTATGGATTAAACTTCAAGGTTTTACACAAATATTTTCTCAATTTTAAAAAGAATGTACTACGTAGACATATGTGTAGTTCTAAGTTAACCAAAGTAGTGTATTATTTCTATTTTACCAAGTAATTTCCTTCAGTATAAGCAATTATCAGATATTTTATCTTTTTAATGTATTGTTGCTGTACTAAATAAAGCTTTCAAAAATACATATAATCTGAATTTTATATCTTTATAATTTCAGATTTAAATCATGGGTTTAAACTTGCGTTATGTTTTACCAATATTTACTTTTGTGAAAACAGTTTCTCCTGCAGTATACAAGTATATATATATGTATGTGTTTTGTAAGGTAATGAAAAATTGTAATAAATAAATAAAATATTCTCATATGAACTAAATCAGCTAAAAGTCAAACAGTAAATCTATCTATATATTTTAAAAAAATGTTTTCGGGATGATGTAATAAATTTTTCACACAGTTAAAATTAGCTGCAACAGATGGCGCCTTAACCCTCCAAGTGGTCTGTACGTAAAATTCGCATTAGAGATGTTTTTCTCCCTTTTTAAGGAAATTCAAAAGCATTCTTAAAAATACGGCTCAACCTTTAAAGAACCAAAGCAAAAAATATGTGAGTTATTTTCAGAAGCATCTCCAGAATGGCAAGACTTTAAGTGCAGACCGCTTAGAGGGTTGTTAAAAATAAATTTGTTCTCTTATACGAATACTTTAGAACTACGTAATGCATGTAAGTTACGCTTTTAAATTTGAGCAACGAGTATGAAAGTTTTATAATTTGTGCAATGGGGGTTCGTTCACCGTTAGCAGCACAAGAGATACCCGTTTAATTAAAAAATATATAAAAGCATTCTCTCGTAAAATAAAGTAATACATTAAAAATTACTTTCAAATTGGTTTTCCATTCGAATTTCTCTAGTAAAGAATTTACAACACATATAAATGTTGTACAAATTTATTATAGCCCCATTTGAATATTTGAACTAACTTACAAAAAGCTAGGACCGTGCTTCTTAAACTTTCCATATTGACGACCCAATTTTCAGTAATGATTTTCATCGCGCCCCATCATACAACAACAATATATTGAATGCAATAATAATGTACTTCGATACGAAAGCTGTAATATGACTTTAATATTATAAACTGCACATATTATCTATATATGTATTATATTTTGTATAACAAGCCCATGAAAGTCACTAAAACTTATTAAACTTGCTTTTAATTTAGTATTGATACATCAATTATTAAATACTTTTTGCCGCACTGATACATTTATAAGCATCTTATGTCAGTGTGAATATATATTTTATTTTTTATCATGTTAGAATGTATTTGGTTTTTCTTTCTTTCGGTAAATTAATAATTATTTAAAAACCTTTATTTTGGACTTTTCGATATGCTTACGCCCCCTTCGTAGGGCTATCATGCCTCCTAAGGGGGCGCGACCCACAATTTGAAAAACACTGAACTAGGACAATAAACCCCAATTTAAAATAGCGAGGCCCATCACCTAAATATCATGTGCAGCTTGAAAGTGTGATGTTAATAAACAATCAGCAAAACAATGAAAATCAAACAGTGGAACGTGATACGTTATTATCAATATCCACAAATGATGATAAATCTCAATAACATATTAGGCAATATTTAAATAGTTATGCCACGCCAAACTTCATCGAAATGAATTATTTTACAAATACCACATGCGCATCCTTGGATAAATAAACTTGTGAATGAAGTTAAATATTTGCAGAACATAGAAAATTTCCATCAAGAACAGAAGTTCTGGGCAATGGATAATAGATTTGATTACAAAAGGGGATTAGAATTTTATTGTGGACTTTAGCGGCGTTGAATACGCAGTAACTATTAAAGCATATAATGAGTTTGAATCATTTTCAAACATTCATGTATAGTTTGTTTCAATACCATGAATAAACTATTCAAATAGTTCGTGTTGGTTGCGGTTTCCTATGAAATTTGATGGAGTATAGTAACTCGAATATAAATAAACATACAGCTCTTTAAATAGGTACCATATAAATGCATAGAAATGTTTGAGCATTTAATCACATATATTTTTTTTTCAAGTAAGCATACATAAACTTAAAAATCATTTGTAAGTATAAAAGGAATCTGTAAATTTTCAATCTTATATATATATATGTAAGTATGTCTGTATGTCTGTATGTCTGTATGTCTGTATGTATGTATGTATGTATGTATGTATGTATGTAAAACTTATTTTGAAAAAAGAAAAAATTTCCTTTTAAAAATGTTAATTTTTCTTACATACGTCATACTCTGATAAGTATATGTATATGAGAACATCAAACTCTATATGTGTACATTAATTTAAATTAGTATTGTTTGTTTTTTACATCCAAGAAAAATCAAATGTCCAGACACTTAAGCAAATAATAAATATATTTTTTGTAAAAATTTTTTAATTTAATATTCGAACCCCACTTGAACTTAAGATTACACATTTAAAAACTTCAGTCTGTGATTTACGTTTGTCCTAAGTCTACTGTGCAGAAAATATATGAAAAATAATGTTTAACAGAAACTGTTGTGGTTGATGATGGGGGCAATTTTACCTTTGTCGTTAGATGTAACTTTGAGCCCCATACAGGAGATGGCTTCAGTTTTACGGTGCAATATCCAAATAGTCGATCAAAGTCCTCACACATCTCTTACCCTTCCATCAATCTATCGAGTAAACATGCGAATCAACGAATAATTTGAGTGCCTCCATGACGCATAGAGGCACTACCATGCATAAATACACATACCGTGCCTTCTCCGAGATTCGAATTCAGATGCTATGTCTTAACAGCTAGCATCTCTAATTACTGTACCAGATGAGCAGATATTGTTGAAGTAAAGTATGGTGGTGTTTTAAGATATTCAAATCAATTAGAAATATTAAATAACGTATTATAAATTTCATTATAGCTCTAATTAATAATAAATATTTTAGTTTCTCTATCTCTCATATAGAGTCTCTCTTTAAACTATTAGAATCCTAATACGTCTTGTTGACGGAATATAATCAGCTAGTTTTGTTTTAACTATTTCATAGGAAATCTAGTTGTTTTTATCCTATGAGAGACTAAAAGTTACGTATACATTTACAAGAACTAATCTAATTTAAAGATATATAAAATACATGTGGAGATGAAGCCAGGGATTCTATTTCGAAAAGGAAAAAAATGCTTTCAAGTTGCACTTGAGAAAAGCACGTATGTGTAAGAAAAACCAATTTTCTTTAAGAGAAAGAGCACTTCATAAGAAAAGCATGAAACGAACAGTTACAAGAGACACATGGGAGTTCTAAGAATACTCTTCGTTGCAGCGTTTTTCTGCTCATTGGAATGAAAATACTTAAATTAATTGCCTTGAAAAAGCATTTGGTAACTTTTTATATTCGTAAAAATCTACTATAAATTTAAATTTCTAGAGATGGCTATAAAATGTAGAGCGTTTTGCATCAATTTCAACCTGCTTATAATATCATTTTACTCTTTTTTAAAAAATTCAGTCAACATATTTCTAAAAGAAATAATTTTCAGTGCATGTCTTCATTTATAAGACATTCGTATTCAAAATATCACTTTTCTTGCTTAATGTTACATTTAAAATTTAAAGACAATCTTTTTTTTTTTAATTGATTATTTAAAAGGCAGACAAAAATCCAAAATAAGCTATTATAATATTAATAAAAGAAGCACATATCTAAAAAATTTGTAAAATATGAGATATCAACTTTCAAATAAATACAGCCAATTTGCTTCCAGAGTTAGTTGCAAATTTCTTTTGAAGTCGAATTCAAAAAATATCGTTTAAAGTAAATCTTATTCTTGTAAAATAAATAAATAAGCGCGTTTCGCTACCACTCAGCCACACAAAACACACACACACACACACACACATATATATATATATATATATATATATATATATATATATTCGTTCTGATTATTTTGTACATTTGGATAAATCAAAACATTTCACAAATATTTTTTTTTGTAAATGAATACAATTAGAAGTACAAAATAATTCTCAACAATATGTTACGATGCGATTCTAAAATTTCTTATTTTTATGTAAGAGTTCAATTATTGATCCAATTTTTTTAAGGGAAAATTTTGGGATTTTGATTAAATCAAAAATCAACTTTCGAACATCTATCTTATGATAAAACTTAACAAGAGCTTTTTAAATCAGCTATTAAAAAAGTATAAATTTATGTTATGAATACATAAACAAAATTTTTATTATCTCGAATATATGGTAATTTATACCTTATACGATGTTTTAAAATAAAATTTTGGCTCAAACGGGTTGAAAACCAAAGAGAAAAACCATCTAGACATCTTAATCCCTAAAATCCACTTCTTCATTTTTTTTTTTTTTTTGACGGAAATTTGAAAAAAAAAATATTTCTAAAAAAAAAAAAAAAAAAAAAAAAAAAAAAAAAAAAAAAAAAAAAAAAAAAAAAAAAAAAAAAAAAAAAAAAAAAAAAAAAAAAAAAAAAAAAAAAAAAAAAAAAAAAAAAAAAAAAAAAAAAAAAAAAAAAAAAAAAAAAAAAAAAAAAAAAAAAAAAAAAAAAAAAAAAAAAAAAAAAAAAAAAAAGGGGGGGGGGGGGGGGGGGGGGGGGGGGGGGGGGGGGGGGGGGGGGGGGGGGGGGGGGGGGGGGGGGGGGGGGGGGGGGGGGGGGGGGGGGGGGGGCCTAAGATTTGGATCTTTAAAATCGGTAATTTAAAACTAAAATGTAAGGGATAGGACCTTTTGCAAACCAACCGACTTATCATCCTTTTAATTCAGTCAACATATTTCTAAAAGAAATTTTCAGTGCATGTCTTCATTTATAAGACATCGTATTCATTAACCATTTTCTTGTAATGTTCATTAAAATTTAAAGACAATTTTTTTTTAATTGATTTTAAAAGGCAGACAAAACCAAAATAGCTATTATAATATTAATAAAAAACAATATCTAAAAAATTTGGTAAATGAGATATCAACTTCAATAAAGTAATAATTTGTCTTTCTGAGAGTTCAAATCTTCGAAGTCGAATTCAAAAATATCGTTTAAAGTAAATCTTATTCTTGTAAAATAAATAATAAGCGCGTTTGCCCCCTCAGCCACACACCTATATTATCGACATTAATATATATATATATATTATATATATATATCGTTCTGATTATTTTGCACATTTATTAAAACATTTCACAAATATTTTTTGTAAATGAATACAATTAATACAAAAATAATCTCAACAATATGTTCGATGCATTCCTAAAATTCTCTTATTTTTTGTAGATTCATATTGATCTACGGTTTTAAAGGAATTTGATTTTGGATTAAAACAACACATCAAACTTTCCCAAACATGCTATCTGCTATGAAAACTTAACAAGAGCTTGTAAATCAGCTATTCAAGAAAAGTATATCATTTATGTTTTGAATACAATAAATTTAAAGATTTTTTTATATTCCAGAATATATGGTACTTTATACATAACGAGCTCTTAATAAAGGTAATTTGGCTCAATCTGGATCAAAACCAAACGAGTTACCTTAGACATCTTAATCCTTAAAAATAAATTCTTCATTTTTTTTTTTTGACGGAAATTTGAATAAGAATCATTTAAATCCACCTTATATAAAATCGGATAATTTGTTGTATAAATTTTGACCTTAAAAAAATAATAAATGATAAATTTGAGGTTATTATAAAATATATACGACATCTTTTTAAATTTCTACAATGATTGTCGAAACATATATATATATATATATATAATATATATATATATTGATGAAAGAAAAAAATGTTTATGATGCTACGGTATCATAAACATTGCTGCTAGACAGTATCATATATTAAAACTTTTTTAAAAGGGTTAATCATGTTTTGTGGTCAGGCAACATTCCTCATTTATTTTAAACACATTGAGAAAAACATGTTGAAAATAATGGATTGATGTCTAAATCCATTACAAGATGGAAACTTACCTAAAAATTACACTTAAAAATGCAAATCCTCGCTAAATCTGAGTACAATGTATAAGTTATTGCAAGATTCTGGACCCAAATGCAAATTCAAAGCATGCGAATGGCTCAATTGTAGCACTAAACAAAAGTATGAAAATAATAGAAATAAAAAATATAACAGATAGTTTACAAACTACCATAACTTTAGTGACACTAGAGTTATATATGAATTAAAAAATAATAATAAGTAATTTATCTAATATTATAATAATGAGGTAACTATATCTCGGAAAAATGATAACTTTTTAAAGAAAACTATTATTATTCTAAGGAATTTTAATCCTTAATACTTAGAATTTCATTTTTCAAAAAAACTATTAATAAAATTAATTTTTTATTTCTGAATTATGCAATATTTATTAAAATGTTTATATTTTTATTTATATTTTTTCTGATTTTTTTTAAACTAGAATTTTTTTTCATTATACATAATTAATAACAATATTTCTGAATAAAGAAACATGTACGTTATTCTCCCAATGAGGAACTTTTATAATATTGAAATTAAATTTTTTTTTTTTTATCATAAATATTTCAAACTATAACATTGTCTTTTAATTTGATATGTATATCAAGAAAATTTGTTTCATTGTTGTTAATATTTGTCTGTATTAAATTCAGATATTGTGGTTTAGAATTAGTTTTAGGTTTAGAATTGTCTTACTTGCCTAAAATTATTATGTCATTTATATCAGCAGTTGCCAAAGTGGTGGCCCGTGAGAAAATTTCACTGGTGCCTCGAAAAATGTGTGGATTATACTTACTCATCACGTTAAGTTATGTCTTAGGATGCACACTGAAACATAATTCAATTCACAAAAATACGTGAAAAGTTATAAAAACGCTACTGCATAGAATAACACTATGGTAAATAATTCGAACTGCCTATCTGCATAGTTTTAGCTACATGTTTTGTCTCGTCTTGTTTCACTCTCCTGTATGTCGTATTTGTACTAGTATATCAGTTGAAGAATTTAAAGGACGTACTGAGTTCAGAATAAAATACATTCAATATTGAAGTTGAGTTATTAAGTTAGTTTTTGCGTATTTTCTTTTGTATATTGGTGTTTTTTTAAAACAGGTATGATCTTAAATCTTAAGCATGTGCATATTTTCTTTTATTTGTTATTTATTGGGATAAAATTAGTTTGACTTTTTTAAATTTCTTCTCTTTCTTATTTTAGATTTCATAATTTTGTTACATTAATGGTTTCATTTTATTAACTAGGTTCATTTTATGTGTTCTTCGATCACAATTTTTTTTAAATATATTTAACACTTAAAAAATCCTATTAGTCGACCGCGGGATTTAAATTATGAATTTACTGGTCCGTGAGGTCAAAAAGTTTGACGACCGCTGATCTGTATAATGAAAAATGTGATATTCAGGATTATTAATGAAAACTATTTTTAAAATAATGTAAATGTAAATTGGCAAGACAATTGCTAGCAGGCCACCTTGTGGCATACCTTTAATCTGTAGATAATAGTTACCATTATAATATATATAGTTCTCTTTAAGTACAAAACTATGTAGAGAGCTAAGTCTATGAAAATTAACATTTTTAAATAAAATATCTTTATTCAATTTTACAAGTATAATAATCATATCATCAATATTATTAGAGTTAAACAGATCTTCAAATCTAAACTATAGACTGAAGAAATCTTTTTATCTTCCATTTGTTCAATAATTTTTTTAGTATTATGCGTGTAAAATATGCGTGTGAATTTCAGATTATTTATTTAATCTTGTAATATTTCATGCAGATTTGTACCTGATTTGCTGATATATGTATTAAACCCATTAGTAACTGTCCTAAACCTGATTGGGTCCTCATGAAATTTGGGAGTAAGAAATATATGTGGAAATTTAAAATTATTATTAATTTGAATTCTTAATTGTTTATGAAAAGCCAAATGCGATTATTCATTTCTCTATCAAAAACTGATGACTTAATAATATGTATATATATGATATTAAAAATCAGATTAAACAATTGCAAAATAAATTTAATATAGTTTATGTTGATAGAGTGCCAGGAAATATTGCCTTCATATGTAAATACTATTATAGTTTATTGATCAACAAATATTTTGATAATAATACAGCTTTTTTTAAGTCATCAGTTTCTGATACAAAAATAAATAATAGAATTTTGGATTTTCATAAACAATTAAGTAACATATTAATAATAGTTTTAAATTTCGATATATATTTCTTACTCCCAAATTTCAAGAAGATCCAGTCAAGTTTACGACAGTTACTAATGGATTAATACATATATCAGTAAATCAGGCACAATTGTCCATGAAATATTACAAGATACATTAAATAATCTTACATTCACAAGCAAACTTATGAAAACAAACAACTTATGAAAAAATGAAAGATAAAAAGATTTCTTCAGTCTATAGTCCTGATTTTGAAGATCTTTTTAACTCTATTAATATTGATTATATGATTAATATAATTGTAAAATTACACAAAGGACATATTAATTACAATATTTATTCAAAAAATAGCAATATTTTAATTTTCCTATTTGTAACTAATATTTAACAATAATAGAAATTTTTCCAGGTGCTATTTGTATTATTATTTTTCTTTTTATAGTCTGTCTAGAAAAAAGAAGATCAGTCTTCAAGAGGCTTTGGATTTATTACAAAACTTACCATCTTAAAGGAGTGATGCACTAACTGATGATATTTCAAATGAAGACGGCTGGAATTATTCGTATGAAATTTTCGTTAAATTCTTAAGATGGTGGTCAAGAGACTACAGATGTATCAAGATGCAGTAGTTTATCTTCAGACAATACAGTACTTCCAAGTACAGGTTGCAGTTCTTTAAAAGCATTTATTCGAACTTCACTCAAAATGCAGAGCGTGTAACGAATTTTTGTGTTAATGAAAAGAGCAAAACTGATTCTTTGAATATCAACAAATTAATTTTAAGTGTAAGACTTCCTTTCAGTAGCCCACACAGGAATTATTCAGGAGGGGGAAGGGCCCAGTGTCGGATGTCCATCATTCTCGTATTAGGCTGCAGTACGCGGCCCAACAGATTCTTTTCATATTCTCGATTTTCTGAAAAAAAAACAGTAAAATATAATTTTATTGAATCAATAATTAACACTAATTAATAAAACTAATTAGCAATAAAAAATGCTTACTTAAATTTTACTTAGTATATACATTAAATTATATTCAATCGAAAAAAACAAAAACAAAAAAAGGCATTTTATTTTTCAGGACCGAACGAAACTTGCGTCCTTGTGTGCACCAATGTTTCCTTTTATGTGTAAAAAAAATAATATAATTTTCCAAAATAAATCATTTGTGCAGTAAAACACTAGTGATCCCTGGTTATTTAGCACTTTTAAGAGTTAAATCTGCATTAAAAAAGCCACCCGGTATTTTTGTATTACGAGAATATTTCAGACCTTTGTGTACTTACGGTACTTTAAAGTATACCAATTTAAATAATTAGCTCTAACGAATTAAATTTCCCAAAGTTAAGTTTCATATTTTACTCATGTATATCTCTTAACTTTCAATCTATTGACTCAAATAAAAAAATATTAAACGAAAAAAAAAATGGCAGTAAATCATAATGTGGTAGATATAGGTTTAAATCTTTTATTTGTTATTTTTAACAGTTAATTGCTACGAATACCCTGCATTTCCCGAAATTTTCTATAATAAAATGTCCCACAATAATTTTAGTTATTGTACTTATATTTTAAATTGTAGTTCATTGCCTTTTTAAGTGTGTTAAATATAATGAAGAAAAAAAATATATAAATGTATGCAGTAGCGCACACAAAATTTTCAAGGGGGGTGTCCAGGGTCGAAAGTCCACCATTTTGGTATTATGTTCCGATACGCCACCCAACATATTGTTTTGATTTTGCCGATTTTCAGAAACAAAAACAATACAAAATTAAGTATTGAATAAATAATTAGTATTAATTAATAAAATTATTTATTAATAACAAATACATAGTTAAATTTTACGTAATATTTACATAGGATTATAACCAATCGAAAATAAAATCAAGGGCTATGGGGGTGTCCGGACACCTAGGACACCCCCTTGTGTGCGCCAATGAATGTATGGCTTTGAATTCCGTGTAGAGTGTTTTGAATTTCAGTATAATTTTCATCAAGTTTTACGTAAAATACCTCATTTTAATGAATTTAAATCGTCATATAATTTCCTGATTGGTACTTTTAATTATTTTAAATCATAAGCACCAACAAATTAACATAAAATTATCAAGTGCATGGCATTTTAGAAAATTTCTCTCCGTACGTAGCCAGATATCTTAAAAGCTCTTCTTTTAGATTTATGACTTGTAAAACAAATTCCTTTAATGACATCTGGATTGTTTACATAAGCAAATAAATTCATAATTCAAATGCATAAAACAAGATTCAAAGGAAAATGTACAAGACTGTCCTCATAAGACATAAATGTAGGAGAAATAATGAATATATATATTTTATATGCATATAAAGAAATAAAAAAAAAATCTCCATTACACCTTCTTAGTTATTTTTACAACAATAAATCCTTATTTACAAGGGAAAATATAAAAAAAAACCTCAATTATCGGTAAATTTTCGATATCCTTTTTTATTCTGCATTTTTGTTGAGTTCCATTTTTGTTTTGAGTCTATACCGCTATCTCTCTTTTACTTAAGCTTACCATTACGGAAAAATTTCTTGTCATTAGAGTATTTGAATGAGGTTCATTTTGAGAAGTTTTCGAAAGCGTATGTCATTAGAAAAACTTGACTAGTCTAACGAGTTCGGGTATTTACGGTAAAAAAGGGTATTTTTTAAAAATCGAATAGAAACAATTAAGTGATCGAACGTAAGCTTTCAGCTTCAGACGAAAGATAAAGTAATCCCCATAACAGCAGTGCATTTACATGTGCCTAAAAAAAGAAGATAAATTAATGCAACGGTTTTATCTTTGAATCCATTAGATATATTTTTAATCCCTGTTTAAAATTTATTTTTTGTAAAGAAAAATAAAAAAAAATATAAGGTTCTAATAAATGTTATTTAAAACGGTTTTCCGCATTATTTTGCACTTTCCTAAACTAATTTATATATATGAAAAGATTTCACTTGACTTAAGATATTTTAATATTGTAGAATCTTTTAATTTGTTGCAGTACCTGAAGAATTCAGGAGACTTTTTGTGATTTTAGATGAACATTTATGAAGTTAATTCAAATTCACACGACATAAACATCAATCAAACACAACACATAGGCACGAGTATAGGAGACGATACCCAAAAATATCATTTATTTTTTACTGCGATCTCAGCTTTTATAGTTTTTTCAGCTGGGAGATCTTAAAATCATACGGTTTCTGTTAAAGACTTCTTTGATTGGTCCGAATACGTGGATGATGCAATATTGCACCATCTTGTTTAAAAGCAAAAATGACAGTTTTGTAGGAGTTAAAGTTTTGGCTAAGCATAGATTTTCAGTTAAGCGTGCTAATTATATTTTGCACAAGGCCTTGGAGGCCTCAAAACCCTTCCAATTAAATAAAATCCCTCGAGAGAAAATTTAAGTGGTGAACTATTATATATGGTACCATTAAAATGTAAAATCTATTATTTCATAGAATAAATAGATGTTTCATAAAATAGCTAGACAAGTCATTTATAGTATATAATTTTTTAATTCTACGATTTAACTAGGTATTCTATAGAATAATGAGTACTTGATCGTTAAAGTATGAAATACAGCACAGGAAGGTTCTTTGAAACGATTCTAGTTGCGTTTAGTCAGTTTTCAAAGAAAATTTTAATAGAAAATGCACAAATACCCTCCCCTGCCTTTTTTGTAAATTATTAAGTTAATACATTTGCTGCATTAATATTTCAATGTAAAGAAAAAAATATATATAAAGAAATTCCTCAAAACGTTAGACCACAAAATATTTGGTTTTCTGAAAGGATCTTTCTTAAAATTTATTTTAACACTGAATTCTGAATCGAGCCAGGATTCGCATTAATTTTCTGATGGGAACAATATCGAAAAGGATTGTAAAACTCATCTACTTTACTTGAATTTAATCTTAAGGTAAATATGCCATAACAGAGAAATATATTTTGAGTCTCATCAAAAAGTTAAGTTTGACTTAACATGAATAGTCGACTTCGAGCATAGGAACGCGGGTTTCATCTCTAGAGACACATATTTCACTTAGACAAAATTGCATTAAATACAATAGTTAACTGATCAAAATATATTAAGGTATCCGACTACGTTCGGAACCGTGATTTTAAAAAAGCGCATAAATATATAATTTTTATTATATTTAGTGTCACTTAGATTAGAATTCATGTATAAAATTGTTTTAAGGACATTTCGACAAAAAAAAGTATTTAAATGCAAAATTTTGGCAAAAAATTAACTTAGAATAATCTTTTTTCAAACCGTTCTACTTTTGTGAAAAATGCATCTGTTATAATAATATTTTGTCTGTATATTGTGCTCATACCTCTGTACAGAGGCCCAACTATGATGTTTGAATAATTCACATTATTTTCAGAGTTACATCCTATTGAAATAACTATCGGTGTTTTTTCCTTAAAATTGCTCCCTTCTGTTGTCGTAAAATATGGATAAACCCACTTCTAAGTTTTATATTTCAAAATTTCTAGTTGAGCCTCTGTACAGAGGTCTGAGCTATATGCAGGCAAAATATTATTATAATAGAAGTGTTTTTCACAAAAAAATAACATTTGAAAAAAAAATTATTCTAATTTAATTTTTTGCCAAAATATTGTATTTATATAATTTTTTTGTCAAAATGTTCTTAAAACAATTGTATATATGTATTCTAATCTAAGTGACACTAAATATCATGAAAATTATCCATTTATGCGCTTTGAAAAATCCCGGTTCCGAATGTAGTCGGATACCTTAACGTCTTTTCACTATTCAACCTTACAAGTGCAATCTCATCTTACAATTACAATCTCATCAGCTTACTTTTACTTCAGATTTCTTTAAATAGTAATACTAATTTCCATATCATGGTCCTTTCAAAAAGCAAGGTTTTCAAAACAAGCATTGAATAGAATTCCCCCGTGGTTAAATGATAACAAGTGAGCACCCACTGCATGCAATGTTATTACATCAAGTATAGTAAAGAACAATTATATATATAAAAAAAATGATTTGATAATAATATGAAGTAAATATATTACTCAATTTGGAGAATATTATGTATTGTTTATTTCATCCCTGAAACCCTTATCCTCATTGAAATTGAAAGTAGAAATAAGGCAGATAATAAATTTAGCATTCAGTTCTGTCCAATGTATGACTCCTTTTAGAGGATGATATAAATTGATATTTTGCTTAAAATATTGAAGGGTTTTAACAATAATATGAAATTAAAAATGCATTCACTTATTTTTATCTGTCGAAAAAAAAATTAAGTAATTTCTAGAATAGATTTTTTAATGTAAGATAAACATGTCATTGTTTGTTTACTCACATAATTTTATCGTTTTTTACTTTTGAATTTATTTTATTGTTTACAATTTATTAGCATCACCTTAATGAATTTTTTTATTCTGACAGAAAGAAGGTGCATTTACAGAAATATTAATAAATGATGTACATGTTAACACTACCACAAATGTTACAGATTGCTACTTATAACACATATTATATTAATATATATATATATATATATATAAATATATATATGTATGTAATGGATCCTCTAGTATCATTTTAATTTACTCTTTTTTAATAATCTTTAAACAAGCTTTCAATTCGTTGATTCAAAAATAACGCCTAATAATAAGTAACCAAAATATTAAGTAATATTACCTCAGAAATCTTTTTGCCCTCCGTTTTAACCAATCACATCTCCTGTTACAAAGGAGTCACGCGCTCCTCACTGTGGAATAAAAGCGAAAGTCTTTTTTGCTCATTCCTTTTTTGTCTCCGGCTCGTCGACGTGAAAATGTGTAAATAGCTACAGCTCTTTGTCCCTTTGTATGAGATCATCGCTACTTTTTTGTGCTTTATCTGTGTGCGTGTTTATCCCTGGTCTTCTAATGTGAAATACAACTGTGGTTATAAGCTTTTGATGTGTGTGTCTAAATAAAAAATGCTGAACGTCTGTTCAGTGATGTTTCCTGAAAACCTGTTAATAATCCAAAAACACTAACACCGGCCACCATTTTGTTACGGCTTCGATGTGTTACATATATATATTTAAATCTAATAATTACCTCTAGAATCCTTTTATTAACTCTTTTAATAATGTGTAGACAATCATTAATTCTTTGGTTCAAAACTAACGCCCTAATCTTAATCGTAATCAACTAATATCAGAAATCCGTGTCCCACCCATTTTAACTAATCATAGCTCTTACTACAAAATAGTCACGTGGTATTCACCGTGGGGCATAAATACTGATGTCTCTGGAAAGCGCGCTCTTTTCTTCTTGTATCTCCTGTCTGTAACATGCAACCAGCTGGCTGCCAAGCGTTGTGTTTCTCCTCTCTGTCTTTGTGTTCGTCATGTGAAATGTCGCTGCTGCTTGTGTCTTCTGTTATGTGTGCTGCTTCTTGCGATTTTGGAACGCAAATTGTTTAATGCTCAATAAACCGGAGTGATTATTTCAAAGGACTGCCTCTTCAATTCCCTCAAATAATAAACAGTAGTCATATAAAATATGATCAACCTTACAGTAGTAACATCCACTCGCCGCGTCTTACAGTTATTTTTACCACTCACCAGAAATATTACAGAAGTATTTCATATATATACATATATATATATGATACATCGAAATAATTAAATATTACTCTTCGCATCATTAAATATTGTACACTACATTGAAACAAAATGGGTCAACTAGTAAGTTTTCATACAATAATGATGGTTTTGACTTTATCCTTTTCGCAATTAAGATACGTCTATAAAATTAAAATAAACTAATTAACGTGTCGCATGAGTAAGGTATTTGATGGCAGGAACTAGTTTGCTTTCTTGGAAAAGTTTAGTTTACACTTATCGTTGCAAGTAGGTTACAATAAACGTTGTTATTTTCAAAGGTCAACGCCATTTTCTTCCGCATATGTTATAATATGTAACTGTAGCTTTTTAATAATTTATTTTTTCTGAATTATTTAGTATGCTACTCACAATATTGCACGTTTTATGAGCATAACTGTTTCCAGAAGGGCTTAGTTTTATGATACTATAATACAAGAATAAAAAAATCTTAAAATTGTTACATTAAATAGTTTTTTGAATCCTTATTTCTAAATTTACAAAACTCTAAATGTAATTCTTCTACTAAAAACTGGACGAATATTCAAATGGATATAATTTGCGAAAACAATTCTATTAAATTTAACTTAGAATTTTAATATACTTTTTAAGTACAACTCATGTTCCATTTATAAAGCTAAAACAGAAATTGAAAATAATAAAAATAATATAGTTTTCTGCTACTGAAGCAAAACATTAGTTTTGATACCTTTTCTACTTAATTAGTTATTTTTTATCCAATTTAAGTACTTGTCTGTGATTCTTTTACGTAAAAAATATATAGGCATAACTAAATAGAACTTTATATTGTATGATTTGTTTTTTTTGCAAAAAAATTTCCCAAATTTTTGTCGAAAAGTTTTTTGGCAAACAAAGTTCTAATTTCATTACTCGAAAAAAAACCGATTACCCAAAAATGTAAAAAACCCGGCTGAAATAACATCTTATTTAAGAAAAAAAAAATAAATTTTACAAATTTTTTTAAAATATATTTGCCAAAGGATTTATTCAATATAATTAAAAAATTTATTGTAGTTTTTTAATATAAAAGCTTTTTAAAAAAATTTTACTTTTAACTTCAACGGAAAAAAGTTTATTTTCCCATTCAGCAATTTATTATTAGGGGTTTTACTTAAGGAACTTTCCCTTGAATTTTTATATTCAAGACCCAAGATAAGATATAAAAAACGACTAAATTCCAAAGAAACAAAAATTTAATTATACCGTCTATGTTTCTGCATAAGTTGAGCTATAAGTAAATAACCACAGTACCAAAATTACATTCAGTGTTACTTTTATTTCATTTTTTTGAATGTTCCGCATCATGACATACGTTATAAACTTTTGATCATTTTGTCTTGTGCAAAAGATCCGCCCGATTGGTTTAGTTAATAGATCTAAATTCTCCCAAAAATAAGTCATTTTTCTACCACATATAGATTAGATGCTAATAATGTATGATAGTTTAAACTTAATTTAAAATTTCATTTTTTACCCTTTTTTTGAAAGATCTAACAAAAAAGAACGAAACGTCACATTATTTTTTTCATCTTTTTTTTAGTATTGTATCCCCTAATTTTTTCTCTCTCTCTCTCAGCTATCTCTTTCACTTTAAAAATCCTTACCTTATTTCAATTTTCGTACGTTTAATAGTTTCTGATTTCAGTTTTAAGGCATTTTACAATTGGAAATAAATTTTAAATGTTGGATAAAAAATATTTTTTAACTGTAACTTCATGTGTAAGATGTTCGAAAATTGAAAATAAAATCTTACATTGTATGAGATTATTTCAGTTACTAATTTTATTTTGTATCAGATTTAGAATATTGATTCGATTCGTCTTAAATTAAAACATATATAATACTGGTTTGTTAAGAAAATTATACACATCTCACGAAATAATCTTTTAAATGCAAGTTGTAGTATAATATTTCACTTTCTTTATATAAGAAAAAGATGTATTTAATTTCATTGTGGCAAATGAAGTAGCGCAAAGGATTATCGTTAAATGTTCATTATTGCTAAAATATCCGAGAAAAAAACCCTTAGTTTTTATTAGAAATTCCTAACAAATGTGTAAAAAGAATACATTGATTTTTTTTCTCTCTGCCTTTCCAGACCATTCAAACGTTCCTGACCATTCATTGTAGAACTAATCAAACTGCATTCGAAATCATTGTTTCACCCTTTATCATCAAATCCTTTTTCATGCCTTTAAAAACAAATTAAACCGGAATTAAAACAAAAAAATCATTTGCAGAAAATCTGGAATAATGGGCAGAAGTAGCAAAATTTCAAAGTAACGCACAATTTGAATACTCAATCTCACCCCTTAAGTGAACAGATTCATTGTTGGCAAGAAAACGAACAACTTTATTTATCATACTGTTTTATATCTTAATCAGGACACATAGCATAAATTATTCTACAATATTCATTTATAGACATTAGCAATGGTCTCATCATTCTATTGATCAGGGGTGGCGAAAATTTATGGATCAACGTGCATTTTTTTAAAGAAATGTTTGATGAGATATAGAGGTGCCATCAAGTAATTTTGACTTGCCATTATTGGGAAAATAATAAAACTAAATACTAACAACTAAAAACTCTTTATTTACTACAAAAAATACCTTTTGAACTGATTTAAATATTTTAGATCGTGTAATTCAAATTAAAATCTTAGTGAGACTTCTGTTGCTGCAGTTTGGGATGACAAATAACATATTGGATTGTAGGATGTTACTTTTAGTAGAATGCATGCTGGTTGGAGCCCTTTTGCCAAATGGTTTCAAAAAAAATTTTTTGCTGTGTTTTACTTTTGGAAAGAGGATTTTGATTTGCATCAACATGTCGTTTTACAGACGATGTTCTCGCACACTGTTCCAGAACAAAAAACAAGCAACACTTCATCATCATTACTAATAATGCCATATTTCTGATTCACCAAGTTTGAAATTTCGTTACACTTCTATCTTTTTTTTTCAATTCCCATTGAATAACATTTAAAAAAGTCGCAAATATAACAAAAATTTAAAATACAGTTTGTAAAGAATGACTATGTTATGCATAGACAAATTTTGCCTTATAAGCAACTGTAATCCACGACATAACTATGGCAAGTTAATAACAAACGAGTGTACTCCCCGCCGCTCTGTGACCGATAACTCGCGTTTGTTCGTAATATTTCATAGAGAACTTTGTTTTTGAATGCGAACCATTTTTATCGCTCGCGAAACATTTTTTTCGTGTGTTTTTTGGTCGTGTTCACTGGTTGCCGTCCCCATAGATGGTCTATCAAAATCCTTACATGGATGAGATATTTTTACTGTAGAAAAAAATGTAGGACAATTAAAAAAAATCTTACTTTTTAGGAGAGAATTATGACACATGCAAATGCGCTTTGCTATATAAGTAAATTATTGAATACGTGGATTCTAGGAGGCTTCAGTGGATGTTAGCAAATCGATAGACTCTTTTGAAGCAATTAACATGGCACCACTTGCGGGAAAAAAACGACCGAAAGTTCTCTTCCTGGGTATCTTATACCCTAGGGTGTTTACATTCTATTCTTACCTCACAATTTGTATACAAAAGTTAAAAAGGAAGACAAGTAGGAAATACAATACGTTTGATGCAATTTTCACACGTAAATTTAGTTTTTACGTTCATTTTGTAATTACATTCAGTACATTGTTTATACAATCCTTCAATCTCATTGTGAGTGAGTGCGATGTTTTTATTAGATCTTAATTTTTTTGTTTTGTTTTTAATCAGTATCTTTTTAAAACTAAACATATAGGAGTAAAATACTCTATTCTTTATATTCAAAAATTTTGGGAATTTTTTTTTTTTTTTTTCGCTCATTGTTTCAACAATAGCTTTTTTTTCTTTTTCAAAAGTTCATCTGAAAATGGATAAGATGTGCACCAGTTGTGTTCTTTAAATTCAAGTTCTTTCTGAATGTTTTTGTGTATCTATTTATAAAACATTTATTTTCAACAGTGTCTACCTCTTCCAAGTCAGGATCGATTTTAGTGGAGGAATCATACTTGCTGTTATACCCTTCATCATTTGATTCTTCCTCATCGTTACCACGTAGAGAATTTCTTCATCCGAAAATACTGTTGTGCTAAATGCGTATTAAATACTGTATCTATTAAATTACTTAAATATTACATTTCTTCATCATAACTACAATAATATATCATAGCATAAGGAAGATTTAAAACGTGCTTATGCATTCAGAACTATAAAGATGATTCACGCGCAGGGTATGGCCATACCCGAAGAGGCGATATACAAAAATATATATTTAGAATTCTCCTACGAGCTAAGGCTCCTCAAAAGATATGATCTTAAAGTCAGCTACATGAGAAACTATTCGTTTTCAAAAAAAAAAGGTTAGAAGGAGCTTTGAAAAAGTTAGATGGTGGGTTTGTCATATCCTGCGCGAGAAGTGCAGGGTTAAAGAGCTATATTGGCTTGGTATTATGTCATGATTAAAACCCCTTGAAGATATTGTTGAATCATCTGCAAGTTTAACTGTAAAGATTTCATTTAAATATAGCAAGGGAAGTTACATAATATATATTTTTTACCAAGATTTAATTAGATAAATCATTATTTACACTTTTTATCACTGACAAGCAAAAAAAATCACAATTTTAAGTAATTTTGTGTGTGTCTTTATTAATTTATAAAATATTCTTAAGAAAGATAAATTGGTTTTCATTTCTCAAATATATGTGTTTAAAAAAAACGTTATGGCAATATCTTTACCACCTTCTAAAGTTTAAACCCGAATTCCTAGGATCAAGACTTCATGATTAGTTACTGCAGTTGAGATGAGTAGCAGACTTCATGTTGGTTAATGATGGCGCATTTCTATTACCGATGGAGTCCTAGACTCACGCATACTTTCACGCACTATCTCACGGACTTCTTTTTATGAAACGAGAAGTAAATTGTGTTTTTTCAACGTCATTTTAATTACCATGGCATCCTTAGACTGGTGTTATAAGCCACTGAAATAATATAAGGCTTTTTATAGATAATAATGTTGTTAAGCTAACACCAATATTCCTTTACGACAGAAATTTGTAAAATTCAATCTTATTGTATATGCTTCGGCTGGGATAACTTACAATACCTTAAAAGATATGACTAGGTTGATGCACTACGATTTTAAGTGGTAAATTTTTGCTTACTTAAAAACCATTGTTATACTTAAGAAAGTGGTGTTAAAAGTTCATTCACTTTTTTCATTAATAATGTGTGAATGGGACTTCATTTGTTTTGATTTGAACTTTATTGCATTCTTAACATAATTTTTAACCTTTATCAAATATATGAATTGGAAAAATGTACAAATGACAAACTGTACCACGCATAAAAAGCGATTTTACCTCAAATCTATGAAGTTCTATAATAAAATACAAAGTTATCCTTTCTCTAACAGCAGAGATGGTCATAATAATCCCACCACTCCATATCAAGCTGGAAGTTCTAAAAGAATTCGAGAAATTTTAAATCAAGAAGGTAAGACATTTACGTTTGCTTGAGAACTTGTACCCATCCATATCAGATTCGAAATTTAACTGTGTATTTACTTATTCAGACATTCGTACAAATGACTGCATTGAAACTGCTTTGTGAAAAAAAAGGACGCATGACTTAAACCAAGTATATTGTGAAATATTTCTACATAAAAAGGAAACCATAAACTACATGAGTGAATTCAAAAGATGGTGATTTTTTCTTAAATATGAGTTACCATATGTATTTAAATTTGTTATATTGTAATTCGCAAGTAGACTTCTTTCCAGATAATATGAGTAGAATTAGCAACGACTTAGGTGAGATATTTCATCGACGAATATCTAGTATTTCTACATATCACAGCCGAATGCATCTATACTTCCTTACTACTGAAACTCACCAAAAAAGGCAGTACAACTAAAACATAAGTAAAAGTCGAGGAGCTAATATGCTCAAATTAATATATTTATAAGTGTTTCTGTTTTAAAATGCATAAAATATCTTGCGGATAAATTTAAGAATTTTATTATGATATCTCCGAAGCTGTGATATTGTAATATACAAAACAAAAATAAAAGTATATTCATTTAAAAAAAAATTAAATACCACTGAAAATTTATACTTTTATATCTTAGCGAATGCTGGACAACTAACAAAGAAGACGAAGAGAACCTGATGACTTTCTTGACACAAATCTTACGAAAACTTTTTGGTGCAGTAAGAGTAAACGGAATCAGGATAATATGATACAACTTTGAACTTTAATCGAAATACAAATAACCCATCATATTCAAAGTGATCAAGCGTTCCCAAATAAGGTGGCTGGGACAAGAAATTCTATATATGGCGATGGAAATCCTGTTAAAAAATAACTTTCTAAACTCCAAAATAAAAAGAAAAAAAGGAGAACGAGAACAAGTGGTTGAAGGACCTTGAAGTTAACCGGTGGAACAACATATCATTAAAAACACTCATGGACAAAAAAACTAGCGCACCAAGAAGGATTCGTCAAAATGAAAAGAAATTTTGACTACTTTGATATAAGTAAATGTATAGAAAATCAAAGAAAAATGACCATTTATTTAAGAAAAAAGGCAAAAGAATTAAGGATTTAATACCCTGTGTTGAACCCCCTCTGTATGTGTGTGTGTGTGGATCTAATGCATGATGCGATATGATCGGGCATTGAGATATACAAGTTCTGTATAATGTTTTAAGAAATTTCGTTGAATGTTTGCTGTAACCTTGCCTCTAGTTCGTTCAAACTCATGGGATGACCAACTCGCTGTCCAAAATAATCTCAGATATCCTCCATTGGAGACAAATCTGGTAAACGGGCCGGCAAAGGAAGGGTAGTAACAGTGCGGAGGCAGTCTTTTGGCACCCTTGCTGTGTGAGACCGAGAATTGTGTTGTTGAAAAATGGCTCCTGGGAGCCGTTGCATGAATGACAACACATGTGGTTGCCGGATGCCATGGACAGACCGCTGGGCTGTCATGGTGCCACGGATCAACAGTGTATTGTAAGCAATACACCCCATATATAATTAATCCCCATATATACACCCATTATAAGCAATGACACCCCATACCATCACACCAGCTGTAGGAGCGGTGTATCGCTGTAAAGCAAAGGCATGATTGAAGCGTTTACCACAGGATCTCGAAACACCAACACGATTGCTATCACTGCTGAGATTGAATCTGGATTCGTCGCTAAAGACAACCTGGTTTCATTCCGCTGGAGTCCAGTTTCCTTGTGCGTGGTACCACTCCCAACGGAGGCATTGATTGGTGGGCGTCAAGGGAAGTGAACGTAATGGGCACCGCGATACCAAATGCCCTCCACCCAAGCTCCTTTGTATGGTTCGAGAAGACACAGGGATGCCTAGTTAAGGTGCTGTCTGTGCCTGGATGGCGGCCGATGAAGCAGTTGGCTGTACGCTGCTTTTTATGATGTGGCGGTCATCTTGATGACGGGTCTGACGAGAGCGTCCTGAGCCAACTATTCGTGTAAATGACATCTCTCGGATCCACTGGTCCCAACACCTCCCCACAACACAATCAGAGCGGCCTAATTGACTAGCTACTCGCCTAGCTGACCACCCAGCTTCCATCATGCAGATGATTCTCCCTCTCAAACTGCGACAGATGCTTATATTGTCTTTCAAAGCGGCGTAATGACATGTCTACCTCCGCTCTTTCTTTGTAAACGATTTAGAACATTCAAACAAGCTTTGGCTACCTGTTTTATACTCCGAAGAGAACAACGTTAAACGCATTCTAACGGCTATACGTAAGGCGCATTCACCCTGCTTTTCTAATAATTTGCATATCTCTCCGATATGTACTTTCATGCGAAGTTTCGTTACGATCCCGCAATTATTTCTTGGTGCATTATTTTTTTTTCCATGATCAAGATAGTGTAAACTCACATAGACAGCATTGGCCGGTAACCGGCTGTAGTGCTTGGAAAGAAGAAGATATCCCCAACTTTATATTTCTTTCTTTTAAAATATCACTTATATTTATATGATTAACATATCCTTATAAAAATACATAAAGAAGGGACGTTAAAAACGCGTTAAAAAAGAAAAACTTAATGTAATTGGTGCGTAAGATTTGTGTGGTGGGATCATGTATTTATTGATTCACTTCGCCCTCTTGATTGATCATTCCCGTTCGATTGATGTCTTCAAATTGCCAGCAGTTAAAAACTCATTTTATAACGTTTTATAACATATACATTCATATCATTGAATGCATCATATTTCTTTTGTATTTTAGAGTTACTCTGACCAATATTAGTTTAATTTTAAGGGGAAAAAAAAGAGATGCTCCATTTTTGCTTACCTGCCATAATATTTCAATGTATCTTCCCCTAATGAGTGAAAACATAAAACAGAAGTGGAACATTTATTAAATACATTTAAATAGAATGGTGAGAACTGACACAATAAGTTGGAATTTCTCACCCAAACAATATTCATTGCTCATGTTTATTCTTTAAATTTTCCCTACGTATAATTCACTCTGAACAGTAAAGAATTCACATCTAAAATAATAAATGTATGTTCATATATAATTCATTCCTTCACTACATTTAAGTAAACGGTTTTCCCACTGGATATATGCATAAAAGTAGATTTGAGTTTGAAGAAAAAGATACAGACATCTCACAAATACATGAAAATTGTTTAAGCAAATAGGATTCACAAAGTCAGAAAATTCCACGTTTTAACGTAATAACTATAAACATTTACGCATTTTTTTCCTAGAAATAAATGGTAATAGTGTCCCAGTTTGTAATTTCAGAATGTCGGGTTGAAAAGAAAATAAGTTCAGTCTCTGTAGAATATCTTAGAAATAAAATTTGCTTTTCCAAGAACAAACAGTATACAATAATTACTACAAGCTGTTGATAAGCATATGCTTTAGGCACCTAATATTAAACTGTATTCCTTGTTTATGAAAATAAGTTTATCTATTGTTTTTCATTTAATATAAATAACACTTAAGGAAAAATGATGAAAATTCGAGGTCTCACTATGTGTCTCAAGTGTAATTTGGAAAACGGAATATCTTTGAAAGTGATCTTTTCTTTTGTCTGCGTAGTTTAGAATTCAGAAAATCTCAAGATAATTTTGTATTTCTCATTTGATAAGAGTGGGTAAAGATATGCATTTTGGAATGGTTGCACTATTTATATATAGAACGAAACTAAGTATTTTAAATCTCGAATGTTGAATATGCATCAAATGTAAAAGTAAAATTCAGCATATAAGAAAATACTTAATGTGATATTAATTTATTTTCCGTTAGTAAATATTTTCATAATGTTAATACATATATTTATGCTTAGCGTTACATATAAAATGTAATATTGTTTTACTTATTGTATAATGGTTTCCTTAAACTCAATCGTAATAATTCCGTGTCTTATATTATCTTACTACAGGCATTTGAAAATATTTATTTACATTCATAATGTAAGAATGATTTTATTACTAAAGTTAGAACTACCTATAAGAAATTCAATTAGTCAGTTTTGCAATATAAACAATACATTATGTTGTTGTCATTTTTGAAATTATTATTACATTTTATGATATAAGGAATGGGCACATATATTTGATACCAACTTGGTTATATTTACAAAAGAATTCTCAGCTTTGCAAAAGTAAAGTGAAAGTTGCCTATTTGAATAGCATGTTTTTAGAGATATTATCCATAAAATATATAGTTAAGATATGCACGTAAGTAAAAAATATTTAATTATAGCTGTGTTATAATTTTTAGCGCATTTCTTGTTTTTTTTTTTCTTAGACTTTCCTACTCTACGTAGTAAAGTTTACTTTAAAACAAAATTCATTTGTTGAAACATCTATGTATCGAGAATAAACGAGGATATAAAAATTTCAAATATGCATGTTATCTGAATTTCATACTATTTTGCTCACAAATACACTGGTGTGCAAAACTTAAGCAACAGGTGGGTTTATTGCCATAACTTCACGAAAAATCATCTGAAAGACATGGAATTCAGAAATGAGGGAGAGTATTATGTACGTAAAGGATGACGAAAGCATCGGCGCTGAAAAAGGAATACAACGCATACGGTATGGAATCAAACAAAAACAAGCTTTATTGAACGCATAGTATCGTGACTCATGATTGTCTATTCAACAGGAAGAACAACAAGCAGATGTTCCTAATATGGTATATGCCCTCCCCTTACTACAATGGTTGCTTTGACCGTCTCCGCATACTCAGAATCAGCTGGTGCAAGATTTCTTGAGGTAGGAGTGCCCATTCCTCAATCAACATCGTATGAGCTGTTGGTTGTACCCGGATGATGTGAGCGTGTGGCAATAGTCTCCCCAAAGCATCCCACACATGTTCGATGGGATTTAAATCTGGGAAGCACGCTGGCCAATCCATTCGAGTGATATTTTCACTTTCCAGCATCTCCTAAACAGCAAGAGTGCGATGGGCAGTGCATTGTCATCCATAAAGATGAAGTTCGGGGGCCCAAAGGCACCTCGGAAAAGATGCAGATGGGGAAGAAGTACCTCCTCACAATAGTGATCCCCGGTTACAGATCCTCTGTCGAAAATGGGAAGCTCAGTTCCGCCGTTCAGCATAATGCCAACCAGACAAGAACTCCAGGACCACCGTAACGATGGTTTTCCTTGATGTTACGGGATAAAACCCGGGGTCCCGATCTCTCTCCAAATCAAAACGCGTTGAGAATCGCTTCTGGTACTGAACCGACTCTCATCCGTAAAGAGAACACGACTCCATTGATCAGTTGTCCAGTTTTTGTGTCTCTGTCCCACTGTAAACGGTGGTTTCGGTGGCCATCTTTCAACGGGAGGCAGCGTACAGGACGGCGGTTGAACAGGCCCCCTTTGTGAAGGCGTCTGGCCAAAGTAAACCGCTACACTTGTCGACATGTTGCTGTACAGAGTTTCTGAGAAATGGCGCTTGCTGACTGCTGTTGAACTTTTTTCGCCTTCAGGATGATATATCGGTCATCCCCTGCGGTTGTCGTCCTCGGGCGGCCCCACCAACCTTTCTAACAGCTGTACCTGTGGTTTGGAACGCTTTCCAAGCGCGCGAAATGACACTTTTGTTGATTCCAAAATCTGCAGCTACACTAGTGACAGTACGCCCCTCCTCCAGCTTTCCGATAATTCTTCCACATATGAAGTCATCCAGATGATTTCTTCTAGCCATATTTCATGAACTGACTCACTGGCACTTGCAGAGAATATGGTGAATTGTGTCTCCGTCCTTCATTTCATTCTACTGTTGAGCAGCGCGCGCCGAAATCACGCGTTTTGCATACGCTCACATCGCTTCTGACGTTTTGTTTCTGATATTTGCATACGCATGACGTTTCTACTGACTTACGTGTTCACTGTACTGATCTCCAGACCTCCTTTTCTGCAATTTCATGGCTATCTGCTAAATTTTTACATTGTTGCTTAAGTTTTGCCCACCAGTGTATTTTTGCATTTTTCACAATGGGTGTATTTATTCTCATGACTACGAGACTTAACTTGAACTCTCATGGAATCTATTTGGATCACTTTTATTTTAATTTCTGCCAAACCAATATGACATTCGTTACATAATTTCATAATAGTGGAATTATATACAGCTTGAATACTAAATACAATATGGAAGGAATTGGCAAGTCTTCAGAAATAAGTATACAAATAAGAAGGTAATTGTCATGCATTATGCAAATCGAAATGAAATTTAGCCCTTTTAAATATCAGGCGCTGTACATTAGACAAGAATATGAGCTAGTTTGTATTCGAAAAAATTATATTTTCTGCCTCCAACTCAGCATTTTTTTCTTTGCATCATGGGTTTGAGAAATCACGACGAAACATCTCTACGATTTACGTGTTTTGTCAAATGCATTTTTATACTACATCAAGGTGGATTAGCAAATGTGTAAATGGTATTTTTCATCAGTCTTATATGATTATCAAAATGGGAATGAAAACTAAATTGTTTATTTTCGTGTGCCGTTTAATTAATCTCATCCATATACAACTTTAAATTAACTTGACACAACGCTTAAGGTAATACCTATCACTATTCGGAAATTGAATTTAAGATGATGAATTTGAAATGTATATATAGTCCGCATACATTAACAGTAGTCCGTTGGCATTGCATGTTATAACTAAGTTGTAAGAATATTCATATTTTAATGGGTAATTTAAGAAATTATAATCAAATATGAAAATGTACAAACAAAAGTTAACGAAGTTTATTTCACGATATATATTATTATGTAAAACCTGTGTTAAATAAAGATGATAATGCATCATATCTGTACAGAGTAAAAAAAACCCATGGAAACTAGTTATTAGTGTAAACTGTTATTTCCAATAAACAATGATTAATATATCATTCCTTAATTGGATGTCAATTTTAATGGTTTAAGTTAAATTTTTGAAATAAGATGTGATTGGTAGATTTTTAACTTTAATTATACTGTAAACGGCATTCGAATTTTTTTTTTTAAAAATTGATATTTGTTCTTTGTAATTCAATTTGAATTAGCATTCAGCATATTTTTATCTTTCCTTCATATGAAATTCTTAAAATAGAAATACTCTATAATATATGATATTTGTTTTTTTAATGTAAAGTTTTCTTAATGAATACTTTGTTTTATATTGTACAAATTTCTTAATATATTGAATACATATGTTACAATATTAAAATGTGCTTTTTTCAATCTCATTACCAATATGAAAAAATACATTTTTTTTTTCACTTCGCAATATTTTTAACTGGCGAATAAAATACTTGTCTGGAAACACTAAATAACTAGTACTTAACGGAATACAAGTACTGCTGAATTTTTAGTGAAATGAATAATAAAGATGAGCGAAAATAAAACTTCAGTAACAAATTACCATAAAAGTAAAAAATATTATTTCTCAGAAAAGAGTGGTGGGTGGGTAAAGGAAAAAATAGCAAGATATCATTTCAAACACCTCATGGACACTTTTGTGGCTGAGTGTGTAGTTGTACAAGCTACAGCCGAAAGAATTGGACCATGTGATAAATTTGTCACTTATGAATTCTAGTCTTAGCTCTGTTATTGTTGAAGTTATGTCAAATTAAAACTTCTACAAACTGAAGTGCATCTCGAAGCTCTAATGCAGGAACGGGTCAGCTTTTTCGATGTCTTGTATATTATTATTTTTTATTTTCTTGTTAGAAGCATTTCACTAACAAATGATGAAGGATTTCGTAAGTTTTAACAATGACCACATGTAATGGTGGATGATACTTAAGTTCAAATCTTGCTTTTCAAACTTCCATACCAGAATAACTAAAGGATTTTGAGGTCAAAGCATGGGAATAAAACATGTTCGTTACACGGATGTTTTTGCAAAGACAAAATCTATATTAACTGGCTAACAGTTATATAAAATCGAAAATAAAAAACGTTGAATCGAGATAGTTAGGTCCTATTTCTAGCTCTGTTGATGTCTTGGAGCGTCTTTGGCATTAAAATATTGAGGCACTGAGCCTTTATCACCATTATGGGCAGAATGTTTTATGTTTCCGCTGCTGTAAACAAGTGACTTCGTCTGTCTGCTCCAGTAGTAGGGTTAGCTATTTCAATATGCCAATAAGACAATTCGGATTACCATAGTATTTTTCCTATCGTGCTGTCCCTGCATTTGAATCAGGAACCAATCTTTTTCTTTGTTACCAAATGTTGTGTGCTACCATATATTTTAATCAAGAAGTGAATCCTAAACTTTAAATAAATTAGGACATACACGCATTTATTCTCTAAAGAAAAATAGATTAAAAGAAAAAATAAGTTAAATAACTATTATAAATATTTTAAAAAGATATAGACAAATTTCAAATAAATTTAATATCAAACATTGGATTAGGAAATATACCTTTTTATAATCTAGAATTTACAATTTATTGAAAAAGAAAGAATTAATTCTAATTCATGAGTCCAATTCAACCATTGAAATTATTCAGTCATTTTAATGTAAAAAAATAATAATATTAAGTTCATCTCCATTTATATAAAAGAAATCATAAGAAATGGACACTGCGGTCAAAATAATATGTTTTATTTCAAAACTATTTACGTGCAATGATTTTAAATAAAAGGGTTTTTAATGCATGAGATTTTTTACAAAACAAAATATTTATGATCGACATTTACCTAATGGTATCTTATACAGAAGGATTCTATCTAAGTTAACGATCATAAAATAGGCAATTACTCAAACGAGAGAAGTTAAACTATCCAATTCAAGTGGGCAATTAAGAGCGAAAAAAGAAAAAGAAATGATTTCAAATGTAAATGTCATGAAAACGACTTAGTTCATGGTTAGAATACACTTAAAGAGATAAATTCGAATAGTTAGCGTTCAATGATTGTACAAACATAATATAAATTAAAATATGGAATTCGGTGATCAAATTTTAAGAATTAATTTATAAAGATAACTTACAAGTAATTTTTGAAAAATTCAACTGTTATCTCTTTTGCAAAGCATAAGATATATATATATATATATATATATATATATATATATATATATATATATATAATATATATATATTATACTTTATTAAATAAAATTTAATAAGTAATTAGAATAAAAGTGAATATTGGGTATGTTTATATAATGTCTGTTTTAACAAAAACTAATAAATCTCACAATATAATATATATATATATATATTATAAAAGCTATTAAATGTTATCATAAAATTATTTGAGATGAAATGTTTATTTGTTTATATATATTGCAATGTAAACATATAGATATTGTTAAGAAATAAATTAATAATTTAAAATTATTTAACTCAATAACAAGTGGTATTAGTGTAAAATGTAGCAATTTTTAACAAATTTTCAATAATCTCATTAACATCTATTGCATTGAATAGTACTTCAAATTAATATATATAAAAGCTATTTCAAAGCAGTGCACTTGTAATTATTTTCCAACTTCGTATATATTTATTTAATCACTAACACATTAACGGAACTACTTTTTAGATTCTGACGACTCAAAAAATCCTCAAATAAGAAAAGTTAAAAATAATAATATAACAATGACATATTTTTCTCCAAAAACTTGTAGGTCAGAATTGCTACTCATGATCTATGTGAATCAACAAGAAGGTATGTTTTATGGCTGTAGGTTGTATGTTTCGAAGATTACTAAAATTTTCAAAATCGTTTTTGACCTTTACAAAAAAATTCGTTTTTTTTGAATATTTTAAAAGCTACTGCAGAAAAAAGTATTATTTCAAAAAATAAGTGACTATATTTTTTCGCAATATTTCAATTTAAAAGCATTATTATTTTTAGCAAAATGAAATTTATTTATTTTGCTGCATTTATAGAATCCTAGCAAATTGAAGTTTTTTTTCATCTTATAAGTTCAAGTTTGACTAGACAAATATTAGACTATGAACTATATTAGACTTGTAACACCATCATTTCACAACAAAAGTATTCACAACTCATAGCTTCGTAGGAATTTATAATTTAAGTCTGCCCTTGTGTTCAGTAAAATGTCTACCAAAAAGTAATAAGAAACTTTGTATGTAGTGTGAGACCAATTTAAAATGTAAACCTAAATCCAAATCATCCCACTTATCTTTTTAATTATTAAAGAAACATGCAGCATAGTTTAAAAATATGTAAATTCCCAGTAGGGTTAACTCAGTCTCAGTAATCTGTTTTGGCATTCATTTTCCTAGTAAAGGAAGTGAGAATTTATGGGCAGCTAGATAAAGAAAAATTCCAATTTATCAGCTCATATTAGCATAAATTTCTGAAATTGAAAGTATGTTAACTGAATACCATTTTTTATTTTTTACGTATATTCGTCTTATAACGCGAAGAAACCCAAGAAGAATTTACGAAGAGACCTGAAATGTACACGTGAAATACTATCATTTTTTTAAGTTATTTGTTCCTGGTATGAAGTTTTTGATAAAATAGTATATATCTGGAACTAAAAACCTTTAAGTTTAGGATGTGAATGTCAATTATTTTAAATAAACAGTATTTTGGTGTATGTAGAAGATATGTTTTTATGCCCATGTCTTTTTTTTATATTTTTAAAGCTATCATCTTCATACCCAGCCTAAAACGCGCACCCTTAAATTTCGCAAGGCCATTTGTTTTTAGTTAACACTAAAGCGTCCGAAATTTCGATTACCCTTAAACGTCCGCCGATATCGTTTCGACACCATGCAATAAAATATAAAAAATTGTAATAACTAAACAAATGTAGGACTATTGTTACGTAGGGTTTAGTTTTAAGACTTTTTAATATTATTACATGTAATTAACCTATTTTATCACCCTGTATATCATAAAAATAAAACTGACGTTGACATAATGTTTAGCGAACCTTGATAGACCACTGTTTTGTCACAAAACATTTCGAGTCACAAATCTGCCAGGAACATACTGATATGTCACTAACCCCTAGTGACATATGTATCAGGATTTTTCTGAAAAACTTATCAGTTTCATCTGCACTTTTTTTCAGATTCTTCGCAGTCTCTTTCACTCAACCTTATATCTTAATCATAATCTAAATTAGAGCAAGACAGCATACCACCATTCGATTCATTCTCAGAAATTTCTCGCAATAAATTACAATTTTAATCAGCGCTTAGACCATTTTCACGAGCCATTGTTTCAGGGTGTCTGCTCTGCACAGAGTTTGAAAATCGAGTGACATTTTTTTTTCTTTCATGAGCAGATAAACCAAAAGCAGTTAAGCAACAAAACACTTAGACATAGCAATTTTAGAAAAATATATTCGTTTCCTCTTGTAACCCAAAAAATGCATTTAAGATCAAATAAATGTGTGATAGTACTTTGGGAAGTTTGTTTTACTAATGGTAAGATGAACGACAGCTATTTAATATCTGAAATTGCCTTGGTTTCGAACTGTCACATGTGGATACTCTATGTATATTTACTTGTAAAATTTCTCCTAATTAACCTATAACCACAAACCTTTACTGTGTAATTACCAGGGAAAATTATTAAACGTCACAAAAATTTTCCAAATTCTCTTCAAAAATGGGAAAAGGAGCACAAACTGAACAAGCTCGTGTGTCAAATTGATACCAATGGACGTTCTAGTGACAAAAGTGCGCGTTATACGCCGAATTTTACTGCAGGTTGAATGTATAGAACATAATATAAAATCACATGCAGCGACTTCATAAAATAAGTATGAATCTTAGAATGTAACCCACCTTCATGAGTAGGATGCTTTCTAAAATTTATGATGCCTGGATTCATCTCAGTTTGAGTAAAAGCAATCACGTTCTTCGGTAAAAGTTGAATTTTTGTAAGTGCAGTAGATGAACGATTACGTTAGGTATGCGTGGTTGTATATACAACATCCGTGTGGGCATATAAGTCGATCGCTATAGACCGATGGAGTGTCAAGAGACTTGGGGGTGACCGCCGTTACTTAGACCTTAGAATTGCATACTAAAAGAAACATATTTGTAGAACACCGACGCTTGCTAGATTCAGAATCTGCTTTTCACAATCGACGTAATAGTGTTTACTTAAGCAAAATATCCGATGTATGTGTAAACACATGTACCTTTATTGGAAGCGCATGACGCTTAACTACTGCAAGCATATATATCTGTCTCGCTTCTACCGGTATGTTCACTGTCCCGGACGTATGTATGTCTTTCTGAAATACTATTATTTTCTTTGCGCTGCTATCAGTGAAACTATTCAAAGTCATTGGAATGGAATAAATGTACCTTGACAGTGTATGCGAAGGATTGATTTATTCAGATAAAAAGTTGCTGTGATTTGTACCTTTTACCTTTTCCCCTCCTCAATTCATTGCAAATCTCCGCCTATGTGAAAAACAGTGTCGCTCTGGGGAACGCGCGAATCAGTTAACTCCTATGTTAAGGGGTTAACACGCTCTCTGCTGCCACAGGAAAAACAATCACCACGATGCCAGCGGTAGAAATGAGTTTTTTCTTCTCACAAGCCGACTGAAAGGGAGAGTAACATTGATGAGTAGCTCTTTACCATAACTACATATATATCGTTTTCCACGAGATTGAGTTCTCGTGTTGACGTCATGTCCCGTGAATGGCGTTGGACCCGGCAGCAAGCATGTTTGTATCAATCAGTTACAGATTCATCGATTCACGCATGTTTCACAGCATTGAATAAATCCACTCTTCCCGACTCATAGTCACTCTCTCTTTCTCTCTCTCTCTTAGTTGTTTAAAGATTCAACTTGACAATTTGTGTTACTTGTGTTTTTGTAGTATAAAATAGTAATATTTCATATTTATAAGCAACTATGAAGAAAAGAAAAGCATACAATTTTAATACAGAATAGAAAGAACAGTGTTTCTTTACAATGTTGAAGACAAAATGCGTGTGCTAATGTCAAACAAGTGTAACATTTCCAAAAAGTGGTATTTAAAAAGCATGTTTGGAAGTTTCAATACAGATTTTCCGTTCTAAAACGAACTGTGTAAGCAAAAGTTACAGAAATTTAAATCTAATTAATCGTTCAAAACAACCATATTTTATTAAACCCAATGCTATATCTAATGCTTCTTCGTGTGCCATATATTAGCAAAACATAAGAAGCCTTTCGTTTATGGAGAAATGATTTTTTTAAAAAAAATAAGCATTTAGGGAAATCAGATATTCTTTATTTGATTCATTCAAAAACAAAAGGTAGATTATTTTAGCAATTAAAGACCCACAACTTCCTCTTACAAGTTTCATACGCCGTATATAAATGATGAATTCTGATGTAGCTGATCAGCTGAGCATTTGCTTTTCTTCGCAGTTTCACGGATCTACTGACATGGTTGATATTTCTGAACATTGTTTTTATATAAGAATGATTTTTCAGGATAGGAGTGTAAAAGAAGAATTGCTAACAATATAACCACTAAAGAAGAAAAAAAAGTGGTGAAGATGCTTATTGAGCCTTCAAAAAATACATAGTGGAGATAAAAATTCAAATTTATAAAGTTGTATCGAGAATACAACTCATGACGCCTTATCAAAGACCGGCACAGTCAATGGATTTTTGGTTACATATATCACAGGAGATGACTTACTGCATTTGGTTTTCATTATTCATCAACAGGTTCCACCAATTCGTTCCTGTCTCACAGATGACCACTTAGACTCCAGTGCAAGATTAGCTGTTAGTAATTATATACAGAGATATTCAAGATTGGAAGACAGTATTCACACTAAGTATGAGAAATAATTGTTGATAAAAATGATTTATTTTAATGTATTTTGAATTATTTGATCATAAATGCATCATTCGATAATATTTTATTTGTGTCTTATAATCACGTTTCTATATCTTAAATCTTGCTTAAAATGCGGTTTTAAATGAGTAAGGCTTTAATTGTTATATTGTTATGCAGGCAAATACGTATTCCGTATTTAGTGTTCAGTTATCGTAAGTATTGTAAGCCATGTTTTTAGCTCACTACACCTAGGCCACTGAGTGTACCGCAACACCTTGAAAGTTAGAAGTAGCACACACACACACAACCCATGGAAAAGTCTGCCCACCCCTGTACTACATCTCACAAATTTTGAATAATGGAAAACGTTCATTTTTACTGAACTTACTTTTCATATGTGTATTCAGGTACGTGGGAGTCTAGTGGTTATGGTCATGAGTGGAGTGTCACGGGTTCAAGTCTTGATGCCACTGAAACTTCAATGTGGAGAAGGGATGCTGCACGTTAAACCTGATGGGCTTATTAAAATCATCTGGTTGGTGTGGTGTAGTAGTTTGGGGAGATGAAAGAGTTTCTGCTCGGGTGGCGTCCTCATCATTTAATCGAGGTTCTAAATTATGAGATCCGACACCAATTGTCCGCGTGTGAATTTATATAGACATTAATAGAACTCTTACTAGGTAGATTCCATATACCAATTTTGCACATGTTGACCTCTCTATACAAATATTAAATCTGATAAAAGGAGGAAATCTCCCCTGTGAAAAATTGTTAAACTTTTAAAATTAACTATTGTCCATTCAAAGAAACCCGATAGGAATTGCATTTATTTGTACAAGGGTCTTACAGTAATCCATGTTTCCTAATTGTTGTCACATATATTTCTTATAACTCTAATATAATGATGTATATGTGCTTGAACTTTACACAAATAGTGGTCGTACTCTCTTAAAAAATGCATATTTCTTCCCATTGATATTTCAAATATTATCAGATGATGTCAAAGAAAAAAGAACTTCAAATCTTGTTTTGATCTTTCAAGAAAGATTAGACGACACTGAATTGTATTTTTACTCCATAAATTGGGTAAACCAATAGAATTTAAAGGGGGATTTTTCGAAAATCCTAGTATAAATATTATTTTTAAAACGAATGTATTTTTGGTTCGAGGTATGTGATAAGGATTTTGATTTCAATAGTTGTTGGTGATATATTCTTGAAAAAAATAATATTCTTCCTTGAAAATAATAAAAATAAATGAATGAGAATATATTGTAATGCAATGCCATCACTGTTTCAATATGATGAATAATGCAATAAGCTCAATTTTCATTTATGAGTAGTTGTTGAAATTGCATTCGAAGAAAAAATATAGGTGCGTCCTTTGGAATATTTTCATAGAATGGCAGCCTTGTTCAGATAACTTTTTACATTCTATACATAAATTGCGTGGAGTAATTAAAAATAAAAATGCCTAATATAATACATAAAATGGGAGCTGTCGCGCTAGGCACAGAATCACCTGAGGCTCTTGAAATCATTAATTCTGCGAAAAGTGTTTATTTGTGTTACCAATGACCTTGACAGTATTCTTCTATATGACAGTCTTCATGAGAACTAAAATGTATTTGTCAAATATTTCCATTTTTGAAAGTGAGAAACGTTTTCCTTTTTTAAATCTTAAGATTTTTGTTTTGTTTCAGTTCCCTGCGCAAACAATTTTGTTCGAAAATATTTTCTATGAATATGCTATATTTTTTCCCTGTTAAAAACTTAGTGGTTTTGATTGCTCAGATGCACGACTTATTATGGTTTATAAACGTAAACGATCAAATTATATATATAAAAAGAAATGGGCGTATGAGATCTCTATAGAAGAAAGTGGAAAATGATCAAGAAATAAATTTGATTTGAAAGATTTGAATAAATAAGAAGAGAAAAATATTTGAATAAAATTTGTATTAAAAGAAAAATTTCAAATCCTACCTTAAGAACTCCATCAAGAAAAACATGAAGCCATATAACACAAAAAAAAAGACAAAAGTTCATAAGTTGTTATGTATAATTTCTCTCAGTTAAATTATTCACTAGAATAATGATTTTTTTTTTCGTGTACAATAAAAGTAATCGTAAGAAAAAAAAAGGATTGAGGTGACTCCATCACCCAGTGTGACCATTGTCTTATGAATGGTCACGCTGGGTGGTGCGCACCTTCTCCTGGGTTAAAACAATAAACAATGTATAACAAGTTTAATAATAAGTGTTTTATTATATAAATAAGTTTGTAAAATAATATACATATAAAATAAGTTTTTACTTTGTAAATAACTTTAAATATTTATTGTGGATAGTTGGAAAATATTGTAAAAAAACGTGTTTTAAAAATTTTACATGTTTGTTCATAGCAACTACCCAAACAATAGATAATTTAATGCCTCAGATTCTATATATATATATGTAAAGAATGTTTATGAATGAATATATAAAAAATAGGTAATAATAATTGAGATTTGTAACTGAAGTTTAAGACAAATTGTCACACTTTATTTATGGAAAAATTATTTTTTCTGAGAAAGCCCTTTAACTTGCTTTGTAAAGATGAATTAAATTATTTGCAATTATTTGAATATATAGTCTATATTTCAGTTGAAAGAGAATGTTTCTTTTCCAGAAAATACAAGCAATGATTAATGACTTATTAATAAAATCAGATGCTAAATTTAAAAAAAAATTAAGAAGCAATTGCTTAATGTCTTAAATATTTTTTGAATTTTAAATATAAATGTAAAGCAAATAATAGAAATCATAAATCTAAACTAAAATATTAATTAAAAAAAGGAAGAAGCTGAGTTTTCGAGTTTATTTTCTTGCCAACCAACTCTACTTATAACCTCCTAAGCCATTTTACATCCACTAAAAGACAATAAATAACGTTAATGGCTAAAGAAACTTGGCATTATGCACAGCAATTTCCTTTTCTATTGCTTCCTTTGTTTGCTATTTACCATGTTGGTAATGGGAATGCAGTTACATTGATTTTAAACGACATTTAATGGCCGTGAAAATTGATTTTCAAAGCAAGTAAATAGATGCAATCATGTTAAAGAGCTGGACAAAACATAACATAAATGAATGAATAGTCTATGCATATTTAAGTTTGTGATTCTTGAAATTATTTATGTTTCTGCATTCTTTTTTTTCCTGCACCTTTAAATATTCACTTCTGTAAGATTGATGGTGTTTTTGTAAACAGTTTTTAATGGTTTTTCAAATGCTTGTGATTACTAAAGCGTATCATTTAAACATATATCACTTTTTTAAATAACAAATTGAATGTGAATTGTTTCTTATGTCTTTAAAATTATTTAAAAATATTGGACAAATAACATTTATAAGGATGAATAACTATGATTTTATCGTTGCGTTAGCGTTAAGTGGAATTCGGAAATCGATGTTTGAACCATAAACATAATGGAAATTTATTAAAACTATATTCTTAAGATGAAACGTAGGATACTATTAAAGTTAAATATATTTATGATTATTTTCAAATCTGCACAAGCAGTTGATTTCGGATTCATTTTGAAGAAAAAAGTATTTTATACTGCAGAAAGAGATAACGCTTGGATAATATTTAAAAAAAGTATTTATTAAATACAAATATTTATTTATAATGAGTGGATGCAGTGTTAAATCCATTTGATAAAATATCTTGAAAATAATTCGTCGAATAACATCGAGTGCTTCATCTCGTCTCGTCTTATCTATTTTCCACGCTTCCGTTTGTCTTTTTCCGGAACCAAGTGGCATCATGTTTCGGTTATTTTGTCAATCTTGATGGCGTCCCTTAATAGTAGGGTGGATATAACAAAGAAATATCCAGTTTTACATTATTTGAAAAACGTACAATTTCTCACTTTCTAAATTTCTTAAGTAAATGTGAGACATAAAAATGTAAATGATAGTATACTTTTTAAGAAATACTTATTTCATAAAGTTACTGAAAGTGGAAATTAATACGTTAAAACTGATAACAGAGACAACAAATCCATATAACAATTATATTTGTTATAAAAAGTCTTCGAACATCTGATATTTAAGATATCCGACTACGTTCGGAACCGTAATTTTAAAAAAACCCGCATAAATGGATAATTTTTTTGATATTTAGTGTCACTTAAATTAGAATACATGTATAAAGTTGTTTTAAGGACATTATGATAAAAAATTATTTATATACAATATTTTGGCAAAAAATTAATTTAGAATAACCTTTTTTCAAAACGTTCTTCTTTTATAAAAATGCTTCTATAATAATAATATTTTGTGTGTGTGTGTGCTTATATAAAGTATAGACTTCTACAGAGAGTCTGAACTAGGATTTTTGAAAAATGCACATTTCTTTCAGAGTTACCACCAAGTGAAATAATTATCGGCGTTTTTTTCTTTAAATTTCTTTCCTCTGTTGTAGTAAAATATGGATAAATCCACTTCGAAGCTATATAATTAAAAAATTCTAGTTGAGCCTATGTATAGAGATCTGAACTGTATACAGGCAAAATATTATTATAATGGAAGCATTTTCCATAAAAGGAGAATATTTTGAAAATGGGTAATCCTATGTTTTTTTTTTTTTTGTCAAAATACTGTACTTAAATAATTTTTTATTGTAATAATTTTCTTAAAACAATTTTATATACGCTTTCTAATCTAAGTGACATTAAATATCATAAATATTATCCGTTTATACGCTTTTGTAAAATCACGATTCCCAACTTAGTCGGATACCTTAAGAATTATTAATTTGATTGTACTCATATCAAAATCAATCTGATGTCTTTTGGATGTCTTTGTACGGAAATGAACCTGGCAGTAAATGATAAATGTGTTTGTTATCGTGACCATGGATTTGGCAAAAAAAAAAAGTATAAATACACAAGATTCCACTGTATATGGCATTAACAGCGGTTGCCAATTTCTGAGCATCCTGACTATAGAGAATGTTTTGCAATGTGTCCATGAGTGGAATTAGATCAAGCTTTAGTGATCATGGAATGACATCTGGATACCCTAGGAAATATGTTTTCTTGTGAGTAGTTGGATTTCTGGGCAGTTTTTATGCTGTATTACTGATCTTATTTCATCAGGATTGATTGTCATGCCTTGTAATGATGAGTTCTTAACCTTACGATTGTGGATTTTAAAATTATTGGGTGTCAAAATCTGTTGTGTTGACTTCTTAAAAGAATGTGGTAAAAGTATAGAACTGGCCAAAGAGTTTGTTTCAGCAAGTGTGATGGTGGTAAAAGGTTGACGATGGTCTCTGGCTGAATGATAAATAAAAACTTTTTATTAAATAATACTGTAAGAGGTCTGTAGTTGTGACATCTAAAGTGTATGTACTATAACAATTTATTCCAAATACTCTGAAAACATTTGAAAAAAATATTCAAGTCTAATTATATGAATGTTCTCTGCTTTTGACTGATTTGTTAAATATTATAAACAATAATAGCAACTACATGTTTCAACTAAATAGTACGTTTTTTTTAAAAAAATAACTCTTATTTTTCATACATATACTTTTTTAATAATTACTTTTGAAATTATAAATCTGTTAATTTAGGAAATGGCAGTATTTATCATATAGTACATATAAAAACTATGAATGTTTCTTTAAATACAGTATGAAATAAAACGCCGAATACTCTGAGCTTTATTTTACTTTTAAAAAAGTACAAATGAACAAAAAGTTAATAAAGGCATCAAAATATATGCATTACTTGATTTATAGAAATTATAAAATTTAAGAGTCAGTTCAAAAAAAGAAAACGAACTGATTAATTAGGTTGGTATGGAATGAGATCACTTTCTGCTGCCCATCGTTTATTTCTTTTTGTAAGATACATGCATCACAATGGATTGTCTTCCTATGATTGACAGTCTGGTATAACTTTTATGACAGACTCAGCCAAGTTTTCAACGGAATTGTTTTTAAAATCCACACTGTCACTTGATAACTTTAAATGATCTGAGATATTTTATCTGGTTATTTCTAAGCAGGCTCAATTGGATATAAGTCTGGAGTTTCCAATTTTAAGCACATAATATCTTCACTTGAACCGATTGCTTTATGAAGTGAGAACAATGTTGTGCAACATTAACTTTGATAACTTTAGATCCATAGAACCTGGGAAGAATTTAACAATAAAAACTGTGATACCTGTTCATTATTCCACTTACAAGAAATTATACATCTAGAAGACATATAACGGCCGCTCTCCCTGAAACGCCATCACTGTGATACTGATCTTGTTATGTGATTTTGTGAGAATGGTAACTTGTTGCACTTTTTCACCAAATCCTGCTATGCCCAGATTCAGACATTAAAGTTAATCGATACTAATACAACTTCTCTTATTTCCGTTTTTTTTTATTTTCCAATTCTCTGTTTGGCGTGTCCATTTGAAATCAGTTCTCATTTGCACACAAGTCAATGACATATAAACATCTGGACGTCTTGGCATATAAGGGGATCTCCCTAGAACAGTTGTAATCTGTTTACTTGGAAATCATGTAATACTTGGAAGTTCGGAAAATACATGTTAGCTACTAATCGTCCAGGTATATTGCGCAGCTGCGCATAGAAATCTGTCTTGTTTAGGCATTGTTACTCTGGATCTACCTATTGGTTAACGAATATTTTTCCGCAACGTTTGGTAACATATCTTCAGATTGTGTATTATGTAATTCGCAACACCGCATTAACGACATTGTACAATTCTGCGCAACCATCCCCTTTTTAATATTCCAATGGCTCTACCTTATACAGGGTGTCCCCAAATACCATGTACAAACTTGTAGGTGTGGCAGAGAAGCCATATTCACATAGGAATGCGTGGACGGAAAGGTAACCCTAACATCATAAATAGGCACAAAGACAGTGATGCCACAATACAGAATGTAGTGTAAAACGCTTTATTACAAAAAACCCAGAACAATAGCAAATTAAAAGTATGACATTAAAGCATCACAGGAGGGGTTTGAAGTTGCTGCTATTGGCATGTATGAAGGCAATACTCCGTCGCAACTTGGATTGACGGACATGTTCCAAAATACTGGGTGTTTCACGGATCGTGGCAGCAGCAATGGATATTCATAGAACCAGATCCATTTCAGATTGGGCTAGCATATCGTCAATCGTAACTCTGAAGATCCATGTTCCACCAGGTTCTGTTGTGCCGAAGCAAATGTTTATAATTCGGTTGCCGCTTCGTCGGATATATTTCCCCATGCAATAGAAGAGCAACACATCAATTTCCGTTGGACTGTAGTTGAAGTGGATATCCACCAACTCCACGTTAGTATAATAATTCATGTTCATCGCACGCTGCACATATCTGAAATGATTAAAACACATGTACCAGCTCACGTGCAGCGCTACCTATCAATTTCCGCCCATGCTTTCTAATGTAATTATAGCTCTTCACGATGTTCTTTACCTCCTCTCCAAGGTTATGTAGAAACAAGTAGATTTATCATCCTTCTCAGCCATAAGCAATATTTTTTTGGACAGCTTTATTGCGCACAGGATCTCAGTAATCAAGAAGATAAGCAGAAAGTCGAATGCACATTCAAATCACTTTGTTGCAGTATTAACAAAATCCTACACCATAGTTTTATTACGTTATTGACAAAGCATTTGCACGTACAAGAAATAATTTATTAACAACAGATAATGCATAGACATTTTTCAATATTTTCATTTCCATTTTCTGTGTTTTTGCTTACTTATCTACTAACTACAGTTTCTCAGTTGCTTAAGTTTTGGGCGCTAGTGCACAGCAAAGAATTTTTTTTTTTTTTTAATCTTAATGTCAGTATAGAAAAAAAATATTTGAGTCTGGAAAATATTTTTTTCTGAACATATCTCAATACGTTATTCATTACTTAAGCTGACTTTTATTCAATATAACTTTACATTTGATTTTAAAAATGTCTGTCATCATTTTCTTATGTGGCATTATATTACTTTCATTATTATATCGAAGTAGTTGTTTTTGAAATTCGAAGCCAAACGTATTATAACCTCTTAGCTACCCCAAACGTACATATATGTCTCACTTAGCCGGCACGTTTACTATCCCTGAGGAATAAATACATCTTTCTGGAATACAATTCTTTTCTTTCCGCTGTTATCAGTAAAACTATTTAGAAGGATTTTAAATGAAATACAATTACAATTGCAGTGCTTAAGAAGGGTTTTTTTTATTTAAGAGATAGTTTTGCTTTATTAAGATCTACCAATAAATATATCTAATAGAAAAACGGTGATATATATTTCTGTGTAACGATTTACACTCTGGGTGAGTTTTTGCATTATTAATGGAATAGTTTAATAAATATGAAAGGAATAATTATTTCAAACACAAGGGAATGAAAGTAATTGTTTCACATAAAAAAGTGCTTTAAAAGAAATCACACTTCGCATACACATCATAAAAATAAAATATAAGCTCTCTTCTCAATAAATGTTAAGGTTTAAATTATCAGCAAAGGGTTTTCAATAAATTGCAAGTGACAATTCGGATTACATAAACAACACATAGGCATATTTTACTGCATGCCGCTAAAGAAGGTGCAGAATTCTGGGAGAGAAAACACTGTCATCAGACCCTGCCTCATTACGTATGTGATAGCGCAGGAATACATTAAAATGCATCAGGGGCATCACGGTTGCCTCCAAATTGTACGATTGTCATTGCTACAATACACTGTGTCTCATTGCATGGACTGAGAAAGAATACCAGGAACCACTGACATGGCATGCCGTAGGGTAGGTTTATCAATCTCCATCATAATTCTCGTTATCATGTGTTTGTGGTGTGACAAACATTGTTAAGGCAAATCCTTAGACAGATTCTCGAACATCCCCATTACACCCAGAACCTCTCACTGTGAGAATACCACATTTACGACCCATTCCAGAAAGCTCTGAAGAAACTGCGATTTACCGACGATAATGAGGGTCCAAGCTGCTGTTGAAAATTAGTTCCACAACCAATACCAGAGCTTCTTAACCCAGAACATCCATCATGTTGTGAACCGCTAGGATACTTGTTTCAACCGACAAGGTGACTTTTTCTAGTCTATCTGTTAAATCTATATTACTTATTTACTTAGTATACAAATTATACTTCCTTTGTATAATAATTTAAATATAAATTAGCCAAACTATTGCTAGCAAGTCCAACTTGAAGAAAACCTTTAATTTGCTTATGCTGAGTATTAATAAAATTAATGCAATTTTCTCTTAAAACTAAATCTATGATAATTTTAAATGTATCGAAATTAATAGTAAGATTATGATTACCTTAATAATATCATATGAATAAGAATCGTTTTTGGTTTATGTTTGGTTTTTGTAGAAGGAACTTTGGCAAAAAATAATTTGAAATAATATTTATTGAGAACGAGAATCTAATCTCTACCATGCTTTTTAAGCATTGTCATGCTTTTCTTGTATTAAAAAAAAACATTAATTTATATCAACACTTCTGAAATTCAAATACAGCATAGAATAATGTATCATTATTAAGAAATCGTTCCTTTATACAATTTTTAAGTTAAAAATTAAGTTTTTGAGAAAACAATTTTAAAACATAAATGAATTTTAAAATTATTTCTTCTATAGAGCTATCAAACGTTACATATTCGAAGTAAAAAAACGATAATTCATATAGGTTTGCAACGATAGTAAACTTTGTGCTGATATACACAGTATTCAATAATTATTGTTAAAATATTGTTTTAACAATTAAGTTTACAAATATTGTTAAAGCAGGTTTAGATTTAATTTGATATTGAACATAAGAGTTTACAGAATACGCAGAACTGAAGTGAAAATGGTTGTTATTTAAAATAAAATTATACTCGGAATTTAACTTGAAGTTGTCTATTCAAGCAGATGATCTCTCTGTAGATATTTGATTTTTTTGTATAATAGTTGGATAACAGCATAATAAATTTTACATATATTTTCCATTAAATTCATCATTTTAATCTAAATCCTACAAAAATAATTTCAACGTCCCCGAAGAGAACACGTAATTGAGTTTGGAGATATTCGAATCAGGACCTCAGCAAGAAGAAAAAAATTCTTCCAAGGACCAATCACTTGTCTACTAGAACTGATATTTCCTTGGAACACGCGAGAAAACAACGAAAAAGACAGAAATTTCGCTTAAGTGTTACCAATCACGGTATCTCTGGTTTTCTTGGAGTAGGGAGGTAATCATCTGCGTCCCACCGCTTCCGTGTAATCGGGGAAATCCAGCAACTGGCTAGCATTTGTCATTATTGCGTTTCTGTACTTGAATAAGGAATACTTCACCTAGTATTTCGCTCGGAATCTATTCGACGTGAAGAAATAATTTTAATGTATATGAAATTCCACCCGGGAAGATGATACAATATTAAAAATAATGTTCACTCGTTTTGTATACTTTGGTATGCAATATTATGGTTTAGTTTCCTATGGTACGATTTAAAAAAAATGTGTGTGATTACTTTGCTTGTAGCCAATGTATATGAATCACATAAAACAGTTTTTGTGATAAAAAATACCGCAATAGACTACCCATTTATTTTTTTTTAAATAAAAGATTTAAAAATTATGAATTTTAAAATTTTACTCCTATTACAATAAATGACGTATTTACTTGAAAAGTCTATTTGGCATGAATTGGATGAATTTTTTGCAAAATGATCTATCGATTTTAGTCCACTCTTCGACCAAATATTTTCTCAAATCCTGCTTGTTAGAAATTTGGAGTTCATATAGCTTTTGCTGCAAATAATCTGACACATGTTCAATGGGATTAAGGTCTGGACTTTGTGCAGGAGTTTTAGTAACTCTAGGGCAGTGGTAGAGGACCCATTACTTGCAAATATCTGCAGTATGTCACGGGTCATTATTTTGGTACAATTTAAAATATCCTAAGATTCCCAACTTGCTCGCACTTTGCTTTAAATTTCGCTTGAATATGTCAAGACAGACGTACTTATTCATTATATCATCAATACAATGTAAGTTCCCGAAACCAGAGCTTGTGTCATGCAGCCCAGACAATTTTGTTACCCCTTCCATATTTGACAGTAGGCCATACATTTTTGACATGCATTGCTGTATTTGATTTCCACGAAACTTTATGCTTGCCATACGATTCAAAAATGTTATATTTGCTTTCATAAACAAAGAATATATTTTCCCAATATTCTGTTGGCTGCCTTACGTACATTTTAGCAAATGCCAACCTAGCTTGACTATTTGCTTTGCTTATGTATGTTTTCTTAAAACATTTATGACAGTTTCAGGATTTACTGATTTCCTGAACCTACTATTACATTGCAAAGTTATTTTTAATGCACTAGTTCTTGGATTAATGTGTACTTGTCTCACACACACACACAATCCACCTCCCTCCACGTTCATTAAATATCCTTGAACGCCTTGATCTTTTCTTGTTTTCAACATTGTTTGGTTTCTTGAATCTGTTAATGATGTTAAAACAATAGACTTACTCAATTTGAAGATTTTTCCCATACAGGGAACCGATTTCGTTTCTATCCAATGACTTATTACGAGATTTCGCACAACGACTAATATATCCTGATTTAGCGCCATTTTTTATATAAATAATTGTACCTGTCGAGGCGTTTATGTTTAAACTTCCAGTCTAAGAAAAGTGGTGTGAAATTAAATTCTATCTATACGTTGTATATTTGTTAAATTTCTCATTTCAAAAGTGTCCCAAAACTTTTTTGACTCCAGTGTGCCTTTGAATTATATTTGAAAAGCTAAATCAAATTATAATTCTATAACACTAATAAAATTTTCCTTATATACTGTACACCAAATGTTAAAATATTACTTAATTCATTTTGTTTTTGTTTTAATGTGATAAATATTTTTATAAAAGGCTTTACAGTTATACACGCCAAGTGTCCCAATACTTTTTGAGTGACTGTATAAATGATTATATTCCAGTAAATCCTAATATATATGCATATGGCTAGGGATGGCATAGAATGGATACCGCACAATACCATTGTGCCTGGCAGATTTGCGACAAAGCATTGGTTCAACAAGCTTCATGAAACATAATGTCAACATCAGTTTTTTATGATATAAATAGTCATAATATATGATAATTACATGATATATATTTTAAAAAGTCTTAAACGTAAGTCCTACTGAACAGTAGTCCTGAAATTATTTAGTTAAAACAATTATTTCATATGTATTTTATGTTGCGATGTCAAAATAACACTGGCGGTCTTTTACGGTTATCAAAATCCCGGACGTTCTAGTGTTAAATACACCTTTTTTTAAACAAACGCTTTAGATTCTCCGAAATGTATTTCTTCTGTACTAGTTATTTATTTATGGTTTCTACGTAACAGTATTTTACAATGGATGATTTACAGAACAATTTTATAGTGGATAATTGAACAATTTAGCAGAATACTTTTTTAAGGAAAATTGTATAGGACACACATATATGATAAAGTCTAATATTGTTAAACTACAAAGGCTAAAATAGAGATAAAATAATTTCACATTTTACATCCACAATGCTCCAAAGAGAATAACTCCCACATAAAACTCTTTCTGCCACGAAACATATTACTACACTGGGTGAAAAAAACAAATAAAGGATGCAAGGTATTTTTGGACATTTTTCAGCTTTTCATATCACATTTTTGAAAAAGAGGGAGATATAAACGAAAGTACTGTCATGTGATCATAAAGGCGACGAAATGAAAATTTAAGGGTTTTTGAATTGTAAAACTTTTGTCAGCCCAACAAACAACGGAGTGATTAATCATTACCGGTTTTATGAGCTTCCAACGCTAATGCGTTGTTTGAGAAAAGACATATACGTATATCAGAATGTGTAGTAGCATAGTAGGATCTGCTTCATAAATGAATAATGAATATGCTGGGAAAAAATCATTCTCAAATGCTGAATTTTTGCATAGAAATGTAAATAACTATACATTTATCTGCTGCAATCATTATTTGAAACTGTTTGCACATTTTAAATACAAACCAAAATCTCTTCCGATTATTTATTTAGGATTTTTGAAGCGTGATTGAGAATAAATATTTTTTAAACTGTTACTTTTTTAAAGTAGAAAAGTGGACAAAGTGGAATTTAAAAATCAATTTCTTTAACTACCAATTATATACTTTTTTTTTTCAAATTTGGGGGAAATGTGTTAACAGCTATTTATGTACAAAGTTTAGTGAAAATATCTTTAATGGTCTCAAAAATATTCGATTGTTTAATTTTAATTGTACCAAATAATTAATAAATTTCAAAAAATGCTCCATGAGCATCCATATTCAGTTTACAGGGAAATTATTCTCTCCTAATGTTTTTTTTATACAAAAACAGCGTAATGTATTGTGAGGTTCTTTTTTATTCATTTTTTAAAAACATTTTAAAAATATTTATGTTGAAGTCTTTAGTTTCCTTTTTCTTGAAATCTAATTAAAGCGTGTGTTTATATTATCTGTTTTTACTATTTTTTTCTCCACCTTTAAATAAAAGAAAACATTCACTAGCATTTATTCATACATCTGTAGATAATATTTATACGAATTTTCACTGCAATTGGGGAAAATGTATTGCGTATGGAACATTTTAAAGTTATTGGTTTGACAAAAATCAAGATTCTCTTATAAGAAGTTTCTTATGTCAATTCATGAGGATTACAAGTCCTCAGCACCATTTTATGAAACTATTATTGCACTAATTAAGGGATATCACATTATTTTTAAGTCAAAAACTTAAGAATTAATTAAGAAGAAATTAATTTCCATGAAGAACTTCAGTGTACAGTTCTAAAACACTCTAAAATCCCTGGTCTCATCAGGCTGTTGGCTTCGAAAACAATAAACTATATCCTTCGTACTTTTTTAAAGATCTATACTGATAGTAGCAAAAGTTATGGGAGAATTTTCCGTAGTGAAGTACACATCCTTACTCCTACCGGAGTCATGGACATTAAGATCAAAAAACAGAAATTTTGTTCAGTTTTTAGATTGGAGCTTATTGTGCTATCAGAAGTGGTTTGCAGTTTGCATGTGAAACTGAGGTTCAGTTTCATGACTTTGGGATTCTAACTAATAGCCGATGTTCAGTTCAACAACAATTTAACTGGACATCTATAAGGGATCTAACTAGTATTGTTATTCTTAATCTTGATCGGTTTTCTTCTATTTATTATGTACATTTTCAGTGCATGCCATTCCACGTGAGGATTGATGGTAATGAGAAAGACAAATTTTTAAGCAGGTCTCTGTGTGTGCGGCTGAGGAAGGAGTGAGCCCTACTGGGTCTCATAAATTCAGTCAATTATCCTCCCTTAAGGTATCCGACTACGTTCGCGAAACCATGATTTTAAAAAAGCGCATAAATGGATAATTTTCATGATATTTAGTGTCACTTAGATTAGAATACATGTATACAATAGTTTAAAGGACAATATGACAAAAAATTATTTAAGTACAATATTTTGGCAAAAAATTAACAGAATAAACTTTTTTCCAAATGTTCTCCTTTTGTGAAAAATGCTTCTATTATAATAATATTTTGCCTGTATATAGCTCAGACCTCTGTACAGAGGCTCAACTATGATGTTTGAAAAATTCATATTTTTTCAGAGTTACCACCAATTGAAAAATTATAGGCGTATTTTCTTAAAATTTCTCCCTTCTGTTTTTGTAAAACATGGATAAACCGACTTCCGAGTTATGCATTTCAAAAATTCTAGCTGAGTCTCTGTACAGAGAGGTCTGAGCTGAATATAGGCAAAATATTAATACAATAGAAGCATATTTCCCAAAAGGAGAACATTTGGAAAAAAGGCTATTCTAAGTTAATTTTTTGCCAAAATATTGTGTTTAAATAATTTTTTGTCATAATGTCCTTAAAACAATTGTATACATGTATTCTAATCTAAGTGACACTAAATATCATAAATATTATCCATTTACGCGCTTTTGCAAAATTACGGTTCCGAACGTAGTCGGATACCTTAAGAAGATTGAACTCAATCATCTTGGAAGAACTTCTCCTAGTCATCCTTGGTACTTCGGAAGAAATCCTGGAGATCATTGAAGCTTATGACTTCCAGACTGCTTTCTCGCGCTTAGTGAGATACCATATAAAAGCTCTCACTTTTCGTCAGGGTCAGGAGAGATTTCCGGAGTGCCACTGGTGTTCTTCCGAGGTGGTCTCTCTTGCCCACATTTTGGGTTTTCGAAAAGATTAGGTCAGTGTTTTTCAAACTTTCAATACTTGCGGCCCAACATTCAATCAGAATTTCTATCGTGCCCCCCTTCCATACAATAACAATGTTTTGAATTCAATAATACTATACTTTGACGTTAAAGCTACAATAGGATTTTAGCTTCTCAAGTGTCACTGGCGTATATATACGTCTCACTCAGCCAAAACGTTAAATTTCTCGGACGTATGTATACGTCGTTGCGAAGTACAATCTTTTCTGAGAACTGCTACCATATAAAAATATTTCGAAGGCTTTGAAATGCAATAAAAGGACTTTGACAGAGTCTGCGAAAGATTTACTCATTTCAGAGGATTTGCTTATTTATTCCTTTTCTCCCCCCTCCATTTCAATATATCACATGCGCCACATAGCGAGTCTATGTAAAAAACGGGGTCATTGGGGAGCGAATTTCACCTTTTAATCAGCAGTTAAAGGGTTAATTATAAATAGTACAACTTATTAAGATAATTGTTAATTGTTGTAGATAATTTTATGTATGACAAGCCCATGGGGTCACTGGTAATTATTAAACTTGTTATTAACTTAGTATTGTTAAATTAATTATAAAATACATCGTGCAGTACTGATACATTTATAAATATATCATATCAGTTTAAATGTGTATTTTATTTTTTTATAATGTATTTTATTTTTTTTATTATTATTTTTTGTTTACTTTCAGTAAATTACTAATTTTTTTTATATAATCCTTTGTTTTCGATTTTTCAATACGCTCGCGCCCCCCTCGTAGAGTTATCACGCCTCCCTAGGGGGCGCACCCCACAGTTTGAGAAACGCTGGATTAGGTCCTTCAGGACCCTCTTTGGTTTTTAGAATACCTAGAATTGTTTGGATTCATGAAAATTGTTTAGGTTTCCTAGACAATCTGCGATTGGAAGCAACAATGACAAGTTATAAGCGGATTTTATCTCTGCTGTTAAAATAAACATACTTAATTTTCAGTAGGAAAAAAAATAATTGATATTTTGATGTAATCATCTGAAATATGACTGAAAATTCAATTTAAAGTAATGCAAAGTCTGGAACTTTATATACAACAAATCTAAATGTAAAATAATCTAAATAATAAAAAGTGTCGAAACAAATAATTCACTGATTAATACAGCGTTAATGTCAAAAATGATGTTTTAAATGGGACAGAACATGCTTCTATTATGCACGAAAAAAATATGCATCGATAAAAATAATTGAAGATATATGATTTAATATTTAAAAAAAATGTAATTAAAACAATTATTTTCCGATTTATTTAAGGATGGAGGATTTAGAGGCAAATACTTGGAAACAGTTCAACCTCTGATAATAAAAATCGGTGAATAGTCCTGTAAAATTAATGTAGATGAAATATTAACGAAAAATACATTACTGTCTTTCAAAAACGTCACGACCCATAAGTAGGCACCACTGAAATTTACGATACATGTCCTGGAAACTTTGCAATTAGTCTTCTTTTGAGATGGAGTTCAAACCCCTTACTTTTCTTTGGATGTCAGAAATATCGTCAAATCTCTTTCCTTTCAAAACAAGTTTGAGTCATCAGAATAGGAAGAAGATTGGATGATTGACATCTGGCGAAAATGGTGGATATTCAACGTGTTCCCTTTTTTGCCATGAACTGTTTGAAGAAATTGGCTGCCAAGAGGATGAGCATTGCGTGAACAAAATACTATGAACCTTCTTGTGCGTACTGGGGTCATGCCCTGCAAAATAATTCATAAAACGGGTCAAAATTTCAATGTCCCTTACAGCATTCAGCATCCAGCTACTATGTACACAGTTAATCGACGATCTTTTGTGATTAATTTACCTGCTATTTCAATATTTACGTCACTGATGTCGATGACCAGTCTTCCACTACAGGAGTTGTCAGAAACATTTTCCCGGCCTTCTTGAAAAAGGATGGATACACTCGTACACACACTTCATGGTGAGTGCTTGATCTTCGTAAACACGAACCAGTACCGAATAAGTTTCTTTGGCGTCTTGCCAAGCTTAAAACAAAACTTTAAATTTATCTCTTGTTCATTCATTTTCCTGTTCTCTCTAATAAACCTGGAAAATAAAACAAAGAAACACCTGCGTTTCCTTCCTTTTTCTACAATTTCTACTACTGGTATTAAAAATTTTATCCCGGTGTTAAAATCTAAAATTACCGAATACCGGTATGAGATTTTAATGCGATAATATGCAAACCCTACGCAAATCTTAAAAATATTTATATATAATGTGTCTCAAACAGGGAAAAAAATTGCAAAAGTTTGCTCTGGAACATCTGGATCATTTAAATCACATTAAGTCATTTATAATTAATAACATAATTATTTATAATTAATAATGCAAATTTTGTTTGAAATAAATGATTAATTAAAAGATAATTAACTTTAACAAATGATCCATCTTAATGAATAATTTAATTTAATTGGAATGTCGTATATTTATATAAATGTAAACACGAACATTTTAAGTTACAAAGCTGTAACAAAACACCTACTGAGTAACGAAGTATTTGACGAATTTTATTTTATTCTATAACCTTCTACACCAAATAACACATTTCAAATGACTTATTTTAATTAGAATTTGTCCCAAGTGTATAGCAATGTTAGTAATCATTTTTCGATATTTCAGATATTAGTAATGAGTATTCAATTAACACATTTAAAAAACAAACAAAAAACAACAACAACAAAAAAACCTCATTTTTTTCCGTTATGTTTTGATAAAAAAAATTCTAATTTTTGGAATGGTTAATTATGAAATACTTAAGAAAATATTTAATGATCTTTTAATCGAATAAGAAAATTCAATATTTTTATCATTTAATTTCGAGTTGAGATATTGAATGATTTATTTTGTTGAAAAATATAAATGAAGTATTAAAAAATGAAAAATAAATAAATAAATAAATACTACTTTCCACAACATGACTTAACTTGAATGAAATGCATTTTTAATATATTATATTATACATGGTAAAATTGAGAATATGTACAAAAAATAAATTTGCATAATATTTTTTAAAGCTCAAGAGAGAGACAGTATATGCATATTTCCTTTAAAATTTTACTAAGCAATATATATATATATATATATGTACTAGCTGACCCTGACGGTGCTGTGGCTTTACATTATTCTAAGCAATTCAATGCAGTCAAATTAATTTTCGTTTACAAATTCAGAGAGCGGAAATTAAGTATAAAACAACATAATGATTTTAAGTTTGTATTTTATTTATCTCCTATTTAAATATAGTATAATGCATGAAATATTGATGAAGTTTTGTTACGTAACACCATATGAAAATTTAATTTTTTAAATGTGGTGAATAACGCTTGATTTGTTGCAATTTTTAGTATTATTTTTATATTTTCAAAGAATAACAATAAATATATTTAATATAATCAGCCGCTGATCAGAGCACAATATTTTTCGGTAACCCGTAGATTCAACGGTCTCCTCACAGTGAGCATCCAACATATAGTTAACAATTCGGGAAAAATGGATTTTCTAAGTAATGACACTGTTTGGCTTTGAGATTCATTTATGGTTATTTCAAAAACGAAACGAATAGGCAATTGAAGCCTTTTGAATGGTTTTGGAGATTCTGACATTATGAGTGGAATACCTGATACAGCAGAACCGATTTTCCTTTAAGCTTTACATTCAAAATGTTTGCTTCAAGAAGTTTCCAGGTAATTCATTTAATGATCAAACAGTTTCATAATCTAGGTAGATTTAAGTTACGCAGCAGAATAACCAGTGAACTAATCTTCGACCGAAGAATATGTGGTGGCATTCCTGATATATCGAGATAGTTAAAAAACTCAGGTAGAAAATTTAAATTAGAGCCTGTTGGTTTAAAAAGCACTGGATCACCTGGCAACAATTCTGTATCTGGAAGTTTATTTCGTCACAATACCAATCTTTTTATTTCTGATTAAGTAACAGGATTACTGAGTCAATGATTATCTAGATAATTATACAGAATATCCGAATAGACGCTCTCATTCTGCTCATTTTTATCGGAACAACAACATAGAAATTCTGTGGTTATTCCATACCGTATATATTGGAATGCAGTTATTTTTTACCGTTTTCAGTATTCAGCAGTTGGTAAGAAAATATTGTACCCATTGACCATACTGTAACGAGTGTTTATGGTCAATCAAAATATTCCCACGTTTCGCCATAAAACCGATTGTTTTTAATATGCGTTAATCTCGTGAGCAAAAGTAGAGCGAGGAATGATTGGTAATATCTGTCGGAAATCACCAGACATTTTTTCGATAGCACCACCGAATATGTTGTCGTTGCCGTTTAAATCTTGCAAAGATCTATGCAAAGCTTTAAGGGAATGTTTATTGACCATGGTACACTTCTCCCTGATTATGATAGAGCTACTCTGAAATAATGTATCAAATCTGCTTTTTTCAATGATACATTTGGCATCTGGCTTCTTATGAATGTCTAATGGTAGTTCGAATGTGGAATGTACAGTTTATCGACCATCTAACAAAGTAATAAAATACTTGAAGATGCAATTGCCAACGCAATTTCTTATATCAATTGTATTTTTGCAAGGCTGTGCCTGCACGTTTAGTTGCTACAGGGAATGAAAATTCGGAGCCGGAACTCGAACGCAAAAGCATTTGACCTCATTCCGGCAATATCAGGAAACGTTAGGGGTGTTTTTAAAATCCGAGTCCAGCTTCTCATTTCCGAGACCAAGTTTTCGCGCTAAAAGGTTTTAAGACGATATGGTACCCTAAAATTCATCAAACTATCGATTTTTTTATTGGCTTATATGATGCTTTTAATCCTTCTTAATGTGTCTGCAAAATTTCAGAGTTGTATCTATATTTTTTATTCAGTTATTTATCCATTTTGCTGCATGTCAGTAGACTAAACAAAGCTGCCACACCCACTTTTCAGATCGTCTGCTGTAGAAAGAGCCTGATAAATAAGGGAAACTAATTTTTACCCACGCTGATGAGGGTTTAAGCTGAAATGAAGAATTGTTTTGTTTTGATTATATGAGTTATATTCTACTGCGTTTTCTTTTGAAGTTCTTGTTCCTACAAATTTAACTATATTTTTGTACCCTGTCTCTGAAGAGGCAGTGCTGTTTACGACAAGGAATTTGGTATTTCTCCAAAAAGTTTAAAAAGTTAACATGCCTAGGCCTAAAAAAACGTACCTTAATCTGCCACAACGAAAGCTTTGAAGAGTGGTTTTCAGGATGCTAAGACAAGTTCGGAAGTTTCTCAAAAACACTAACTTGAGGTGCAAAACTTGAAGAAGAATGCAATACTTTTTCACTGCTTGATGAAAAATATACTTGTATATCCAGATTCCAACATACGTCATTATTGATAAAAATGCATTAACAAATCTTTTTAAAAATACTCTATGTAATACTTGCAAAAAATGTTTTTGCGAGTAAATTTTGGAAGAGCCTATGGATTTTGTGTATATATTAAGGCTTTTAAAATTATGGAAAAAAAGAGTATGAATATTTTGTGTGCATGTTGTTTTAATAGTAGTATAGAACTGTGCATGAAATAAACTCTAAATGTGTGTGTAATTTTTTAAAAATTGTTAAGATAATGTTTTATGAAATATTGACCTTTTGTTTATATATTCATTATACAAGTATATTCTCTTTTATTCTTGTAAATTTTTAAAAAATTTGTGGTACGCAGTTTGAAACAAACTAATTAACACTACATAAAAGTTTCAGATTATTGCGAAATTTTTATCATGCTATTTAAGAAATGAAAACTTTTAAACTCATTTTTCTCCTATGTTGAATTTTTGTACATTTCACTGTTATTCAAAACCCTAAGGCTTTTTGATAATTGAAGTAAGGGTTTGAAACTTTTCATACATGTTCTGAAATGGCGTTTTGTAAAACTTTGCATTGAATTAGCTCTAACATGTTTAGTACTTTTTCTAAAAAAATACTTTAAATCAAAATTACTGTTTTTTCGAGAATTTGTAAGTTTAACTTATAAAAAATTAATAAAAATTAAAGAACAGTAAACAAAAAACCCATGCCAAAGTTTTATGTAGTATATTATAAGGTACTTGAAAAAATTTTGAAAGAAAAGAAAACATATTTAAAAAGCCTTAGTTTAAAAATGTTTAAAAAATTTAAAACTTTAAATTTTACAAACATTTTATGAACAAATTAAAATTTTTTGTATGGAATTATTATTAAATATTAACCTTTATAAAATACAATTAAAACCAAATATCAAATATTTAAAATAAAAAAAAATTTTAAAGATGGTACCATATCGCCTTAAGGTAAGCCAACGGTGTGTCTAAAATACGGTCCTCCAGCATTACCCGGTCAAAATACTGATATTTTTGGTACCCATTAAAAAATTGATTTCAGGCCCCGAAATACACCTGGCACTCACTTTTTTGCAGTCACAAAATCCGCTCTCACAGACACATGCGTGTTGCGACATTTTGCGAATTTTTTCGTTTCCGGAATTCTGGCAATAAAAAAATTATGACTTCATTAATTGAAATAAAAGTTACCCTAGGTTTCAAGTTGGATGAAATGATACACAATATGCAAAGTTAAATTATGATCGGTTGAATAGTTTTGGAGTCAATCGCGGACAAACATCGTGACACGGAATTTTTATACATAAATATATTATAAATACCCACAACATATTTACTAATATTTTCTGTATAGATTTATATACAGTTAAAAAATTTATGAAAAATTATTTATTTAGAATAATTAAAATTTTTACATTCCTTTAGTTTTAAAATTTACAAAGAAACAAAAACACACTCACCACTAGCGATTTACACACAACCTAGATTAATCAACTAAGGCTTAATTTAAATAATATTATATAACAAGTCACAAACATCAAACATTTTGCAAGTTAAAATATATCGGTTTACAATGTCGTATTTATATTTTTTTTTACCCCTAATGGAATTGCTTCAAAAAAAGTTTTCAAGTTTTAAACAAAAAAGTGTTTTATTTAAAAAAAAAAAAATATTTCTTATTTAATATAAAATGGATATCTGACATCTTACAATGATGTGAAAAAACTGAAAATTGATTATCTTTTCTAAATAATAAAAACTAATATAAAGTACTCGGGTAAATGTATAAATATCATAAAAAAATATATGATGATCAAAATAGCAACATGTATTGATCGAATCGTCTTAGAACAGACATACAAATTTATGTTCCTTAAATTTTGACTTTTAAAATTATATGGCTTAATGCTTCCATATTCTTACAATGTGCATTCAAACTCACAGAGCATTGTAAGCATGTACTAACTTAGCTACTAGTAAAGATTATGCGTACAATTTTGGCATTATATTCAGGCCTTATTTAATAAAATGATTGGGGTTACAAAATATTGGTATGTGTCCAATTATTATTAATGAAGTAATATTTGTAAATCAGTTGCAACTAATTAATAATAAAAATTCATAATAATATAATAATATCATGCATTCGTATATTTTAGCAAATGCAAAGGTTTTGGGAAAATATTTCTTAGTTAGAGGCCAAAATCAAAACCAAATCATAAATATTTGGTATCACAGAAGAGAAAATAAAATAAATGTTGAGAATTACATTCAAATTAAAAATCTTTAATTACTTAAACTGATATATTGAAAATTTTATTTTAAAATTAAAGCATTTAAATTCAAAAATCCCTCTAGAGCAGTGTTCCTCAAATTTTCAATATTTGAGACCCAATATTCAATCATAATTTTAACCCGCGCCCCCTTAAGGTAGCGTTGTTGAAAATGAGTTCTTTTTAGAAGCGGTCTTGGCAAAAAATTAGTGCATGTATCGTTCTGAAGATGTAAACATCTTCTAAAATTAAAAATTCTTTTGTGAAATATTCTTGTGTCGAAATTCTAATTTTGAACTATGCTATTACTTGTGAATTTTTGTTTTCGTGTAAACTATTTCTATTCATATTGAAATATTCTTCAGCATTGAAATATATCAAATATCAAATTGAATTTTGGACTTTTCATTGAATCAAAGCTTCCAACAGCCCGGGAAATTTTTAAAAGGCCGATCCCTTTTTAGTCTTAGATAAAAATTTAACAGTCCGCAAAAATTCGCCCTTTTAGTGCTAATATACACCCATCCCCTTTAATGTTTCTGAAGTTTTTATTACTTTTTTTTTTAAACCCTTTCCCAACTAAAAAAATTTCACATATTTGAGAAATGGGGGTGACCTTTCAACAAAACAGATGACGGGACTTTTGGGAATAAAGGGTTAACCCATTCGACTCGATAATGCATTTACAATTTCGGATTTAAAATCCAAAGGTTCCCGGGAGGCGACACATTAGAAATTTTGAAATAAGGGGCCGCATTACAATCAGCTTTTTTATATGGACTTTTGAAAATTTGTTTTTTTTAAAAAGATATTTTTTTTTGTCGAAAAAAAAAACTTTTATAGCGAGTATATGTGTTTTTATTTTCGTCCCCTTTTTAGCCACAATTAGAACCATTGTCAATTTCCCCGTAACTTTTTTAAATTTTTTTTAAAAAATGATGACGGTGACACCTGAACTGGTTCCCAACTTCCACACTATTCCAAAATTAGATTTTTTAAAGAATTGACAGATTTAATATATACCAGTCTTTCTACTAGGCAGTCTCCAGGTTCGAATACGCAACTGGGTTACGCGGCTATGAGTAATTGGCTACTACATCCACAATTTTTATAGCAAAGATAAAATGTACAGAGATCAATAAATACTCATTCTTCTCTACTTAAATAGGAAAAATAGAACAATATTCAAGTTTTAAATCGATCATGTTTAACTTTTGGATAAAATTCTAAACATTGACAGTAGGAAAAAATCATCTCTATTTTCTTCTTGCTTATTATGCGGTTTAAATCAGATTTTAATTTTCATAATTATATTTCGTTTAATTAATTATTCTTGATTTTAATTTTGGTTTCACATTCTCTTTTAAATACTTTTCTACTTTTTTTAAATTTTTTCCCTTTTCCCTTTACAAAAAAATCACTTCTAATACTATTTTTCAAAAGGTTTTTAACCCCCCCCTCCCCCTTTAAAAAAAGGGGTTTACTTTTTCCAAAAGGGATAGCAAAATCCCCTTTTTTCCCAAATGGTTAAGCTTGTTTTTTTGTCAGACAGGTTTATTTTCACAAACTTTTTTTTAAAAACATAACATATTGTTATGGAAATTTCCATTCCCCCCTCGCTATCAGCCCTTTCCCGGTGTGTGTGTGGATTTCTACAAATTTAAAATCAAAAAAAATTCGCGTTGTATGAAAAAAAAAAAAAAAAAAATTTTTTTTTAATTTCAAAATTTCACAATTATATTAAATGGGGAAATTTAAAAATTTTGTGCTTTTTTTAAATGTTCCATACACGGGAAAAAATTTTCATGCAATTATTTCTATACATGAAGAAGTTATAAAAAAATTGGAATTTGATAAATAGTTATTAAATATTTAAATTTCGAGTATTTTTTTAAAAATTCGTAAAAAAAGTTTTTGGCATTTTAGTTGTTTTTAAATCATGAATTCTCTAAAAATCGTTTTCATATAAACGCATCGATATTCATTAATTTTAGAAAAAATCATAAAATATGTAAGGTATTGTTGTTTTGTAAAAAAAAAAAAAATCATATTAAATAAGTCATAATTAATATACTCATAAATTACCTTTCCAATTACAAAATTGCTGACGAAGTTATTAAATGAGCGAATGACATTCTGAGTATTTTTTTAAAAAATAATAAAAATTATGCGATGATGCTGTTTCGAACCCGGGTACAAACGGTAGGAATCAAGCGCTATGCTGATAGCGCCACAAAATTCTCGGGTAGAAAGGAGTGAAAAGATCTTTAAAATAAAAGGAAGATATATATTCAATTTCGTCCAATCTGGTGATTTTCAATATTTATAGGCGCATCTTGATTTCTAATGTAACCTTTCATCAAACGTGACGGGCTCAAGGGAAAAGAGTCATTTGGCGCTAAACAAGTTGTCACCGCCAAACCTTTGGCGATTGTAAAATTGTGTTATTTGTTAAAGTTTTAATTTTTTTAGGGCTTCATTTTTAAGTTAATGCCTGGAAACTTCATATATCGATTGAAAACAATGGTATAATTTACACAAAAAAAATATAACGAAAATAATGCTTAAATATTTCTCGCAAAAAGGAAAAAAAACAACAAAAAACACAATTTATTTTTTTAAAAAAAAAACCCGTAATTTTTAAGTAATTTTTTCTATCTTTGTACAGATTACGGATAATATTGCTATACATACGGAAAAAAAGTTTCGTGAGATTATTTTAAAAATTAAAAAGTTATTAAGTATTTAAATAAAATTTTGAGCATTTTTTGAAAAGTCGTAAAAAGAAGTTTTTGACATTTTATTTCATAAATGGCTGATTCTAAAAAAAGAAAAGCATGCTCAATTTTAGTGTAGAATATCATTTCATTAACGCCAAAAAAAATGCAAACGGAATGATTTAGAAATAATTTTCAAAAAAACGTATTTGTTTTTGGGCCTTTTTTAAAAAAAAATCGAAAAAAAAAAGAAAATATCACATTTTTTTTGAAAAATTAAATTATCCCGTTTCTCGGCAAATAAATGATCTTTCCGATTCTAAAATTTTTTTATTTTGGGTCTCATAAAAAAGTTAGATCGTTTAAAAAAAATGTCGGGGAAAAAAAAAATACCCCCCGGTATTTTATTTTCTGTTTGGCGGTAGAAACAACAAACAGGAGTAAAACAAATTTTTTAAACCCGCGGTCCTTGCGCCTTTTTTTTCACCGTCTACTGCGGGGTGTAGAGAACCCCCCAAACTCTTAACACGTTTTATTTAAATAAAAAAAATTTTTTTTAAGTCAATTTATGATATATATTTATAAATATAAGGGGTTTTTTTGTTTTAAACCAAAAAAAAATTATTAAATTTATTGTATTCAAATGAGACAAACATTAAAAAAAATAAACCTAAAAAATTTTTCATTTTGAAGTACCTTTTATATTTTTTCGTAAACCACAAGAAAAAAAGTAAAAAAATGATATTTTAATTTTTTTTCAAACATTCAAAACAGACTGTATTCATATGTTTTAAGCACATATTTTTTATTTATAGAAAAAAAACAAAAAACTTTTACATTTTTTTTCCCGTGGACAAGCAGTCAACCCCCCTTTTTTCATGGGATTAATGCTTTTTTTAATATATTTCTGTGTCAGAAAAAGCTTTTTTGAGTGTTTTGTTAAGGTTTGGGAAACCCGGGATCTTTTTTCCCCTGTTTTTGACAAGATCCATTCTAATCTCCTCTAAAAATTTGAATGTCTCATTTTTTTTTCGGAAGAACCGAATGATAGAAAAAGGGAAAACATTAATTCCTGCATTATTAATAATTAAAATATTCGCAAGGGCCCAAAAGGTTACATATTCGCGATACATAATAAAACTGCACATTTCATCAGTGGTATCAACACCACCTGTATTAAAAAAATTTACGATTTCAAAGTTTCATCTCTGCAATTTTGGTTACGAAATCATGCAGTTACCGAATTCATTAGTTCTTTTTGTCAATCTGTTGATACAGTGTCTAACAGACGACAAAGTCCATTTCTCCCTTTCCCATGAATTTTTTTGTCATAATTTCTAAAAAAACGTTTTAAAATTTTTTTAAAAAAATTCTTTTTTACAATTTTTTTTATAGAATTGTATTTTTGTTATACCGTATTTATTGAAATTTTAAAAAAAAATATTCGTGCATTTTAAAATATATTTAAAAAAAAAAATGAAAAACGGAAAGAGTAAAACGTACATTTCCGTAGAAGCTTCGAGTACGAAAATATAACTAAACCCCCACTCGCGGGGTGTTCTCAGCCCCCCAAACAAACTTTTTGAAGGTCGTTACTTTTCCAGTCGTTCTGGCAAGATTGATTACATCATGCTGGGGTTAAAATGCCCCAAAGGGGCAGTTTAAAAGAAAAAATCTTGGCTCTGCGGTTTTTTTGAATTGTGGGAGGTTTTTCTTGTTGCGGGGGTGTACAAACCCCCCCCATAAAACCGGGTTAAAATATCTTTTAACTAATTGCGGTATCGGAATATAAATGGTAAAAGGGGAATACCTGGGATAATTCCCATTTTTTGGTACCTTCGGCGAGTTTCTGCGTCGTGCGGTTTTTTGAGAAGATAGCCCTTTTTGGGGGCATAGTAGGATACGTTTGCTTACCTACAATTTTTAAGTGAAAATTATTTTGCTTATAGTTTTATATATTGTATTATGTTAAACTATGTCTTTGAGTGTGTGTGTGTGTGCTTTGTAATGATTTTTTTCCGTTTATTTCTCCTCGTTTCTTTTTTTTTCTTTTACTACAAGTGTTCCTCCTTTAATTTACTTCCCCTTTTCTTATAGCGTTTTATTTATTTTTCAAATTTACTTTGCTTCTAGTTAACACAAAAATTTATAAAAAAAACTTACATTTTTGAGCTTCATGCAGTGCGTTATTCTCCATATTTGTAATGATATTTAAAAAAGGGAAAAAAAATTAAGTACACTGGTTTTGCAAAAAATTAAGAAAAAATGTAAAAAATTTTGGGAGGCCCCCTGAAATTGCAAAAAAGGGGGTTTTTAGATCAGTGGGAAAACGTAAAATCTGTGAAACGTCATGCGTATGCAAATATCAGGGAAAAAAACGTCAAAAGGATGTGAACGTACGCAAAAAAGTGTGTGATGTCGGGGGCGCTGCTCAACAGTAGAATAAAATAAAGGACGGAGACGCAATTCAACATATTTCCCCCGCATTTGCCAGTGAGTCAGTTCGTGAAATATGGCTAGAAAAAAATCACCTGGATGACTTCACACGTGGAAAGAATGATCGTTGGGTGGAGGAGGGGGGTACTTACCAGGGGTAGCTGCAGAGTTCGGAATCAACAAAGTGTCGTTTCGCGCGCTTGGAAAGGCCCTTCCCCAAACCCATGTACAGTTTTTAGAAAGGTTGGTGGTGGGCCAAAAGGGGACGACAACTGCAGGGGATGACCGATATATCATCCTGCAGGTGAAAAAAAGGTCGAAAAGAAATCAGCAAGTGCCATTGCTCAGAAACCTGTACATCAACGGGGCGACAAGTGTCACGGTTTACTGTTTGGCGGACGCCTTCACAAAAAGGGGGCCTGTTCCCCGCCATCCCCCAAAGCTGCCTCCCTTTGAAAGTTCCACCGAAGCCACCGTTTACAGTGGGGCCCGAGGCACAAAAAATGGGCAACTGATCCAAGGAGTCGTGTCCTTTTTTACGGATGAGAGTCGGTTTTGTTTCCCGAAGCGATTCTCAACGCGTTTTGATTTTGGGGAGAGATCGGGGCCCGGTTTTATCCCAGTAACAAGGAAAGACACCGTTCCGGTGGCCTGGAGTTCTTGTGTAGGGAGGCATTATGCTGAACGGGTTATCTGAGCTTCACATTTTCGACAGAGGGTCGGTAACCGGGGATCACTATTGTGAGGAGGTACTTCTTCCCCATGTGCATCTTTTCCGAGGTGCCATTGGCCCGAAATTCATTTTTTTGGATGACAATGCACGGACACATCGCACTTTTTGCTGTTGAGGGCTGCTGGAAAGTGAAGATATCACTCGAATGGATTGGCCAGCGTGCTCCCTAGATTTTAATCCCATCGAACATGTGTGGGATGCTTTGTGGAGACGTTATTGCCACACGCTTACTTCATCCGGAGAACAACCAACAACTCAAACAGATGTTGATTGAGGAATGGCACCCCTACCTCAAGAAATGTTGCACCAGCTGGTTCTGAATATGCGGAGACGGTGCGAAGAAAACCATTGTAGTAAGGGGAGGGCATATACCATTTTAAAGGGAACATCTGCTTGTTGTTCTTCCTGTTGGATAGACAATCATGAGTCACGATACTATGCGTTCAATAAAGCTTGTTTTGTTTGATTCCATACCGTATGCGTTGTATTCCTTTTCAGCGCCGATGCTTTTGTCATCCTTTACGTACATAATACTCTCCCTCATTTCAGAATTTCTATGTCGTTCATATGATTTTTCGTGAAGTTATGGCAATATGTCTACCTGTTGCTTAAGTTTTGCACACCAGTCTAATTGTTGGTTTGCAGGTATAGATGATATAACAATTCTATGGAATTACAGCCTTTTCAGGGATAATTTATTTACTATTACATATTTGTATACATCTTTTGAAATGTGTTTTAACACTTGCCGATCACAATTCCCCAGCAGTTAAAATGTATACTTCTTTATATTGTTCTTTTGGAGGGGAGGAAGAGTTATATTTAAGAATCTTTCTACAATAATTGTTACATATGAAACGAAAAACAAAAATGTTTGATTTATTTTCTGTACAGCATTTTTAATAAATATTTGTCAGGTTTTAATTTTTGTACTTCTGTTAAAAGTGTTAAATTTGTATTTTGCTGAAATTTGTTTAAGAGGAATAGGTCATTTTGGCGAAAATAGGTCAAAGATAGGTTTTCAAAGCAATGCAGTACAATTTTTTTTAATGCAATTAAAATTTTTGATATGACTAATAGAAATATTTTAGAAATCCAAATACGTAGGGCTTCTATAACATTTAGTTTAAATGAAAATCTTTTCATGCTAGTTTCAACTTAAAAATAAATTTTTTATGTTGTGTCTTTATGAACACAGACAGACTAAAAGGAATTTTCAATTCATTACTTCAGTTTTAATGAACCATCACCCGTTATTTTGATCGAAGCAATTATTTTGACAGTTTACAAGTGAATTTTCTAAGCATTCTAATATTACTAAAAGTCAATATTTAATGCAAAATATTGTGCAATTTAATACAAACAGAGAACATGATTCTTGAATCCCATACCAATTGCTTCTGATGGGAAAGCAGGCAGGTGCTAGAGCTTCCATGCATTTATATATTCCATGTAAATAAAACCGTTTGAATTGTTAAAATTTTGTAAAGGGATATAACGATGCATTTTACATATTTAACTCTTACATCTATGGTCTAATTTACATAGAGAAATCGGAAAACACAGAGTAAATATTACTGACAAGTTCAAGTTTTGAAAATTATTACATATTTCTAATCAGACAAGCTATGCTACAAACTTTCAATTATTATACTGGTCATGTTAGCTCTTGTTTATTTTTGAAAATGATTCATGTATTTTAACTCATGTCCATAAATTAAGGATAATCCAGAGTCATGGGGAAATATTGAACTCTAAACTAAATATACACCTATAAAATTACTACACACATTTTGAAGAATCAATGCATATTTCAACAAGCCGTCAGATGACACCGATAATACGTCACAATTACGATGATGTAAGAGGTGGATATATAAGGAATACAGGCAAAGAAGTAAAACTGTTCGCAATAGCTTTAAAAGCCTTTCATTGTAATAGCCACATAGTTATGACACAAAGGACACATTCTGATGACTCTTACTTGGTATAATTATCGGCAGTCTGGAATGTGCACACACTTAGAAATAAGTATCTGAGGAACTTGGAATTGCTCAGAGTGTCGTCTCCAGGCCTTGGAAACGATTCCAAGATTATGGTAATGTGAGCAGATACGTTACAGCACAGGCTTTTCCCTAGTTACAACGCCAAATGAAGACCAGTGTTCGCCAGTTACTGCCAAAAGAAGCAGATGGAGTATAGCATCAGACTTGTCTCGTCAGCTCTCTTGAGACACTGGCCTGACAGTTTGAAAGCAGATCGTGTACAGACGCTTAGGGCAGATTGATCTAGATGCTTGTACACCTGCCAGTTGGGTTCCACTTACTGCAACTAACTGTCACCTGTGGTTATCCTGGAGAAGAGATCATGCATTGGGAGCACTAGAACAGTGGGCTGGTGTGATGTTTTCCGACAAGTTCAGGTTTGGCCTGCAGTCTGATTCTCCCCGGACATTCATATGGAGAGTGCCGGGTACCTGTTACCACCAAGAGAACATAATTGAACGACACCGTTTCGTTGTTGCAGGATTGTTCATTTGGGTGGGGATTATTCTACTTTCCAGAACTGCATGAGAAACTATTCTGCATATCGAATTGGAAACATGGCATGTCAAATCTATCGAGAGGTCATTCTGGAACAGCATGTACGCTTGCTTCGGGGTGCCATGAACGGAGAATTTTTGCTTATGGATGATAATGCCCGTCCTCAAAGTGCGAACATCGTAAACGAGGGCCTTCAATCAGATGATATCACCATGTACTGGCCAGTATTCTCACTGGACTTGAATCCAGATGAGCATGTGTGGACATACGAGGCTGACGAGTTGCAGCCCATCAAACACATCCTAAATATCTATCGGAACTTCGGAGAGTATTATTAGAAAATTGGTATTAATATTCCCGAAGATCAGATCGCGATAATTTGATACTTAGCATTGATACTTACCTTTGCTTCGATAATTGATACTTACCTTTGCCTTGTACGGACTGTATTGCATCGTGTGGGAGACATACTATGTATTAACCATTATACCAAATATAAAGCATTCATATTTTTGTAATTGCCCCGGGGTTTAAAAAATCGTAATTTTATTAAGGATATCAAAAATATATCTTTTTTGTTCCTTCCCTTTTTGTAAAATAAAAGGGCTTTAAAAAATAAATACATTTGTTTTATTTTGACTCTTTTCTTTACCAGAATTTGAGTTACTTTTATGGGGGATGTGCATTGGTATAACAAGTATTAGAATACATTTTTTGGCGTTCAAATAAGTATTTGTAAGAGCTATAAACTCATATATTTAGAGTAAAAATCTTATTCATATTCTGTTCATATTTTAACTGTCAATAACTGGCAACTGTAAAATTTTTTTTAAAAAAAAAAAGAAGAAAAGACTGAATCACAAATTTTGTTCAATAAGATGGTGAAGCACAATAGGAGATATATTTATTTCAGTAGCAGCCTGGCTCTCTATGCATATATATATATATATATATATATATATTATCCTAATATTATAAACGCGAAAGTTTTTATATACGTTTGTTACTCGTTCACGCAAAATCAACTGAATGGATTTTAAGGAAACTTTATAATATAACATAGCTTACACATCAGAATAACAAAATGGCTATAATTTATAAAGATATTATGTGAAGTGTTCAAAATATAATGATAATTGTCAAGTAAGGAGGAAATAATTCTGCCATGTGCAAAAAAGCCCGCGACAGCATATATCCTTTATGTGTGAATCAAAATATTCCCATTTTATTTTGTCTATGTCAGGCAGTGCATGCTCAGTTTTAATTTATTGCTTTCATGAGTGCAATCACTATTACTTTTTATTTCAGAATAAAACTTGCTTTTATCACTTCTGGTTTTTAAAGTAGATAAACTTTGTCTTTCTCACTACATCATTTGGACAAATTTGCATAATTTGTTTGTGGGTAGTAGGGATTTATAAAGCTATAATTTTTTAATTGAACAGGCCGGTGTTGCATTTTTTAAGTATAAAAATAATAATAACTACCGTACTGTATTTTTTGGAAGTGTAGAAAAAGTACCTACTAAGAATTATGCAGAACAGAAAGTAATATTAACGTATTACACTTCCAGATATAAATTATTTACACTATTTTAAGCAATCATTACACAAATTTTGTAACAATGTGTTACTTTTGTTTGAGCAGAGATCAGCTTAAGAAGTTTTGTAAAAAATCGAACCACAAGAGCGTTATGGGGAGTTAAAAGCTTTTTTTTTAATTTAATTTGCAACCGCGTAAAAATTAACTGATTAAAAACTTGTTTATCCTTTAATCTGTATTGCTTAATTTTTCCATTCACCCGCGCGAAGAATGGGTATACTAGCTAGTATATATAAATATTTTTTTAGAAAAGTTTTTTCTTAAAATATTTCTATATTAAACTTGCTTCGGCAGTAAGAATGAAATAATATTAAGAGTATAATTGTAATTATGATAGATTAAAATTTTAAAGGGCAACAAATTATTCATCGCATATTTAAAAGTATATTTTCTTAGTATTAAATATATTAAAAGTAAATATGTCACATCTTAAAGTGGGAACAATTACGTGAAATTTATAATAGCTTCATACAAAATGTCCTTAAACCTAACATTTTCCTAATAATGAGTATTCATTTATTTCAGTATCTAATTCAGTAAATATTATGTTTGATCTTATTAGAATATGTAAAACTCTCGCATGCATGTATATGTTAACTGTATTATAGCAAAATGTTTACATATAACCGATACATTGAAAAAATAAATGTGTGCCTTTATGTTTCGATTTTGAATGATATAGTGTAATTAAACTAGATTAAATTTCTTTCACTTTTATCTTGATACTCCAATTATGAATAAATGCACTTTCTTCTATTTTCAAGGTACGGAATAATCACAGACGCATATAAGATATTTAAATTTCTTTATTACTCTGTTCTTAACTTATGTATTGCTTAACACTTTAAGTACCGTCGGTACTTACAAGTAACACTAAAATTACGTAGAACAACCATTTTTACGAATACTCTGACGATACTTAGCAGGAATATTGTAATATATCCACTCTTCCAAGATATATGGAAGTACGGGTTCTATGATGAATATTTTAGCGGGGAAGGCAAACAGTTTTAGAGCAGAAATTGCGTTTTAAGCTAAAGGCGTTTTCAGCGGAATACGAAGATAATCATTTTTGTTCCGAAAAAATAGTTAATGTCAAAAGAAAAGTTTCTTACTTTTTCTATTGTTAATGAAGACCTTAGAAAACGATTTGACCATTTATTTTAAGTGAGTTGTGTATATAATTAATTTTACAGTTGATTATCTTTAATTAATTAATTAGCTCTAATGGGTTGAATTTCCCAAAGTTGAGTATTTTGCTTATGTATATCCCTTAATTTTCAATGTAGTGATTCAGAAAAAAGTATTGATTGAATAAAACTGCAGTAAATCATAATGCGGTGAATAAAGCAATAAAAACACAAATTAGTATCCTCATATAAATGTGTCTGGAATTTATAAGTGTTAGAATATGCTTTAAGTTAAATTAATTAGTATTTCCCCTAAAATATACTTTATAAGATTACTAACAATATGTTTTTGATCTAAAAACTTATTAATAAAAAATAGGCCCTTTCTTTAAGCTGGAATCACCTTACGAATAATATTAATTATTTATTAATATTATTTGAAACGTAAGTAATGGAAAGAAGAAAAAAAAAGATTATAGAAACTTACTTTGTTATATATAATATCAACGTAGTGTTGGTCGATTTGTATATTCAAAACCATTCATTAAAAAATGAGATTTTGTTACGATTATTTTTTCATTGTGAAATGTGGTATATGATTTATTTATTTATGTTATTCTTTAAAAACATGTACTTTTTTTGGAAATGATTAATTCGCTTATTTTTTCCCATTTACTTTAGTTTTTTATTACGGTTTCCTTACAAAAGTTGTGGAACGTTCAGGGAAGTCAAGTAGATAAATATTCTAAGAAGCATTTTGAAAGCCCACTATTTTGAAAGGTTGAATGAATAATTTATTTAAACTATTTACCCTTTTAAATTGCGTGTAACGACTGTGACTTCTTAGATAGATTAGAAGATCGATGTAGGCTCAAATTTATCATATTTCAATTCATTCCCATGCAAATCCATGCAAAAGCTACCTTTAAGGATTTTCAATTTTCCTAAAGAACACGAAGCTATCATTCGCTTTCACAACGCATTCTCTTCTGAAGACTTAAATTCATTTTATTTTTGTGTAAATCATTCAAACTGATTTCAGAAATATTTGATATATTTCACTGTGCTCAATAAATCAAACCCTTATATTTGATATAAAATTACTCTATTAATATGTAATGATAAATCATCTCAAGTTCTATATTTTATTGCATTTCTCTCTCCATATATATAAAAAAAGTTTTCTGTGACGATGTAATAAATTTACAATATTTATTTATCTCACTCACGAGAACAATAATAAAAATGCAATAAGTCCTGTGCAATATCATAGTTACAAATTGGAAATAAAGCGCAATTTTCTGTTCAATCAACGACTTCAAACTCAAAGATTAACACAACATTTTATCAAAATTCAATTTTTTAAAATTGAAATGTGAGCAATGTGTAGCGACACTTTGATAATTTGTACAATGGAGGCTTATCAGACCTCAGGCGAACAGCGAGTACGACCAATGTAGTATATATGAAAAATATATGATCATATATTGTTTCCAAATTAGGCTAGTCATATATTTAGTGTCATTAATGATATTATTTGGAAGCCCAAGTGGTTGAATGGTTAGTGCATCGCGCTTCCACACCACAGGTCTGAAGCTCGAATCCCAGGCCGGGAAAGGCGCTGGCCTTTTTATCCCCCCAGGGGTCGATAAAAAAGTACCAACTTGCGGAAATTCACTAGGTTCCCCGTCAGACTGTCCCTTTCCCGGCCTTCTAATGCCCCCAGGACCCGAAGGCGCGTATACTGAGTTGGGCACAGTAGACCATGGCCCTCATGGGCTGTCAAGCCACTGAGTTAAGTTGATCTTTTTTGATACACCGCCCTTTGTGGATACATTTTTGATAATATTCGGGTTTTGTTTTTTTAGATAATATTCGGGTTATTATTTTTCTGAATTTAAATTTAAAAATTTTTTTTTTTAAAAAAAATTTTAAAAAAAATATAAAAGGTAATTAAATTTTTAATTTTATTTGAAAAAAACATTTTAATATTATTAAAAGAAAAAAATTAAAAACCATATTTATATTTTAAAAAAAAAATTTAAATTTAATTTTTTAAGGAAATTTTTTAAAACAAATATCTATGAAATAAAAAAAATCCTAATTTTTTTTGAGAAAATTTTTTTTTAATTTCAAAATAAAAAATTTACTAATAATTACAAAAATTTTCAACTTACATTTTTTAATTGGGTGTTTTTTAAAAATAATTTAATTTTTTTTAAATTTTTTTAAAATTTTTTTTTTATTTTTTTTTTTTTTTTTGGAAAAATTTTGACGATTCCTTATTTATGATATATTATTGAGTGTTGTATTTTTATGAATTATTTTGGTATTTATTTAAACGGATTATTAATTTTTTTTTTTTTTTTTTTTTTATTTTCAAATTTTTTTTTTTTTTTTAAAATAAATTTTTATCTTATTTATTGAAGGGATGCTAAAAAGCGACAAAAAATTCGCCTTTAGAAAATTTTTGAAAGTTCTTTTATAATTTTATTTTATAAATACTTTAAAAAATTTAAAACACTCTATTTTTTTTTTCCAATATTTAGAACGAATTATAACATAATTAGTATACCGGAAATGGAATTTAAATACCAAAAGTGTTCTTAAAAAAAATATTTTAAAAATTTAAAATTTAAAAATTTTTAGAACATGTTTACGTTTCCCTCCTTTATGAATCAAAATATAATATATGTGTGTTTATTTATGTACTTTATTGCTTTTTTTTTAAAAAAAAAAATATCATTAATTTTTAAAAATCGATTTTTTTCATAAAGGTTTTTAAAAAACGTTCAAAAGTTTAAATTTTTTTAAATTTCCCTATCACATATAAAATACTATTTATGTATTGTAAAAATATTTTAATTCATTAATTATAATTTTGTGAAAAAGATCAAAAATTTTTTCAAAAAATTTCCTAAAAAAAAATTTTATAGTCCATAAAAACTCTACAAAAAACCAAAGGTTAAAAATAGAAGACCAAATTAGTTAAACAGGGAAGCTAATGGGGGCTTGACCTGAAATATGGAAATTTTAAAAAACTAAACAGTTGTTAAAAATTTTTTTTTATGTTGTATTATAAAATCTTTAAATGTGCATTTTCGGTATCTTTTTTTCATTTTTTTTACTGCAAAAAAAAATTCACAACAGGATTTCTTTTAAAAACATGGAAAATTTTTCAAAAATTTTTTATTTAGTTTTATCTCTTTTTAAAATTATAATAATTTTTTTATTTTTTTATATATTTTTGTATTTTTTCTTTTCGTGCGAAAATAACATCAGTTTTTTTGTAAAAAATTGAGTTTTGGCATAAAGAATGATATATTTCGAAAACTTTCAAGCTAATTACAAATCTGCTGCTCTGATAGTTCTCTCTCTCAAATCTGCTCTGATAGTTCTAAGCACAGATAATGGTGTTGTTTATGTACTGTATAGATATTATTCGAATATATTAATTAGAATTTTCAACACAGTTTAAGGTTAATACAATTGTGTTCTAAAATTTTACTCAAAATTAAAAATATATATATATATATATCCCAAACTATTTTTAATTTTGTGGAAATTGTACTCGAAGTGTTAGTTTTATGCTCCATTTCAAATTAAAAAAAAGTGTTTGTTTAGTAGATAATTTATATATTTCAAAAAAATGTGCTCCGAAAGTAGTCATATATCTTAAAATATCATTCATTAAAACTAATATTATATTACAAAAAGAATTTTTTTAATTAAAATGGACAGAAATCAACGATATTAAGTATCCATCCATCAATTTAAATCAACATATTCATCCATGCCTCGCTTTCCTGTTAATACATTTGAAGAATGACTTACCAATTCAATTTCATCGCAATGAATTATTAAACTTCAGAGTTACTAAACGGTTAGAGTATTTTATCTATTTCTTCTGTAGATGAAAACTAGGAAACAATATTGCAGAAAAATAAATGTTTATTTCCAAGAGCAGTAAAACTTTTCTTCTGCCTTGCCATTGCATAAGCTGAATATAAGAAGGATTACAAAATAATAAAACTAAAAAAAATAATGACTGGAAAACATCGTTTTGTGAGAAGAATTTGAAATTCAGACTTTCAGTTTGCTATGTTGTTGAGGTAGTTTTGAACATCACATAGAAATGAGGAATTTTTCTTGTTCCGGGATTTAAATTCAATTTTTTACCATAAATGAAGCGATAAAATCCCCTTTTACAGGGGTTTTACTAGTTCATTTCTCATACAACGTTTTCGCAGCAGTGTATGTAAACAACGAGCTGGACTCATAAAAATTTTGTGTAATTCCGTTCGTGAATTTTTGTTTGAGGAGAATGGTGAGTTTTGAACTTTTTTCCAGAGTTTTAGTGACGGTTAGCATATAAAAAGTTTTCCAAACCCTTAAGTTGAATGTAATCATGTATTGCATGCGATCAGAAACTTCCAGAATAAAATATTAAATGTGAAAATAAAAAGAAATTGCTGGAATTTTCTTTAAACAAAATACGAGCAAAATATTACATGAAAAATTATGAAAACATTAACGTGACTACCCAAAATTTGCCATTTTGGTGAAAACTTGTGAAATTCCTTTTATGATTTTATTTTATAGCAGATACATTTAAGATTCCAAAAACACTCTATTTTGGTTTCTACGATATTTGGAAGAAAAGTTAAAGCTTGATTAGTAAACCGGAAATGGAATTTACAAAACCGGAAGTATATCACAACACATAATATTATTAAGATATTGAATTGAAATTTTCAGAACATGTTTTATTTAGTTCTATCTGTGTACTGAATCAAAATCTACAAATCTAATCTCTGTATACATATTTTTGTATTTTATTGGTTTTTATTTCTTTTGTTGTTGTTTTTTTGAAAAAAAAATCATTATTTCTTTTTTTTTTTAAAAATTGTGTTTTTGCATAAAATTTGACGTATTTAAAAATATTTCAAAAGTACTACAACTTTTTTTTAAAATCCTAACACATATAAAGATGTTATTCACGAACTGTATAAATAATATTTGAGTACAATTATTAGAATTATATGTAACAGCAACTTTTCATCATAATTTCACAAAAAAAGGCAATTTTTAAAGCTTATAAAACTTTCCAGAAAACAGCAAAATGTTAAAAAAAGTACGAATTAGTAAAGCATGAAGCTAAAGAGATCCTGACCTTAATATGATGGTTTAAAAATGTGTATTATAAAAGCTTTTTTTTAAAATAAAGATTTTCTTCAAATTCTCTACTATTGTTATGCACACAGAAGAACAAGCGTTGTACCATTTTGGAATCTTAACTGAATAGGCCAACTTTTGAGAAACTTGCCTAGGATTGTGGTTCATATATATATATATATGTAAAGTATATATATATATATATGTATGTATATATATATGTATATATATATGTATGTATATATATATGTATGTATATATATATATGTAAGTATATATATATATATGTATATATATATGTATATATATATGTATGTATATATATATTATGTATATATATATATATATATATATATATATATATATGTATGTATATATATGTATGTGTATATATATAACCTGCAAAGTGTTTTCTCCGACTTGTGACTGCCATTAATAGAACGGCTATGTAAGGTGATTTTAGCGAAAAAATGTGTGTGTTTTGTGGTGTGTAGCTATTGATGTGATGGGTATATGTCAATTTTTTCTATATTTTAGAAAATGTGCTCGTAATCATTTAAGCAAGTGAATGGTTATATATATATATATATATTTATATTTCCCCTTAAACAGATATGACCCCGCCTTTTCCAATTTGTGGTCGATTATAGTTACGTGTAGGGACATCCTGAACGTAAGTAAATACGTGTAGGTGAAAAATAATACAGAAGACGAACACACATATAAGAGAAGCATACAACTAAATAAAATCTTATAATACAGAGAAAAATTATTTTTCAATACATTCTACAATTCATTAAAAATATATAAAATTCGGTGACAAATGATATCTTATTTATTTACTTTCAGTGTATTTTAATCTTCGGTTTCCGGTTCTTCGAATTTTTCAGAAGAAAATAAAAGTACCATTTATTTCAAATAGAGCGAAGAAATTTGTGATCAACAGAGAAACGTTCTTTTTCTGGCTTTCTACTCTTATTTATTGGATGACTTGTTTGTCACTTGTACCCTAAATCAGTTGTGTTAGATTTTCGAACAAATGTTGTTCAAGAAACCAAAAAAGAACACTTAAAAAAAAGAATTGATCAGATCCTACAATAAATTACTCTTCTGTTGCCTGTCATTTTAAAGGTCGGTCAAGTAGGAATCTTTTAAAACGTAGGTGGAGTGAACAAGAGCACTGCTTAACTCCAGCTTAGACTCGGTTTTTAAAAAATTTTCAGTATTTACTGCTTCTATTTAAAAGTTATTTTATAGAAATATAACATTTTATTATTCAATACCTTTCCTCAAAATTGCTCAATAATACATTTTACAAAAGTAATATAAGTGAAGGTAGAATATTGGAATTATTTATCTACCTATGTAGATTATTCAGTTTTAACATACAACTACGATGCGAAAGCATGTGCATTTTGAACGATGAAAAAGTATAGTATCAAATTACATGATAGCTAAAATTAAAAGAAATTTATTTTTCCATAATATTTAATTACTAAAATGGGATCCGTAGAAGAACTTCTGCTATTGCTCTACAATTACATTTAAGAGAGTTCTTGTTAGCAAATTTTGCTAATATTCTGTAAAATCTACTGAATATATTTTTAGAAAAATGCTACTTTACTTCAGAATTGATTTTCAGAGGAGAAATCACGGTATTTTTTTTCTTTGAGCAAAAATCAGTATCTTATTACTTATTAAAATTGTTCTTTGGACATAATGAAAAATATTTTATAAACTTGCTGTTAAATTCAATCTGGAATATGTGTTTTTGTGTAATTAATGCCCTTAAACATACATTGCTTGTGTATGGAATGATTGCTTGTAACGTAATCAAATGTTGTCTGGTGATCATTTTAATCAAACATGTTTCATAAGGTGACCATTTTTTTTACAATGAAAAAGAGGACGATAAATTTAAGAAAAAATTACTAATTAAATATATGAAACTTTTTATTAATTAAAACAAAAATACGCTTACATTCCTTTTCATTATTTTCTTAAACAAGTATTTTTCTATTGAATGAATTTTTATTTTCAACATATCATTTTCTAATACATCGGTAATTTCTGGGCAAAAGATATGCTTTATACTGAATTTAACGGTAAGCACTGTAGCTAAAATATTAACATTCAATACTGGTTTCTCTCTAGTCCAAAAATCATTATGAATTTTAAAAAAAATTATTTCAACTGCTGCATTAGTTCCAGTGTTGTACAAAATAAATTAAAAAAGAGTAACTGAATTTTCACGTGGAATGAGTTCATTTTTGAAATGGTTAAATATTTCCACCCATCTTTTATCAATTTCTTACGCTGATTTTCCCATTGTTCTAATTTATCAAAATTTGAATATACATTCAGTCTTCTAATTTCTTCAAACAGACAATTGTCATTGATTTTAATATCAGGCCTTTCTCTTTCGATAAAAACTCAACACAATTTTCTACATCTAGTCAATTTACTAAATATGAAGTCAAAAAACACCGTTGAAAACTGTTATATCCTGTGATATTTGTTTCAGACCATTCTTCGAGATTTTGAAAACATTTCTGGTTCATCTCTGAATACAAAGATTAACAGATCGGTTTTAAAATATTGAAAAGGAGGACATGTAGGATTACACTTTTCGAGGAAGGACAGAACTTATAGAAGGAGGACTGTCCTCCCTAAAAAAGGACGATTGGTCACCTTATGTTTCCTCATTTAAATCATTGGAATTATTTAAAATAATAGGCGTGTCTAGAAACCGTTTTGTTCTACCACAACTGCAGCAGCAGAATCGGAGTTCAACTCTTCCACACAAGTGGCATTGTACGGATTTACAAGTATTAGTGAGTGTTGCAAAATGTTTAAAATGATTGCCGAACCTTCAATTGTGAAATGTGTTCAAAAATACATTTTTCCAAAGCAAATATTGTTAAGTCAATTAAAATTCATCGTAAACTTGTTGAGATTTATATTGAAAGTATAATGAGGGATGGGATGGTGAGAAAAAGAGTACCACTATTAATGATAGGTGCACTAATATTCATGACGATGCATACATAGAGTGAGCAACATTCTGTTCCTAATGACGGTTTGGTTTAAATGAAAAAATTCGTGAAAAATCAGACGGTCCACGATAATATTCCTTTGGGGTGAGTATTTCTATAAAGAGCTGTTCTGTAATATCTCCCTTCACTAGCGGTACCTTTCTCTGAAGAGAACATAGACAAGTTGGTTTCCTGATATGAAAAAAAGTATGAGCAAAGGAGGCATCTATGTAGACAAATAGTTTTCGATATGCTGTTTCATCTTAAAATAAAATTTTCTTTCGAAAAAGTATTTTTTATGCGAGTTTTGCCGAATTATAGTATTTAGTTTCCGGACACGTCTCTCAAGAAAAGAAATACTATATAAGAAGATACACATAAATTTTATATTTTAAAATAATTATACTCTCTTAAAGAATGCAAAGGGGAGGTACATCACTGCTGTCATTACAAAATTTCTGTCACATATATATGTAAGGATAATTAACTTGAAACATCACACATACATTTAAAACAATCAATCATTTGATCAATGCGTTCTAAATAAATACAATATAATGCGAAACAAACATAATTAATAAGTTAAGATATTTTCTAAAGAAAAATAGGTCTCAGAAAAGAATTCTACCATATGAATTTAAGTGTACTAAATCATTGATCTCTTAGAAATATTTCCATATTTTTGGAATATAATGTCATTCCCACAGCGTGGGAAAAGTAATGGGAAACAGCGATAGCGCGAATTATGTGGCACCGTAATATCGCTCTTTACAGTAATTGCCTGACGCTAGGAAGTTGCTATATATGTAAAGAAGATACCTGAATAAAATTGATAGGTTTGAATATAAATCAAAATATATAATTTGTAAATATGTAATATGGTCTTTGAATTTATTTTTAATGTATTTAATTACGTTGAAAATTTTATTCTGTTTTTCATACTATTATCTTCTGTTATGATTTAATAATTTATGTAATTAATTTTTAATGCAGCGTTGCTCAAACTGTGGGGCGCGCCCCTGGGGAGCGAGATAAACCTACGAGGGGGCGCGAGCATATCGAAAATAAAAGATTTAAAAAATAATTAATTTACTAGAATGACTTAAAACAAAATACTTTCAGACATAATAAAAAATGCACTCTGATATAATTTATATATATCATCTACTTTTATTTGATTTGCTGTAATCCCATGATGAGAGATTTTTTATTACGTTTCCTTTTAAGCCTAAAATACTACTGTTTCAGAGAAAAAAACAAAACCCAGACCCAGAATCGAAAAAATTTAGGAAGATAAAAAATTCATCACTGTTACTATATTTGAAATACTGTACATTGTATCTGTAGGCAGCAAGATAATTTGCGGATCATTTGTTTGACCTTCTGTTATTGGTACTGATAGTTATGACCCCTCTCTTATTTGCTTGTTTCTCATTTAGGGAAGTTGTAAATAATATATTTCTCTGTTGCGTTTTCTTCCATGTAAAAGAGTTTGATGATATTTGGAAAATCACAGATAGCACTTTGAAGGATTGCTTGGCCAAGATTTATTTTTATGAGTATTCTAAAACATATAAAGCATAATGAAAAATGTTTTAAACATTTTTTTTAGCAGTAACATCCATAATGTTATATTGAATACACTTCTAACCCGGAAGTGGTCGCGCAGGGCACACATATCGCGAAAACGTTAATTCTGGTAAAACTGTTTATTTGTTACTAAAGAAAAATTGAAAAGTCATTGAAAGTAGGTAAGTATACTTTCTCTTAGTTATATTATTCATTGGAATCACCATTTGTATGATGTACAATTAAAATAATTATATAAAAAGGGATTGGCGTGACCATTAACGTTAGTATCGAGTGTATGCCAGCTCCCGGGATAAAACATTTTGAAGTCTTCTTGCTTTAAATATTAAAAATATCACAATTATTTATCATCGGAATTTTATATTATTTTTCATCATTTAACATTAATTTTAAATGCTAATTCTGTGAGACTTAAAACTAATTATAATATGAGCATTCATTTTAAAATATCCTTTTACATCTTCGTAAACATTGTCGAGCATTTGGGTTTACTCTCCTGACAATTCAGCTATTATGTCAAGAATGTTTTAGGTTTTTAAAAAACGAACTCGTGTGAAGAGTGGACACTTCAGACAGTATACTTTTAATGTATCAGTGCTGCAAAAGGTATTTTATAACTAATTTATTAATACTAAATTAAGAGTAAGTTTAATAAGTATTAGCGACTTCCATGGGCTTGCCTTGCAGAGGAAAGTTTTTCAAAAGAAGGTTTACGATTAGAAACTGACACTCTGAGTAATTTTCTATATTTGGCTGCGATCTATATTTTGTTTCCAAAGCAGCTAACTCATTTTGCACTCTCTGTTCCAATTTAAAAATTCTAGAAACAAAAATAATATATATATATTACTTAAAAATAAATTAGATAAAATTTAATATACTTATCTTATTACTTTGTACGGTTTATAATTAAGATCGTATTGCAGCTTTAGCGTCAAAATGCGTTATTATTGCATTAAATGCAGTATTATTGTATAAGGGGGGGGCGATAAATATGATTGAAAAGTGGGTCGCCAGTATTGAAAGTTTAAAGACCTGTTTTAATGTTTATTGTATTTATTGAAACTTAGTCGTTTTCTATTATAAGTTTTATTGAAAAAATTGACACATTTTTTGCAATGAATGTCGATGTAAGAATTTCGAAGTTGACTGTTAGAATTCGAACTGATATGAGTATGTTATAAAATAATGTGTGTGTTGGCTTTATTAATTTATTTTATTAGATTTCTAATGACATAGTTATTATATGTTTATAATGCTTTAATATGTGTTCTATCTTATTATTGCTAGATTTAATTAAAATGTTTATTCTATATTGAATTGATCATTTGCACCATATTTCGAACCACAGGAATGAGAAAAGGGGAAATCGCTCAAATATTATAATGCATGCAAAGCAATAAACAAATAAAATGTACGCGTGTAGTCTTTGCAATTTTGCATTCAAAGAATTTTATTCTTCATTTCTATTTAGAATTAAGAGTTAAAATGGAGGAGAAGATAAGCACACTTTTTTCTATAAAATACTACTAGGAGTAACATCATTAAATGAAAGATCTGAAACGAAATTGAATTTTTTAATCTCTTTTGAGAATCAAATAAAACTAGTGTTGCGTTGTTGCGCCGTACTCAAATATATTCTAAATGAAAATTAAACTTGACTTTATAAATCTGGATAAAAAGCGTTAACATGTTTTCATTAGGCTTCCAAAATATATTTAGTCAACAATTCTAACATGAGGATCAAGGAAATGATTTCAGATGATATTTAGAAAAAAATATCCACACAAAATGAATAACATTTATTCAACGTTAGCATAACGGGGAGTTCAAAAGTATTTTTTATCAAATGCTTTCCTAACGAGGAATTTAATTAAAAACATATCCCTGAAGCAAAACTCAAGACATTTGCTTTGAAAGCAAATGGAAGTTCTTTTAACACAAAAGAAAAAAATATTTATATATAAGGAAAAAGATACTCAGGAAGATAACTTTGAGACTATTTTTACTTCTTCAAATAGAATAAGTTGATACATTAGACAAGTTACATTAAATTACTGAAATATCCGACGCCGTGTGGAATTAGAATACTTTTTATAAGATTTTGTTGGGTTCTTTAAATATAACAATAGCAATTTTGAATCTCTATCAGTCCTTCTCTACGAAAATGGTAGAGATGGTTGTGAATGAAAGAAAAAACTTAACTAAAAATCAGAGTATTTTCTAATTAATATTAATATCTATTAAATATTAATTATAAATTATTGCTGCAAAATTTAGTTACTTTTAAATATACGGGATGTCCCAAAAATAACACCCAAACTCTGCACAGTCAGATTACTCGTTGGAAGTGCATTAAGGCGTTTTAGAAACCTAAAATCTTCTTAATGTGCCAATTTTGAGATTTTACATTTTCAAATTGTACACATTTTAACCTTTCTAAAAATACCTTACTTGATCCTGTAGGGAAATCAGAAGTCCTTTAAACCTGTTTTTAAGTAATCGGTGAAACTGATACACTTTCATTTCAATGGCGAAAAATGTAAACAGATTATTTTGTTTTTGCTTAAAAGTTGAATGATTGATGGAAATTAAAACTTGTAATCGAGAACTGCTAAAAAGTGTTTACATGGAATTACACAAAAAACCAATGAACGTGTAAGCAACGTAATGTGATGTCGTTTACCGAAGAAAATATTTGTATAAAAAAGAAGTATTATCATTGGATACATATGATGCAATTTCATCGTTTAATTTGGAAAATGTATCAAAACCAGAAATATTGAGAAAACTTAATATTGATCTTGGTGATTACACGGTACAAGCAATGGTGACAAACATTGATTGTTAACGGCAAAATACTCATGTTTACAAAAACAAAGGAAGTTAGGAAAGAAAAAAGACTTAAAAGGATGATAGAGGATAATGAGTTTAAAAAAAAAATGTAGATCATTTGGAGTATGGGGAAAAATATTTAAAAAAAAAATTATACATTAAAGGTCATTATCTCAAAATGTAAATTTTTGATGTTTGATGCACTTTTTCTGGGAAAATAATGTCCACAGGTGTGTACATGTTTTATGACATACTTATAGTGATGCTAATATATACTTAAATGAGGTTTTTGTAAAATACTCAAAAATTCATTTTTTGCAATTTTTTTTTATTTGAAAAATGGTTTAAATTGCACTATGTTTGATAAAATATTTTATGAATTATTAAGAAATTCGAAACTAGTTAAAGCTCATTTTCGCATAATGAGAAAGGTGTACTTAAGCTGTATGAAAAATTTCAAGCATGTACATATAACAAATTTTGAGAAAAGGTACATCGAAAACAACCAATTTAACATTGTCGATATAGAGGTTTTCCACTTCCCGTAAAAATGCTCAAATAAAATACTCCTGCAAGACCCATTGCTTACGAGAAAAAATACGAAAAATAAAATATGACGTCACATATGTATTATTAAATATTTGCAAATACTTAGGAAGGCAGGCGTCAAACTGTCCACGGTGCATATCGAGGTGGACTTGAGCACGACGGAAATGGATGAGTGAACACGTCACACCAGCGGTGTCCACTCAATTACAAGCAGCACGCAGGGGAGCAACTAAGACCATTTTTGTAGTTATTACGTCTCGATGCACCAATTCTTTGAAACGGCTCCATAGGAACAAAAATAATTGCATGGGATTTGGTGATCCTAGAGGCAGCAGAACCACATTTCCATGTCAGATCTATTGGCAGGGGCATGCCATATCCAGGCAGTCACGTGTAGGAGCACAAAATACGCCGGAGCCCCATTATGCATTATCATTCACTTATCCCCTTGTATTTTCATTTATAGCATTTTTCTAATAAACTATGGGTTGTGCAAGGTACAGTCCTCTGGACAGTTTTTGTGTACTCATAATGAAGAATCTGGCTGTGTAAAGATGCTATTGTTGGGAAGCCCTGTAGTTAAAAATATACATTTTCCATATTTTTAATGTGGTGGTGTTACTCTACAGAAACAGTTCGAAGAGAGAGGAACAATTGTCCGCCAACCTGGCTAACACCACAAAAGGGCAACAACCCCGGCTCAAGACTATTGTTTGCGAATTCTGATTAAAAGTGATAGGTCTGTGGCCTCAGAAAATTTTTCTCACAACCTGTTTAATGCAACAGAAGCATGATGAAGATGATATGCTCGTGGCCCCCTCGTAAGGTCATCACTTTCCTAAGGGAGCACGCCCCACAGTTTGAGAAACACTGCTTTAATTTAAGTATTTTTTAATAATTATTATTGGTATTATATCCATAAAATAATTTTATTTATTAAAAGAATTATATGCATTTTATCATTATAAAAGTATAGAATATATGATGTTTACTTTCACACAATAATCAATTTATCTTCCAATAAAATACTATAACATTTTGATTGTTTCGGTTGCTTTCTAGTATCTTTTCTAATATGAAGCATGATATAAGCCAGTACTTCTCAAACTTTCAATATTTTCAACCTAATTTTCAATCATAATTTCTTCGTACCACGCCACCTAAAATAATAATGTATTGAATGTAATGTTAATGATTTTTGACGCTAAAGCTACAATATGACCTTAATTATAAACCGTATTTATCAAGATAAGTATCAAGTATACGTTATAAGTATACGTTACTTTTAAGTAATATATATTTTAAGTGAATTATATTTATATATATATAGTTTTAAGTAATAGTATACGTATTATGTAACTTTTCCTTTCCAATTTAAAAATTAGAACGTATTGCAATAAATATGCAACTTACATTTTATTTTTTATTATACAGAATGTATTTTGTTTTACTTCTTTTCAGTAAATTAATATATAATTTTTAATATAATACTTTATTTTCGTCTTTTCGATATGCTCGTGCCCTCCACGTTGCGTTATCACGCTCCTCTTGGGAGGGACGCCCCACAGTGGCAGAATCTCTGATTTAATTACTATAAAATTTGTCACAACTGATATTTTTTGTATATATTTGTTTTACCAGAATAACAATTGTCATTCAAATGTAATGGTATCTGCGCAGATATAGGTCTGATAAAAAATGTAACAAACGCTTTCTAAATGCATGGACGAGTATAAATATCTTCAACATAATTTTTTTGTTAATATTGAGAAAGAAAAATAAAATTAAATTGATGTTGTTCTCTCGTAAGCCTTTGTATTTTTTCATATATCATGGATAATCACAATCGAGGGATAAAAACCATTCACGATTCATAAAAATAACGGATGAATGGATTTCCCCAAATCACAAATTATCGTTATCATTGATAATAAATAATTTAAGCATTTTATTAGTTTTACAGTTCCTCAGACTGTCGACAAATTTAAAATGTATTTCTATGAAAATTTCATGTTTATACGTGACAAACACACTCGTATATTTTGAGCATATTTAGATCGTACAGTTTTCCTGTTGTAGTTTCAATTATAATTCATCTGTATTTCTCGAGAATTTAGGTAGTTTATTTACAATACGTATAGAAATTTACTGGATTTTTCAAACAAAGCAGTAAAAATACAATTAGCTTATATCTCTCTCAAGACGAAGAAACCCTTAAGAACTTCAAGTCCTTATCTCACTTTTTGATTTTTTACTTATTTTTCTACAAAATTTTGATAGGTAGCTAGTTTGATTTTTGTCCTGGAAAAAGTTTGTTAGGATTTCAGGTAAAGTTCATACTTCTTTTGTTCGTTTTTGTTATTTTTGAAAGAAATGGTTAAATCCAGCGACAAAAAGCTTTTGTGTTATGTGTTATTTTTTATGTCCGTTCGAGTGCGAAGTATGCACAGCAAAAGAAAATAAAAAAATATGTATACAATATCAAACTATGCAATCTGATTAATGCAAGCAGAACAAAAACACTAACTTTTCATAAAGAAACGTTTTTGCAATGTAGTGTAATGGTACAAGAGTAACATTTTATATAATTGACTAGTTTTTTAACTTATGTAAAGTATATTTTTTGAAGAAATACAGGGAAACATAAATTTAGTACATACAAGTTATAAATATAATTTATTTCGATTAAAGCAACGGAAGAAAGTCAATTATTTTTTCTTCATTTTCAAACAAATTTCTTTTGAAAAAATTTAACATACCATAACATTTAGTTCAGAATTTGTAAATTTCAAAATAAATACCATGTCAGTAATCAGTTATAAACAGAGATATTTTTGTACAATAAAATTACTATATTAATTAGTGTGTTAAAAAAATAGAAGTTTGTGAATTGTAAATATAAGAAATAAACACACACACACACACAAAATCTCCAGTTTCCATGTAATGACAAAATAAAAAAAAGTGTTGAAAAAGAACTTATTAGCTTATGTATTAGCATACACGTATTAGTTTATAAAAAACACTCTTAGTGATTGTTAAATATATTTTCTTTTTTTTTTCACCTCAATCATTGAACCCTTTCATAGCAATCAATTGAAATCTATATTTTTTTGTTTTGTCTTAATGTAGATTATTGTTGAAAATTGTAATTTTTCTGAAAGATAAAGGATGAGAACGAGATCACCAGTTTATCAACTGGATGGAAGAGTGCCTTCATATTTAATTGTAAAACTTAACTTTTTTATAAATTGAAGAAAAAAGTCGAATACACATTTTGACCTCTTAAACAGTATTCAAATATCACTCTCCCACCAACAAATTCAAAATAGAAGCAAACCCTTTTGACAGAGTAATCTAATACGAATTATTCGTTAACCGACCCTTGCTTATATATTTACTCTAAGTCAAGCCAAAAAATAATACTGCTGAAGGGTTTAATTTATTTTTCGTTTTTTAACAGAATGAAGTGAAAATTTATAGTTCAGCTGAGATATGTATTATTCATGTACAATCGTGAAAATTTAGGGAATACACCTCCAAATAATAACTGAAAGTATTCCTACAGTTAATTGAGTGAGTGAATATTTATATTGCATTACTTAGCTACGTGGGGGCTTTTGGCGACCGACTCGTAATTTTGGTCTATGGACCAGTGATAATGATGAAACCAGACCTGACCTCCTAACTTCACACAAGTGCGAGCCATTTTTAACGTGTATTATCCCTGTCTACATGGCATGTCTTCACCGTCAGTGAGTTCGAACCCATGACAAGCCGGACATGAGTCTGTGACCTTCACTTTTACGGTACCTCAACAGTTAATTGAAAATGGTATTTATGCGAACGGCAGAAGAAATTTCAGTTTTGTTATAACTTGTTAATCAGTTACGCTAATTTTCTTGATGAACAATCACAACGTAATTTTTTGTTGTAAAATTTTATTATTATAATTGTCTGATTTCTGTTTAAAAAAGTTAAATTTCATTTTTTTTAAAAAAATATTTTTTTTTAAACTGTCTGAAAGATGAAATATAAAAATTGATTTCATTAATGCTCACTAGATTTAAAAAAAAAAAAAACTTTAGCTATATATAACAGAAAACTGCAGTGTCTATTGCAGAGATAACGGATAGTGAATATACTCAAAATGTTTACAAAGTTTGACCACTAAAATTCCGGACTGCGCATGTTCTAGCCGTTAAGCTTGGTATAAAGCAGTGGGAGTGGAACATATTTGACCTTGATCTTTGTGGTGCTGGTGCCACGTTATTCCATCACTCTATCTAGTTCAGTTTTTTATATTTTTTATCTTTGTTTGAGAAAGACGTTGTTGTGCCGCGATCATGTGATAAACGTAAAAATCCAGCTGCGCATAAATTTGAAATTCCTCGTGCAGTCAAAAAATTCAGCTGAATCTTTTAAGTTGTTAAAGGAATTTGTGGAGATAGTTGCATGCCACATAGTCAAATGTTTGAATGGCATAAATGATTTTTGGAAGGTTGCTGAAGACGATGAACGTTTTTATCTATCTGTGACATCAAGAACAGGTAATGCTCACCGTTTTTGTTCCATATTAATGGCATCATCATGATGGCATCTGTACCTCATTAAACGGCAAATCATCAGTACTGTATTGAGATCATCAGAAAGGTTAGCAAAATAGTTAGGGGAGAAAAGTCATGATCTGTAGAGGACCAACATGTGGACTTCGCACAAAGACAAAGCCTCGATTCACATTGTGCTCTCTGTAAGACATTTCTTGGTGGACAAGCGTATTACTTTGCCCGGACATCCACCATACTCTGTATATCTCACACAATCCAATTTCTACCTGATTCTTAATGTGAAAGATGTATTTATGGGAATATAAAACCAGCACACTTACTGAGGGTGGTGTCACCTAATGAGCCACATCACTGCTGTGAACGGTGGATAACTCGTATGCAGCTATGTATTGATAGGGAAGGAAAGTATGTTGAAGGGGACTAAAAAGCTTTTCTACGTTGTTTTCAGTATTAATTTTTAAGACTATTCATGTAATTTAAATGTCACAGTAGTATTTGCTGGCAAACATAACGAATTTAAATCTAATAGAGTAAGTGTTGTATACTTAACAGTCACGATTGAAACCCATTACTATGGGCTACAATTGGTTCTGCTATTGAAATGGGAAGCAATGATTCAACAATTCATATAAATTCTTGACATCGGCATGGACTCATGACGCAAATCCTGCACATCAGTCAGGGGTTATCCTAATCCTTACTAACAGCTGTATCTTCTTTACTAGGCATTTGTCATGTGGACGTTTTGGTCTTCTGTACCTTAAAGCTATTTTAATTTAATAAATTTCAACTTAATCTTTCATATTTCTATTTTGGAGAGATTTTAGCTTACGTTTCTAGTGTACGTATGTATGGAGGTTTGTATATTATTTCCTTCAATTTCAAACAATACACTTTTACATGATGTTATGTTAGAAACATGGTCTAATCGTTAATATGTGCACACCAATGGATGGATTAAACTTCAAGGTTTTACACAAATATTTTCTCAATTTTTAAAGAATGTACTACGTAGACGTGCGCAGTTGTAAATTAACCAAAATTGTATATTATTTGTATTTGACCAAGAAATTTCCTTCAGTATAAACAATTGTCAGAGATTTTATATTTTAATATATTTTTTGCTGTATTAAAAATAAAGCTTTCAAAAATTCATACAATCTGAAATTTTATATTTTTATAATTTCAGATTTAAATGATAGATAAGCTGTACTTTATGTTTACGCTAATTACTATTTGTGAAACAGTTTCTCTTGCAGCATACAAGTACAAGTATATATATATATATATATGTGTGTGTGTGTGTGTGTTTTGAAAGGAAATGAAAAATTACAGTAAATAAATAAAATATTCTCATATGAACTAAATCAGCTAAAAGTCAAACAGTAAATCCATCAACATATTTTAAAAAATGTTTTCAAGATGATGTAATAAATATTTTAAACAGTTAAAATTAGCTGCAACAGCTGGCGCCTTAATAGTTTTTTAAATAAATTTTTTCTCGTATATGAAGACTTTAAAATTAAGTAATGCATGCAAGTTACGCTTTTAAATTTGAGCAACGAGTATGAACAGTTTTATAATTTGTACAATGTGGGTTCGTCCATCTTTAGCAGCACAAGAGCTAGCCGTTTATTTAAAAAAAATATGAAAATATTCTCTCGTAAAATAAGGTAATACATTGAAGAATTACTTTCAAATTGGTTTTCCTTTCGCGAATTTCTCTAATAAAGAATTTACAACACATATAAATGTTGTTCAAATTTATTATATCCCCATTTGAACAGGACAGTGCTTCTCCAACTTTCCATATTGACGACCTAATTTCCAGTCATGATTTTCATTCCGCTCCCTCATACAATAACAATGTATTGAATGTAATAATAATGTACTTCGATACTAAAGTTGTAATACGACTTTAATATTATAAACTGCACATATTATCTATATATGTATTATATTTTGTATAACAAGCCCATGGAAGTAACTAGTAATTATTAAACTTGCTTTTAATTTAGTATTGATACATCAATTATTAAATACTTTTTGCCGCACTGATACATTTATAAGCATCTTATGTCAGTGTGAATATATATTTTATTTTTTATCATGTCAGAATGTATTTTGTTTTCCTTTCTTTCGGTAAATTAATAATTATTTAAAATCCTTTATTTTGGACTTTTCGATATGCTTGCGCCCCCTTTCGTAGGGCTATCATGCCCCCTAAGGGGGCGCGACCCACACTTTGAAAAACATTGAACTAGGACAATAAACCCAATTTAAAATAGCGAGGCCCATCACCTAAAACTCATGTGCAGCTTAAAAGTGTGATGTTAATAAACAATCCGCAAAACAATGAAAATCAAACAGTGGAACGTGATACGTTATTATCAATATCCGCAAATGATGATAAATCTCAATAACATATTGGGCAATATTTAAATAGTTATGCTACGCCAAACTTCATCGAAATGAATTATTTTACAAATACCACATGCGCATCCTTGGATAAATAAACTTGTGAATGAAGTTAAATATTTGCAGAACATAGAAATATTCCATCAAGAACAGAAGTTCTGTGCAATGGATAATAGATTTGATTACAAAAGGGGATTAGAATTTTAATGTGGACTTTAGCGGCGTTGAATACGCAGTAACTATTAAAGCATATAATGAGTTTGAATCATTTTCAAACATTCATGTATAGTTTCAATACCATGAATAAACTATTCAAATAGTTCGTGTTGGTTGCGGTTTCCTATGAAATTTGATGGAGTATAGTAACTCGAATATAAATAAACATACAGCTCTTTAAATAGGTACCATGTAAATGCATAGAAATGTTTGAGCCTTTAATCACATATATTTTTTTTCTCAAGTAAGCATACATAAACTTAATTTTAAAGCAATATAAATCATTTGTAAGTATAAAAGGAATCTGTATATTTTCAATCTTATATATATATGTATGTATGTAAAACTTATTTTGAAAAAAGAAAAAATTTCCTTTTAAAAATGTTAATTTTTCGTACAGACGTCATACTCTGATAAGTATATGTATATGAGAACATCAAACTCTATATGTGCATATTAATTTAAATTAGTATTGTTTGTTTGTTTTTTACATCCAAGAAAAATCAAACGTCCAGACACTTAAGCAAATAATAAATATATTTTCTGTAAAAATTTATCAATTAAATATTCAAACACCACTTGAACTTAAGATTACACATTTAAAAACTTCAGTCTGTGATTTACATTTGTCCTCAGTCTACTGTTCAGAAAATATATGAAAAAATAATGTTTATCTGAAACTGTTGAAGTTGTTGATGTCACCTGATTTACCTTGTCATTTCGAAATCCATCGTGGGAAGGGAGCAGTTTTACCTTTGTCGTTGGATGTAACTTTGAGCCCCATACAGGAGATGGCTTCAGTTTTACGGTGCCATATCCAAATAGTCGATCAAAGTCCTCACACATCTCTTACCCTTCCATCAATCTATCGAGAGAACATTCGAATCAACGAATAATTTGAGTGCCTCAATGACGCATAGAGGCACTACCATGCATAAATACACATACCGTGCCTTCTCCGAGATTCGAATCCAGATCGTATGTCTTAACAGCTAGCATCTCTAACTACTGTAGCGGATGAGCAAATATTGTTGAAGTAAAGTATGGGGGTGTTTTAAGATATTCAAAACAATTAGAAATATTGAATAACATATTATAAATTGCATTATAGCTCTAATTAATAATAAATATTTTAGTTTCTCTCTCTCATATAGAATTTCTCTTTAAACTATTAGAATCCTAATATGTCTTGTTGACGGAATATAATGAACTAGTTTTGTTTTAACTATTTCATAGGAAATCTAGTTATTTTTATCCTATGAGAGGCTAAAAGCTACGTATATATTTACAAATACTAATCTAATTTAAAGATATATAAAATACATGTGAAGATGAAGCCAGGGGTTCTCTCTCTCTCTCTATTTCGAAAAGGAAAAAAAATGCTTTCAAGGTGCACTTGAGAAAAGCACGTATGTGTAAGAAAAACCAATTTTCTTTAAGAGAAAGAGCTCTTCATAAGAAAAGCATGAAAGGAAAAGTTATAAGAGACACATGGGAGTTCTAAGAATGCTCTTCGTTGCAGCGTTTTTCTGCTCATTGGAATGAAAATACTTAAATTAATTGCCTTGAAAAAGCATTTGGTAACTTTTTATATTCGTAAAAATCTACTATAAATTTAAATTTCTGAGATGGCTATAAAATGTAGAGCATTTTGCATCAATTTCAACCTGCTTATAATACCATTTAATCTTTTTTAAAAAATTCAGTCAACATATTTCTAAAAGAAATAATTTTCAGTGCATGTATTCATTTTAGAAGATATTCGTATTCAACATATCACTTTTCTTGCTTAATGTTACATTTAAAATTTAAAGACAATCTTTTTTTTTAATTGATTATTTAAAAGGCAGACAAAAATCCAAAATAAACTATTATAATATTAATGAAAGAAGCACATATCTAAAAAATTTGTAAAATATGAGATATCAACTTTCAAATAAATACAGTCAATTTGCTTCCAGAGTTAGTTGCAAATTTCTTTTGAAGTCGAATTCAAAAAATATCGTTTAAAGTAAATCTTATTCTTGTAAAATAAATAAATAAGCGCGTTTCGCTACCACTCAGCCACACACACACACACACACACACATATATATATATATATATATATATATATATATATATATTCGTTCTGATTATTGTATACATTTGGATAAATGAAAACATTCCGCAAATATTTTTTTTCCAAATGAATACAGTTAGAAGTACAAAATAATTCTCAACAATATGTTTCGATGCGATTTTAAAATTTCTTATTTTTATGTAAGAGCTCAATTATTGATGCCACTGATTTTTAAGAGAATTTGGATTTTCGATTAAATCAACACATCAATCATTCGACACATGCTATCTGCTATGATAAAACTTAACAAGAGCTTTTAAATCAGCTATTCAAGAAAAGTATATAATTTATGTTATGAATACATGAACATTTTAAGATTTTTTATTATCTCAGAATATATGGTACATTTATACCTTAATTACGATGTTTTAAAATAAAAGTAATTTGGCTCAAACTGGTTGAAAACCAAATGAGTTAAGCCATCTAGACATCTTAATCCCTAAAATCCACTTCTTCATTTTTTTTATTCTTGACGGAAATTTGAATAAAAAAATATTTCTGAAATAACACCTTATATAAAATCGGATAAATTTGTTGTATAAAATTTGACCTTTTAAAAAATGAAAATGGAATGCACGCAATTTGAGGTTATATATCTGAAGCAATATATACGACATCTTTTAAATTTCTACAATATGATTGTCGATTGAATATTTTTAAAAAATCGCTACTAATTTCTGATGTGTGATTTAATATACATGTTTCCTAAAAACATATATAAAATCATCCGGAAATTTGTATCATTATAAACCATGTATTACCTAATCAGATGGTTGTGAATGTTTTCGACATAAAAAATATATCTAAAATCATCACTGGTTGGACAATGGGCTTAAATCTCGAGGTTACTCAGTTTTTTTCTTTCATAATTTCGGATCCTTGAAATCCATTCTCTCGCAAATGTGATTTCGTAAGAAAATAGTAGATGCTCAGAAAGAAGCGACTCCTCGACGGTTTATTGCAAATACTACGCTTTGAATTATATACGTGGCAATCACAAGTCTTCATGTTATGAGTATATATATATAGAAATACACTACTGGCCACCGTAAATGCAACACCCTGAAGGAAGCCTGCAAATAACATGAAATTTACAACATGCTTTAGCGGAGGTGAGATATGCAAATCATTAGAATTTCAGCGCAGACAAACATCATGCGCGCCTGTGCCGCCACCTCAAAGCGCTATTTAAGGCTTGGATATTTCGACGATTTCAAGTTCGGCAATTGTGTTTTTCTTGTGGTTTTTCAAAAAACGATCAATTATGTCTCGTACAAAACAGCGATCAGCTTTTGATAAAGTATCCGAGTTCGACAAAGGAAGGATGGTGGCCTACCGAGATTATGGATTATCTTTCAGAGAAATCGGTACACGTGTTGAAAGAAACTAAACAACTGTAATGTGGATATGGGACCATTGGATGCAGGAGGAAACGACGGACCGACGTGGTCGATCGCATCCACCTCAGTACACCACTTCCCGTGAGGACAGGCAAATTGTACGCATGGCAGTGACGGATCTCTCAGTCACATCACGAATCATTGCACAGCACATTGAGTCTGTAACGCATCATTCAGTGTCTGTGAGTACCATTCAAAGCCGTTTACCGCAGAGTGGTCTGTCCGAAAGACGTCCATTGCTTGGTCTACCCTTGACACAGAACTCCTGACGTCTCCGCCGCCAATGGTGAAGTGGAAGAAGGATGTGGGTGTCAGAGTGGAATGAAGTTGTCTTTACTGACGAGTCACGCATCTGTCCGCAACACCTAGATGTACGGATTCCAGTCTGGAGACACCGTGGAGAGAGGATGCTGAACAGCTGCGTTATGCACCGTTACACTGGTCCTGCACCGGGTATTATGGTATGGGGCGGTATTGGATATCACTCTCGAACTCCGGTATTACGCATTGCCAGTACTTTAAACAGCCAGTGCTACATCTCCGAGGTGTTGGAGCGAGTTGTCCTTCCTGACATTCAGGGTTTGGCCACAGCCATATTTCAACAGGATAATGCAGGACCACACGTGGCATGCTTTGCCCAAAGGTTCTTCGTCAATCCCCAGATTGAATTGCTTCCCTGGCCGTTTCGCTCTCCGAATCTTTTGCCGATAGAAAACATGTGGTTCATGGTTGCTCAACGATTGACTCAGATTGCACCCCCAACTGCCACACCAGATCAACTTTGGCAACTGCTTGGCAACTTTGGAAGCTGCTTGGTCTGCTGTACCCCAAGATCACATCCAAAGTCTCTTTGAATCAATGCCGAGTGTGTGGGGCAGCGGTGATCTCCAACAACGGCGGCTACTCTGGCTACTGATTTTGGCAGGAACCACACTTCACAGAAGTCTATAAATTTAATCATTTGATACTTGGTCAACATGTTATCAACAAAATAAATTTTGTTGTGCTATCTCTTTTCTTTCTTGGTATTGCATTTATGGTGGCCAGCACTGTATATATATATATATATATATATATATATATATATATATATATATATATATATATATATATATATATATATATATATATATTATATATATATATATATATATATATATATATATATATATATATATATATATATATAAATATATATATATAAATTGAGAATGAAAGAAAACCAGACTTTTAAGGACATTTGAGAAAGTACAATTTAAAAAGGGCTGCTACGGTATCATAAACATTGCTGACTTAGAACAGCTTATATATAAAAGATTTTTTATAAAAGGGGGGTTGAACATGTTTTGTGGCCAGCCAACTTTCCTCATTTAAGTTAAAACCATTGAAAAAAAAACATGTTGAAAATAATGGATTGCTGTCTAAATCCATTACAGGATAGAAACTTACCTAAAAATTACACTTAAAAATGCAGAGCCGCGCTAAATATGAGTACAATGTATAAGTTATTGCCAGATTCTGGACCCAAATGCAGATTCAAAGCATGCGAATGGCTCAATTGTAGCACTAAACAAAATTATGAAAATAATAGAAATAAAAAATATAACAGATAGTTTACAAACTACCATAACTTTAGTGACACTAGAGTTATATATGAATTAAAAATAATAATAAGTAATTTATATTAATATTATAATAAGGAGGTAACTATATCTCGGAAAAATGATAACTTTTTAAAGAAAACTATTATTATTCTAAGGAATTTTATTCCTTAATACTTAGAATTTCATTATTCAAAAAACTATTAACAAAATTAATTGGTTATTTCTGATTTATGCAATACTTATTAAAATGTTTATAGTTTTTTAAATTTTTTCTGATTTTTTTAAACTAGAACTTTTTTCATTATACATAATTAATAATGATATTTCTCTCTGAATAAAGAAACATGTACGTTATTCTCCCAATGAGGAACTTTTATAATATTGAAATTAAATTCTTCTTTTTTATCATAAATATTTGAAACTGTAACATTGTCTTTTAATTTGATATGTATATCAAGAAAATATGCTTCATTGTTGTTAATATTTGTCTGTATTAAATTCAGATATTGTGGTTAAAAATTAGTTTTAGGTTTAGAATTGTTTTACTTCCCTAAAATTATGTCATCTATATCAGCAGTTGCCCAAGTGTGGTCCGTGAGAAAATTTCACTGGTGTCTCGAAAAATGTGTGGATTATACTTACTCATCACGTTAAGTTATTATTTAGGATGCATTGAAACATAATTCAATTCATAAAAATACGTGAAAAGTTATAAAAACGCTACTGCATAGAATAACACTATGGTAAATAATTCGTACTGCTTGTCTGCATTGTTTTAGCTACATGTTTTGTCTCGTCTTGTTTCACACTCTGCTAATGTTTCACTCTCCTGTATGTCGCATTTCTACTAGTATATCAGTTGAAGAATTTAAAGGACCTACACAGAATAAAATACATTCAATATTGAAGTTGAGTTATTAAGTTAGTTTTTGTGTATTTTCTTTTGTATATTGGTGTTTTTTTAAAACAGGTATGATCTTAAATCTTAAACATGTGCATATTTTCTTTTATTTGTTATTTATTGGGATAAAATTAGTTTGAATTTTCTAAATTTCTTCTCTTTCTTATTTTAGATTTCATAATTTTGTTACATTAATGGTTTCATTTTATTAACTAGGTTGATTTTATGTGTTCTTGGATCACAATTTTTTTATAAATATATTTAACACTTAAAAAATCCTATTAGTCGTCCGCGGGATTTAAATTATGAATTTACTGGTTCGTGAGGTCAAAAAGTTTGGCGACCGCTGATCTGTGTAATGAAAAATGTGATATTCAGGATAATTAATGAAAACTATTTTTAAAATAATGTAAATATAAATTGGCAAGAAAGTTGCTAGCAGAGCCACCTTGTGGCATACCTTTAATCTGTAGATAATAGTTACCATTATAATATATATAGTTTTTTTTAAGTACAAACCTATGTAGAGAGCCAAATCTATGAAAATTAACATTTTTAAATAAAATATCTTTATTCAATTTTACAAGTATAATAATCATATCATCAATATTATTAGAGTTAAAAGATCTTCAAATCTAAACTATAGACTGAAGAAATCTTTTTATCTTCCATTTGTTCAGTAAGTTTTTTACTATTATGCGTGTAAAATATGCGTGTGGATTTCAAATTATTTATTTAATCTTGTAATGTTTCATGGAGATTTGTACCTGATTTGCTGATATATGTATTAATTCCATTAGTAACTATCATAAACCTGACTGGGTCCCATGAAATTTGGGAGTAAGAAATATATGTGGAAATTTAAAATTATTATTAATTTGAATTCTCAATTGTTTATGAAAAGCCAAAAGGCTATTATTCATTTCTCTATCAAAAACTGATGACTTAATAATATATTCATATATGATATTAAAAATCAGATTAAACAATTGCAAAATAAATTTATTATAGTTTATGTTGATAGAGTGCCAGGAAATATTGCCTTCATATGTAAATACTATTATAGTTTAATGATCAACAAATATTTTGATAATAATACAGCTTTTATTAAGTCATCAGTTTCTGATAGAGAAATAAATAATAGAATTTTGGCTTTTCATAAACAATTAAGTATTCAAATTAATAATAGTTTTAAATTTCCATATATATTTCTTACTCCCAAATTTCAAGAAGATCCAGTCAAGTTTATGACAGTTACTAATGGATTTAATACATATATCAGTAAATCAGGCACAATTTTCCATGAAATATTACAAGATACATTAAATAATCTTACATTCACAAGCAAACTTAAAAATAGTAAAGAACTTATTGAAAAAATTAAAGATAAAAAGATTTCTTCAGTCTATAGTCTGATTTTGAAGATCTTTTTAACTCTATTAATATTGATGATATGATTAATATAATTGTAAAATTACACAAAGGACATATTAATTACAATATTTATTCAAAAAATAGCAATATTTTAATTTCCCTATTTGTAACTAATATTTAACAATAATAGAAAGTTTTCCAAGTGCTATTTGTATTATTATTTTTCTTTTTATAGTTTGTCTAGAAAAAAGAAGCTCAGTTTCAAGAGGCTTTGGATTTATTACAAAACTTACCATCTTAAAGGAGTGATGCACTAACTGATGATATTTCAAATGAAGACGGCTGGAATTATTCTTATGGAATTTTCGTTAAATTCTTAAGATGGTGGTCAAGAGACTGCAGAAGTATCAAGATGCAGTAGTTTATCTTCAGACAATACAGTACTTCCAAGTCCAGGTTGCAGTTCTTTAAAAGCATTTATTCGAACTTCACTCAAAATGCAGAACGTGTAACGAATTTTTGTGTGTTAATGAAAAGAGAAAAACTGATTCTTTGAATATCATCAAATTAATTTTAAGTGTAAGACTTCCTTTCAGTAGCCCACACAGGAATTATTCAGGAGGGGGGAGGGTCCAGTGTCGGGTGTCCATCATTCTCGTATTAGGCTGCAGTACGCGGCCCAACAAATTCTTTTCATATTCTCGATTTTCTGAAAAAAAACCCAGTAAAATATAATTTTTTTGAATCAATAATTAACGTTAATTAATAAAACTAATTAGCAATAACAAATACTTACTTAAATTTTACTTAGTATATACATAAAATTATAATCAATCGAAAAAACAAAAACAAAAAAAGGCGTTTTGTTGGGGAGGATTTTCAGGGGCCGAACGCAACTTGCGTCCTTGTGTGCACCACTGTCTCCATTTATGTGTAAAAAAAAATTATATAATTTTCAAAAATAAATCATTTGTGCAGTAAATCACTAGTGTTCCCTGGTTATTTAGCACTTTTAAGAGTTAAATCTGCATTAAAAAAGCCTTCCGGTATTTTTGTATTACTTGAATATCTTAGACTTTTGTGTACTTACGGTACTTTAAAGTATACCAATTTAAATAATTAGCTCTAACGAATTAAATTTCCCAAAGTTGAGTTTCATATTTTATTCATGTATATCCCTTAACTTTCAATCTATTGACTCAAATAAAAAAATATTAATCGAAAAAAAAAAAAAATGGCAGGAAATCATAATGTGGTAGATATAGGTTTAAATCTCTTTTATTTGTTATTTTTAACAGTTAATTGCTACGAATACCCTGCATTTCCCGAAATTTTCTAAAAGAAAATGCGCCACAACATTTTTAATTATTGCACTTATATTTTAAATTGTAGCTCATTGCCTTTTTAAGTGTGTTAAATATAATGAAGAAAAAAAATATATAAATGTATGCAGTAGCGCACACAAAAATTTTTCAAAGGGGGTGTCCAGGGGCGAAAGTCCACCATTTTGGTATTATGTTCCGATACGCCACCCAACATATTGTTTTGATTTTGTCGATTTTCAGAAACAAAAACAATACAAAATTAAGTATTGAATAAATAATTAGTATTAATTAATAAAATTATTTATTAATAAAAAATACATAATTAAATTTTACGTAATATATACATACTATTATAACCAATCGAAAATAAAATCAAGGGCTATGGGGGTGTCCGGACACCTAGGACACCCCCTTGTGTGCGCCAATGAATGTATGGCTTTGAGATTCCGTGTAGGGGTGTTTTTGAATTTCAGTATAATTTTCATCTTTTACGTAAAACCTCATTTTAATGAATTTAAATCGTCCATATAATTTCCTGATTGGTATTTTTAATTAATTTAAATCATAGCACACCAACAAATTAACATAAAATTATCAAGTGCATGGCATTTTTAGAAAATTTCTCTCTCTCCGTACGTAGCCAGATATCTTAAAGCTCTTCTTTTAGATTAATGACTTGTAAACAAATTCCTTTAATGATATCTGGATTGTTTACATAAGCAAATAAATTCACCAATTCAAATGCATAAAACAAGATTCAAGGAAAATGTACAAGGCATACTCATAAGACATAAATATGGGAGAAATAATGAATACATATATTTTATATGCATATATAAAGAAATAAAAAATCTCGATACACCTTCTTAGTTATTTTTAACAATAAATCATATTTACAAAAGGGAAAATATAAAAAAAAACGCAATTATCGGTAAATTTTCGATATCCTTTTTATTTATTCTGCATTTTGTTGAGTTCCATTTTGTTTGATTCTATACGCTATCTCTCTTTACTTAAGCTTACCATTACGGCAAAAATTTCTCGTCATTAAGAGTATTTGAATGAGGTTCATTTGAAGTTTTGGCAGTATGTGTCATTAGAAAAACTTGACTAGTCTAACGAGTTCGGGTATTTACGGTAAAAAAGGGTATTTTTAAAAATCGAATAAGTAATTAAGTGATCGAACGTAGCTTTTCAACTTCAGACGAAAGATAAAGTAATCCCCCACTTAACAGCAGTGCATTTACATGTATAAAAAGAAGATAGATTAATGCAGTTTTATCTTTGAATCCATTAGATATATTTTTAATCCCTGTTTAAAATTTATTTTTTGTAAAGAAAAATAAAAAAAATATAAGGTTCTAATAAATGTTATTTAAAACGGTTTTCCACATTATTTTGCACTTTCTAAGCTAATTTATATATATGAAAAGATTTCACTTGACTTAAGATATTTTAATATTGTAGAATCTTTTAATTTGTTGCAGTACCTGAAGGATTCAGGGGACTTTTTGTGATTTTAGTTGAAAATTTATGAAGTTAATTCAAATTCTCACGACATAAACTTCAATCAAACACAACACATAGACACGAGTATAGGAGACGATACCCAAAAATATCATTTATTTTTTACTGCGATATCAGCTTTTATAGTTTTTTCAGCTGAGAGATCTTAAAATCATACGGTTTCTATTAAAGACTTCTTTGATTGGTCCGAGTACGCAGATGATGCAATATTGCACCATCTTGATTAAAAGCAAAAGTGACAGTTTTGTAGGAGTTAAAGTTTTAGCTAAACATAGATTTTCAGTTAAACGTGCTAATTAACTTTTGCACGAGACCTTGGAGGCCTCAAGACCATTCCAATTAAGTGAAATTCCTCGAGAAAAAATTTAAGTGGTCAACTATTACATATGGTACCGTTAAAAAGTAAAATCCATTATATTTCATAGAATAACTAGATGTTTCATAAAAGAGCTAGACAAGTCATTTATAGTAAATAATTTTTTTTTAATTCTACGATTTAACTAGGTATTCTATAGAATAATGAGTACTTGATCGTTAAAGTGTGAAATACAGCACATGAAAGTTCTTTGAACCGATTATAGTTGCTTTTAGTCAGTGTTCAAAGAAAATTTTAATGGAAAATGTACAAATACCCTCCACCCACCACTTATATTTTTTGTAAATTATTAAGCTAATACATTTGCTGCATTAATATTTCAATGTAAAGACTAAAGAAATATATAAAGAAATCCCTCAAAACGTTAGACCACAAAATATCTTGGTTTTCTGAAAGGATTTTTTTAAAATTTATTTTAACACTGAATACTGAATCGAGCCAGGATTCGCATTAAATTTCTGATTGGAAGAATATCGAAAAAGATTGTAAAAGTTATCTGCTTTACTTGAATTTAATCTTAAAGTAAATATGCAATAACAGGGAAATATATTTGAGTCTCATCAAAAAGTTGTTTGACTTAACTTGAATAGTTGAATTCGAGCATAGTAACACAGGTTTCATCTGTAGAGACACATACTTCACTTAGACAAAATTGCATTAAATGCAATTGTTTTCGTTTAACTTGTAGATTCTGATCAAAATATATTAACGCCTTTTAACTATTCAACTTACATCATGAACACCAATCATCAGCTTACTTTTATTCAGATCTATTTGAAGAGTAATATTAATTTCCATATCATGGTCCTTTCAAAAAGCAAGGTTTTCAAATCAAGCATTGAATAGAGTTCCCCCGTGGTTAAATGATAACAAGTGAGCACCCGTTGCACACCATGTTATTATATCAAGTATACTAAAGAACAATAATATATAATAAATAATCGAATCATTGTCCGCTGCTGTAAGATTTACTAAAAACGATTTGATTATAATATGAAGTAAATATATTACTCAAGTTTGAGAATATTATGTATTGTTTATTTGATCCCTGAAACCCTTATCCTCATTGAAATTGAAAGTAGAAATAAGGCAGATAATAAATTTAGCATTCAGTTCTGTCCAACGTATGACTCCTTTTAGAGGATGATATAAATTGATATTTTGCTTAAAATATTTAAAGTTTTTAACAATAATATGAAATTAAAAATGTATTCACTTATTTTTATCTGTCAAAAAAAAAAAAAATTAAGTAATTTCTAGAACAGATTTTTTAATGTAAGATAAATATGTAGTTTTTTGTTTACTCACATAATTTTATCATTATTTACTTTTGAATTTATTTTATTGTTTACAATTTATTAGCATGACCTTAATGGTTTTTTTTTATTCTAACAGGAAGAAGGTTAATTTAAAGAAATATTAATAAATGATGTACATGATAGCAATACCACAAATATTACAGATTGCTACTTATAACATATTATATTATATATATATATATATATATATACATGTACTGAGATCATCTAGTATCATTTTAATTAACACATTTTTAATAATCTTCAAATAAACTTTCAATTCGTTGGTTCAAAATAAACGCCCTAATCTTAATCGTAATCAAATAGTAATATTACCTCAGAAATCTCTTTCCCGCCCGTTTTAACCAATCACGTTTCCTGTTACAAAGGAGTCACGCGCTCTTCACTGCGGTATGAAAGAGAAAGTCTTTTTCAATTCCTACACTATTAGCTCGCACTGTCTATATATTTATTTATTTATATATTTGTATATTTATTTATTCATGTTGGTGGAATTTTCAATAAAATACATTTTAAAGCGCTGAATTGAGCTGGAATTTTATATACAGGATCCTTTTGGATGACAATATAATAATTTAATTATATTTAAAAAAATAATTGATTAAAACTAATTATTTAAAGAATTACAAATACAGCCACGTTGGCGACTTAGCGACCCTTTTGGCGACTTGTGTCAAAACTTCAAAAGGTTTTTTTCTCACGTGTTAAAGCATTCAGTTGGACTGAAATTAAAAGGACAATACGATACTTTAATGATAATTAAAAAAAACTAATTACCACTTAAATGTTGTGATTCTGCCCTATGTATATACATATTTTTATTAATTGTAACTATTTAATAAAACGTAGCTAAAATAAAATTTTTCGTTGTTGATCTAAGTAGGAATTGACTTAAAAAGTATTTTTTATATTACTTGTTTTCTCACTCATTTTTTGTCTCCGGTTTGTCGACGTGAAAATGTGTAAATAGCTTCAGCTCTTTGTCCCTCTGTATGTGATCGTCGCTACTTTTTTGTGCTTTATCATGCGTGCGTGTTCATCCCTGGTCCTCTAATGTGAAATACAACTGTGATTATAAGCTTTTGAAATGTGTGTCAAAATAAAAATGCTGAATATCTGTTCAGATATGTTTCCTGAAAACCTGTTAGCACTCCAAAAATACACCAACACCGACCAGCATTGTGTTCCGGCTTCAATGTGTAATATATATATATAAATGTAATAGTTCCCTCTAGTATCCCTTTTATTAACTCTTTTAATAATATATAAACAATCTTTAATTTTTTGTTTCAAAACTAATGCCCTAATTTTAATCGCAATCAACTAGTATCAGAAATCAATGTCCCACCCATTTTAACCAATCATAGCTCTTATTACAAAATAGCCACGTGGTATTCACCGTGGGGTATAAATACCGATGTCTCTGGAAAGCGCGCTCTTTTCTTCTTGTATTTCCTGTCTGTAACATGCAACCAGCTGGCTGCCAAGCGTTGTGTGTTTCTCCTCTTTGTCTTTCTGTTCGTCATGTGAAATGTCGCTACTGCTTGTGTCTTCTGTTATGTGTGCTGCTTCTTGCGATTTTGGAACGCAAATTGTTTAATGCTCAATAAACCAGAGTGTTTATTTCAAAGGACTGCCTCTTTCATTCCCTCAAATAATAAACAGCAGACATCTAAAGTATGATCAACCTTACAGTAGTAACATCCACTCGCCGCGTCTTACAGTTATTTTTACCACTCACCAGAAATATTACAGTAAGTTTTCATACAATAATGATGGTTTTGACTTAATCCTTTTCGCAATTAAGATACGTCTATAAAATTAAAATAAATTAATTGGCGTGTCGCATGAGTAAGGTATTTGATGGCAGGAACTAGTTTGCTTTTTTGGAAAAGTTTAGTTTACAATTATCGTTGCAAGTAGATTACAATAAACGTTGTTATTTTCAAAGGTCAACGCCATTTTCTTCCGCATAATATGTAACTGTAGCTTTTTAATAATTTATTTTTTTCTCAATTATTTAGTATGCTACTATCAATATTGCACGTTTTATGAGCATAACTGTTTCCAGAAGGGCTTAGTTTTATACTATAATACAAGAATAAAAAAATCTTAAAATTGTTACATTAAATAGTTTTTTTTTTCGAATCCTTATTTCTAAATTTACAAAACTCTAAATATAATTTTTCTAGTAAAAACTGGACGAATATTCAAATGGATATAATTTGCGAAAACAATTCTATTAAATTTAACTTAGAATTTTAGTATACTTTTTTAAGTACAACTCATGTTCCATTTATAAAGCTAAAAAATAAATTCAAAATAATAAAAATAATATAGTTTTCTGCTACAGAAGCAAAACATTAGTTTTGCTACCTTTTCTACTTAATTAGTTATATTTTATCCAATTTAAGTACTTGTCTGTGATTTTTTTACGTAAAAAAATATATAGGCATAACTAAGTAGAAGTTTATATTGTATAGTAATTTGTTGCTCTTTTGCAATAACAATTCCAAACTTTTGTCGAGAAAAGTTTATTGTGTCTGAAGACAAAGTTCTAATTTCATTACTCGACAAAAACCGATTATCTCAAAAATGTGAAAATTCCGGCTGAGAATAACATCTTATTTAAGAAAATAAAAATAAATTTTACAAAGTTTTTAAAATATATTCAGCCTAAAAGCGTCATTTATTCAATATAATTAAAAAATTCTATTGTAGCTTTTTTAATATAAAAGCTGTTATAAGTAAATGTACTTTAACTTCAACGGAAGAAGTTTATTTTCCCATTCAGCTAATTTATTATTCCCAGGCAGTGCATTTACTTCAAGGAACTTTCACATTGAATTTTATATTCAATGACGCTTTTTCAAGATAAGATATAAAATCGATCTGACATTCCAAGAGAAACAAAATTTAATTATACCGTCTATGTTTCTGCATAAGTTGAGCTACTAAGTAAATAACCTTACAGTATCATAAGAATTACTATTCAGTGTTACACTTTTATTTCACTTTTCTGAATGTTTCTCATCATGACATACGTTATAAACTTTGATCATTTTGTCTTGTGCAAAAGATCCGCTCTTTTCTTAGATTGGTTTAGTTAATAGATCTAAAGATTTCAAAGATAAGTCTATTATTTTCTACCTACATATAGATTAGATGCTAATAATGTATGATACATATAATCTTAATTAAATTACATTTTTCAGCTTCTTTTTAGAAATAACTAACATAAAGAAGAACGAAACGTTAGACTTACTTATTGATTTGTTTCATCTTTTTGTATTATTGCACATCATCTCTCTTTCACTTGAAAAATCCTTACCTTATTTCGATTTTCGTACGTTTAATAAATTCTGATCTCAGTTTTATGGCCTTTTTCAATTGGAAATAAATTTTAAATGTTGGATACAAAAAGATTTTTTAACTGTAACTTCATATATAAGATGTTAGAAAATTGAGAATAAAGTCTTACATTGTATGAGATTATTTCAGTTACTAATTTTATTTTGTTTCAGATTTAGAATATTGACTAGATTCGTCTTTTAAATTAAAACATATATAAAACTGGTTTGTTAAAAAAATTATATACGTTTTTGCGAAAAAATCTTTTAAATGCCAGTTGTAGTATAATTTTTCACTTTCTTTATATAAAAAAGATGTATTTAATTTCATTGTGGTAAATGAAGTAGCGCGATGAATTATCGCAAAATGTTCATTATTGCTAAAATATCCGAGAAAAAAAACCTTACTTTTTATTAGAAATTTCGAATAAATGTGTAAAAAGAATCCATTGATTTTTTTCTCCCGGCCTTTCTAGGCCATTCAAACGTTCCTGATCATTCATTGTAGAACTAATCAAACTGCGTTCGAAATCATTGTTTGACCCTTTATCATCAAATCATTTTTCATGCCTTTTGTCATGCCAGAAAAGTTTTTTTTTGTGATTCCGGAATTTAAACAAAAAAATTATTTGCCGCAAGTTTGTAATAATAGGCAGAAGTAGCAAAATTTCAAAGTAACGCAATTTGAATCCTCGACCTCACCTCTTAAGTGAACAGATTCATTGTAGGCAAGAAGACGAACAACTTTATTGATCATTCTGTTTTTTTTTCTTAATCAGAACATAGCACAATTTATTCTACAATATTCATTTAGTCATTAGCAATGTTCTCATTATTCTATAGATCAGGGCTGGCAAACTTTTTATGGATCAACGTACCTTTTTTTCTTAAGAAATTTTTGATGAGGTATAGACGTGCCATCAATTAATTTTGACTTGTCATTATTGGGAAAATAACAAACCTAATACTAAGAACACAAAAATCTATATTTACTACAAGAAAATACCTTTTGTGTACTCCATGGTTGTAAATATTTTAGATATACGTGTAATCCGAATTAAAGTAACATTAGTGAGACTTCTGTTGCTGCAGAGTGGATGACAAATGACTTATATTAGGATTGTAGGATGTTACTTTTAGTAGAATACATGCTGAATTGGAGTCCTTTGCCAAATGGTTTCTAAGAAAATAATTGTTTTTGCTGTGTTTTACTTTTTTGACCAGAGGATTTATATCTAAATGACGTTTTACAGACGATGTTCTGCACACCACTGCTCCAGAATATAAAACATGCACCACTTCGTCATCATTACTAATAATGCCATATTTCTAGATTCACCAAGTTCTAAATTCTCTGTTACACTTACTATCTGGTAATTTTGTTCTAAACTAGGCACATGTTGAATAACAGTTAAAAGTCGCAAATATAACACAAACTTTAAAATACAGTTGTGTCAATGAAATTGACTAAGTTATGCATAGACAAATTTTGCATTATAAGCAACTCTGTAGTCCTAACTAATAACTAAGGCAAGTTAATAACAAACGAGTGTACTCCCCGCCGCTCTGCGACGGATCACTCGTGTTTGTTCGAAAAATTTCATAGTGAACTTTGTTTTTAAATGCGAACCATTTTGATCACTCGCGTGCCCAAAGCATTCGTGCTTATGCATTCAGAACTATAAAGATGATTCACGCACAGGGTATGTCATACCCGAAGAGGCGATATCAAAAAATATATATTTAGAATTCACCTATGAGCTAAGGCTTCAGCTACAAGACAAACTATTCGTTTTTCAAAAAAAGGTTTAGAAGGAGCTTTGAAAATGTTAGATGGTGGGTATGACATACCCTGTGCGAGAAGTGCCCGGTTAAAGGACTATATTGGCTTGGTAGTAAGTAGGTCATGAGTAAAACCCCTTGAAGATATTGTTGAATCATCTGCAAGTTTAACTGTAGAGATTTCATTTAAAGATGGCAAGATAAGTTACATAATATGTATTTTTTACCAATATTTAATTAGATAAATCATTCTTTACACTTTTAAAACCGACAAGCAAAAAATCACAATTTTAAGCAACTTTGCCCTTATTAATTTATAAAATATTTTTAAGAAAGAGATAAATTGGTTTTCATTTCTGAAATATATGTGTATAAAAACGTCCTGGCAATATTTGTATTACCTTCTAAAGTTTAAACCTGGATTCCTAGGATCAAAGCTTCATGAGTAGTTACTACAGTCGGAATGCGTAGCAGACTTCATGTTGGCTAATGTGATATACGCATTTATAATACCGAGGTAATCCTAGACTTACGCATGCTTCCGCACACTGTCACGCAGACTTCTTTTTATGAAAATAGAATAAATTGTGTTTTTTCAATGACATTTTAACTATCATGGTATCTTCAGAGTGGTGTCAAACTACTAAAATAATGAGACTTTTTATAGATTATAATGTTATTAATACAACATCAAAATATATTCCTTTACGTCAGAAATCTGTAAAATTCAATCTTAGTGTATATACTTTGGCTGGGACAAGTTACAATACCTTAAAGAAGTTATGACTTAGTTGGTATACAATGATTTTAAGTGGTCAATTTTTTGCTCACTTAAAAATCATTGTTAGTCTTAAGAGGGTGTTAAGAGTTCATTCATTTTTTTCATTAATAATGTGTGAATGGAACTTCATTTGTTTTGATTTGAACTTTATTAAAGTCGCATTCTTAACATAATTCCTAACCATTATCAAAGATATGGATTGGAAAAATTTCCAAATGATAAACACTATTTCGCATAAAAAGCGATTTTACCTCAAATCTAGGAAGTTCTGTAATAAAATACAAAGTTAACGTTCTTCTAACAGCAGCAATGGTCATAGTAATAGCACCACTCCATATCAAGTTGGAGTTTCTAAAAGAATTCGAGAATGTTTTAGATCGAGAAAGTAAGACATTGACGTTTGTTTGAGACTTGTATCTATCCGAATCGTATCCGAAGTTTAACTGTGTATTTATTTATTCAGACATTCGTATAAATGACTACTTTGAAACTGCTTTGTGAATAAAGAAAAAAGACACATAACTTAAACCAAGTATGTCACGAAACATTTCTACATAAGAAGGAAACTACAAACTAAACGAGTAAATTCAAAAGATGGTGATGTTTGAGTTACCATATGTATTTAAATTTGCTCTATTGCACTCGCAAGTAGACTTATTTCCAGATAATATGAGTAGAATCAGCTATGACTCAGGCAGATTTTTATCAAAGTATCTATTTTCACATTCACAACATAATCATCTATGTTCCCTTTACTACTGAAACTCACCAAAAAGGCATACAACAAAAACATAAAGTTTTCGAGGGCTAATATACCAAATTAAATATTTTAAAAAAGTTTTCTTTTTTTTAAAATGTATGAAAATATCTTGAAGACAAATTTAGCATTTTATTGTTATAACTCCGAAGCTAATATTGTAATATATATATAACAAAAATAAAAGTATATTCATCTTAAAAAACAAAATTAAATACCGCTGAAAATTTATACAACTATATCTTAGCCAATGCTGGGCCATTAACGAAGAAGACGAAGAGAACCTGATAACTTTCTTGAGACAAATCTTACGACAACTTTTTGTTGCACTTAGAGAAAACGGAATCAGGATAATATGATACAACTTTGAACTTCAATCGAAATACAGATAACCCAACATATTCAAAGTCATCAAGGCTTCCCAAATAAGGTGGATGAGACATGAAATTCTAATGGCGATGGAAATCCTGTTAAGAAAATAACTTTCTAAACTTCAAAGTAAAAAAGGAAAAGATGAAAACGAGAACAAGTGGTTAAATGACTTTGAAGAACCATGGAAGAAATCCATTAAATACTTCATGAAAAAAAAAATTAGCGCCCCAGAAGATGTCAAAATGAAACGAAATTTTACATACTTGACTACTTTGATAAAGTAAATGTATCGAAAATCTAAAAAAAGGACCATTTATTTCTGAAAAATGAAAAAAATTGAGGTTTAATACCTGTTGAATTTTCTTAGCGCGAATGCAGATGCGATACGATTGGGCTTTAGACATACAATTCTGTATGATGTATTGCTTTTTCTCTCTTTCCGTATTTGATGTAACCTTCAATAGTTCGTTCAAAATCATGGGATGTCCCCAAAATCACCGGGCCCCAAAAGATCCCAGATATCTTGATTGGACAAATATGGTGATCGGGCGGCCAAGGAAATAAAAACTGCGGAGGTCTTTGGGCACCCTTTCCGTTGGGGACAGAGCATTGTCTTGTTGAAAAAAATGCTCCGGAAACCGTTCATTGGGGGTAACACATGAGTTGCAGGATGTCTGGACATCACGGCTGTCATGGGGCCATGGATCAATACTAGTTTTTACGTGTATTGTAAAAAGGCCCCCACCATCACACCACTGTGGAAGCGGGGTTTTTTGTAAGAAAAGACTGATTAAGCGTTTACCAAGGGTTTCCGAACACAAACACGATTGTCATTACTCTGAGATTGAATCGGGTTGTCCTAAACAACCGGTGCCATTTTGCTGGAGTCAAGTTTCCTTTTGCATGACCCACCCAAACGGAGGCGTCGATGGATGGGGTCCCAAAGGGGAGTACACAAGGGCGCCGCGACCCCAAATACCCGACTGTCTACCCAGCTCTTCCTTTGAAACGATTTAAAACACTCAAACGAGCTTTGGGGTTTCCCCTTTTAAAACTCCAAGGGAACGACGTTAATCCCTTCTAATGGTATACGTAAAAAACCAAACCCCCTGGTTTGTCAATAATTGCATATTTTCCAACATGTACCTTCATCAAAGTTTGTTTCGATCCCCAAATTTTTGGTGGAATTTTTTTGTCCCCCGGTGTTGATCAAATGGTGGGAAAATCACTTGAAAAGCATTGGGGGAACCGGGTGTAGTGCTTTGGAAAAAGAAGATATCGTCAACTTTATATTTTTCTTTTTTTAAAATCCATAATTTTTTATGATTCGTATCCTTTTCAAACATACATAAAGAAGGGTCATTAAAAAAAAAAAACAAATTTTAATTTGGGGCGTAAGCTTCGTGGGTGGATCATTATTTATTACCCCCTCTTGATTATCATTCCCCCAAAAAAGATGTCTTCATATTGCCATCAGTTTAAAACCCATTTTATAACGTTTTATAACATATAAATTTTAAAACATTGTGCATCATTTTTCTTTTTTTATTTTTGATTACCTGACCAAAATTTTGTTTAATTTTAAAGGGGGAAAAAAAAGGGGAAAACTCCATTTTTTTATTAACTGCATAAATCTCGGATTCTTTTAATACCTTAAAGTTATGAACTTAGTTGGTATACGAGTGGTCGAATTTTTGCTTAAAATCATTGTTAGTCAAGGGTGTTAGAAGTTTAATTCATTTTTATTAATAATGTGTGAATGGAACATTTGTTTTGATTTGAACTTTATTAAGTCGCATTCTTAACATAATTTCTAACCATTATCAAGGAATATGGATTGGAAAAATTTTAAATGATAACGTGCCTTTCGCATAAAAAGCGATTTTTATAAATCTGGGACAACGTAAAATACAAATTTAGCGTTCTTCTAACAGCAGCAATGGTCATAGTAATAGCACCACTCCATATCAAGTTGGAGTTTTCACAAAAAATTCAGAGATGTTTTAGATCGAGGAAAAGTAGAAGACATTGACGTTTGAACTTGCATCTATCCAGAATCATGTCGAAGTTTAACTGTGTATTTATTTATTCGAACATTCAGTATAAATGACTCACTTTTGAAACTGCTTTGAATAAAGAAAAAGACACATAACTTAAACCAAGTATGTCGAGAACATTTCTACATAAGAAGGAAACTTCTAAACTAAGCGTTAGAATTCAAAAGATGGTGATGTTTGGGTTACCCATATGCGGCTAAATTTGCTCTATTATTGCACTCATAAGTAGACTTATTTCAGATAATATATGGTGGAATAAATATGGCTCAGGCGAGGATATTTTATCGACAAATTATCTAGTATTTCTACATATCACAACTTGCATAATGCATCTATGCTTCCGCACACTACTGAAACTCACACCAAAAGGCGAACAGCTAAAACATAAGTTATAAAAATCGAGGGAGCTAATATACTCAAATTAATATATTAAAGAAATTAACGGTGGCGAACTTCCTGTTTTTAAAATGTATACGAAAATATCTTGAGAGACAAATTTGGCATTTTATTTTGTAACTCCGAAGCTAATATTGTAATATATATATAAACAAAAATAAAAGTATATTCATGCTTAAAAACAAAATTCAATGCACTGAAAATTTATACAATATACTTACATTGCTTGGGCCGTAGAGACGAAGAACCTGATAACTTTCTTGAGACAAATCTTGACTTTGTTGCACTTAAGAAAAGCAGGTCAGGATAATATGATACAACTTTGAACTTCAATCGAAATACGAATAACCCAGCATGTTAAGTCATAAGGCTTCCAAAATAAGATTGGATGAGACGGCTGAAATTCCGTAGCGTGGAAATGCGAAATGCGCTTTCCTGAAACTTCGTCAGCGATCGAAACATGCATCGGTAAATAAAAATATATGTACCAGAAATCCCCATCAAAATCGACAAAATGCATACGCATATCTCAGCATTTGATACTTAACCTTCAGCCGTTCATTTCCATCATAGGATGTCCCAAACTCTGCAGCCGGCCGAATTACGAATATACTTGGTTGAGCAAATATGAGTGATCAGGCAGGCCAAGAAGGATAATAACAGTGCGGAAAATCTTGTGACACCCTTGCCATTAACGAAGACAAACATTATCTTGTTGAAAAAGTGCTCCTGCTGGAAAACCGTTGCATTGATGGTAACGCGCGGGTTGCAGGATGTCGCTGGACAGCATCACTGGGCTGTCGTAGTGCCATGGATTAATACTGGTGCGTAGCCAGAGTGTGGCTGTAAGCAATGGCCCCACTTACCATCACACCAGCTGTGAGCGGTATGTCGCTGTAAAGGCATGGTTGAGAGCGTTTACCACGGGTTCCGCCGAACACAAAGCGCGATTATCTCGTACCAGCTTGAGATTGAATCGGGATTCGTCGCTAAGAACCGACTGGTTGCGCTGGAGTCAAGTTTCCTTTGGCGACGCCGCTTTCCGAGCAGGCGTCCGGTAGTTGACGTCAGGGCGAGAGTACACTGCAATAGGCGCCGCGACCCCCAAATACCCTGAAACATGTCACCTCAGCTCTTCCTTTGTAAAACGATTTAAACACTCAAAGCAAACTTTGATTTTTGTTTTTATACTTCGAAGACGACGTTAATCGCATTCACAATGGCTATGCGTAAAAAGCACAACCACGGTTTTGCTCTAATAGTGCATATCTCTCAACATACCTTCATTTCAAAGTTTCAGAATTTACGGTCTGTTATTTCTTAGTGCGTTAATTTTTTGTCCACGGTGTTGATCAATATATGGAATATCCGCGGGCACAACGTGGCGGTAGCCAGCTGTGTAGTGCTTGGAAAGAAGATATCGTCAACTTTATATTTCATTCTTTTTTAATATCACATATATTTATTATGATTAACGTATCCTTATCAAACATACATAAAGAAGGGTCATTAAAAAAGAAAAACGTAATGTAATTGTTGTGTTTTACGAAAAGCTTCAGGTAATAGTGGGATCATCATTTATTGATTCACTTCTAGCACCTCTTGATTGATCATTCCCGTTAAAATTGATGTCTTCATATTGCCATGCGAAGATTGAACCTCATTTTATAACGTTTTATAACATATAAATTCCATATAATTTAAATTCATCATTTTTTCTTTTGTATTTTGAAATTACCTGACCAATATTAGTTTTAATTTTAGGGAAAAAAAGGAGATGCACTCCATTTTTTGATTAAACTGCATAATATATTTAAAATAACGCCACAATGAGCAGAGTATAAGACGTTTGCAACATTTATTCAAACATTTAAATAAAAATAGAGACTGACACAATAAGTTGGAATTTCTCAGCTAGAACTATTATTCATTGCTCATGTTTCTTTAAATTTTTCCTACGTATAATTCCCTCTGAACAGTGAAATTCACATCATCTAAATAATAAATGTATTTTCATATATAATTCATTTCCTTCACTACATTTAGGTAAGTTGTTTTCCACTGGATGTATTAACAGAAAAGTAGATTTGAGTTTGAAGAAAAAGATGCAGAGATCACCTGGAAATACATGAAAATTGTTTTAAGCAAATAGGATTCACAATCAACCAAGAAAATTCCACGGTATTTTAACGTAATAACCATAAACATTTACGCGACTTTTTTTTGTCTAAATAAATGGTAATAGTGTCGGTGTTTCAGGAATGTGGGTTGAAAAAATAAAGTTAGTCTCTGTAGGATATCTTGAAATAAAATTTGCTTTTCAAGACAAACAGTATACAATAATTACTACAATAAGCTGTTTCGATGACATATGCCTTAGGCACCTAGTATTAAGCTTCAGATTCCTTGTTTTATGAAAATAGGATTTATCTATTGTTTTTCATATAATATAAATACGTAACACTTAAGGAAAATGATTAGAAAGCAGGGTCTCTCACTATGTGTCTCAAGTGTAATTTGGAAAACGGAATATCTTTGAAAGTGATCTTTTCTTTTGTCTGCGTAGTTTAGAATTTAGAAAATCTCCAGATAATTTTGTATTTCTCATTTGATAAGAGTGGGTAAAGATATGCATTTTGGAGTGGTTGCACTATTAATATATAGAACAGAAATAAGTACTTTAATTTCTGAATCATTTGAGAATATGCATCAAATTTAAATTTACTCTAAAAGTACAATTCTGCGCCTAGAAAAATACTTAATACTTGATGTAATTTATTTTCAGAATTTAGTAGTATTTTCATAATGTTTATACATATATTTATGCTTAGCGTTACATATAAAATGTAATATTGTTTTACATATTGTATAATGGTTTCCTTAAACTCAATCGCAATAATTCGGTGTCTTATATTATCATAGCCTGGTATTGAAAATGAAATTACATTACATAGCCATGAGGTAAGTTTATTACTAAGAACTTCTACTTATAAAAGAAATTTCGTGAATTAGTCAGTTTTTGCAATATAAACTTACGTACATTATATTGTTGTCATTTTTGAAATTATTAATGCATTTATGATATAAGGAATAGGCATATATATTTTGATACCAACTTGGTTATACCAAAAAGAATTCTCGGAGGTTTGCAAAAGTAAGAGTGAGGAAGTTGCCTATTTGAATAACGTTTTTAGAGATATTATCCATAAAATGCTCATAGTTAAGATATACGTAAATACAAAAATATTTAATTATAGCTGTATTTATAATTTTTAGCGCATTTCTTGTTTTTTTCTTAGACTTACTCAGCTAGTTAAGTTCACTTTAAAACAAAATTCATTTGTTTAAACTATCTATATGTATAAAGCAGGGATATAAAATTTCAAATATCATGTTATCTGAATTCCATACTATTTTGCTCCTGCAAATAAATTCAGTAGTTTTCTAATGGGTTGTATTTATTCTCATTTACTGAGGTTTGGCGAACTCTCATGGAATCGGCCCCAGGATCCCTTTTTATTTTAATTTCTGCCAAAACTAATATGACATTCGTTACATAGTGCTGCGTATTGGGGATTATATACACAACGAATACTAAATACAATGGAAGGAATTATAAGTCTTGAGAAATAGAGTATATATATAGAATATAAGAAGGTAATTGTCGCTGCATTATGCTAGTAGATTCAACAACCCTTTTAAATATCAGGCGCTGTACATTGGACAAAAATGTGAGCTAGTTTGTATTCGAAAAAAATTATCCTTTCTGCCTCCGACCCCGCATTTTCTTTGCATCGTGGGTTTGAGAAATCACGACGAAACATATCTACAATTTACACATGTTCTGTCAAATGCATTTTTATACTACATCAAGGGGGGGGGGGTTAGCAAATGCGTAAATGGTATTTTTCATCAGTACTATGATTATCAAAATGGGAATGAAAACTAAATTGTTTATTTTCGTGGACCATTTAACTAATCTCATCCATATTCAACTTTAAATTAACTTGACACGACGTTTAAGGTAATACCTATCACTATTCGGAAATTGAGTTTAAGAAGATGAATTTGATATGTAGTCCGCGCATAGTTATATTATATACTGACATTGCGTGTTATCTAAATTGTAAGCATATTCATATTTTTAAAGGGTAAGTTAAGAAATTATAATCAAATATTAAAATGTATAAACAAAAGTCAAAAAGTTTATTTCACGAAATATGTTTTTATGTAAAACATATGTTAAATAAAGATGACAATGCATCATATCTCTACAGATTTAAAAAAAACATGGAAACTAGTCATTAGTGTAAGCTATTATTTCCAATAAACAATGATTAATATATCATTACTTAATTGGATGTAAATTTTAATGGTTTAAGTTAAATTTCTTGAAATCAAATGTGAATGGTGGATTTTTAACTTTAATTATATAATGTAAACTGCAATCAAATATTTTTTTTAAAACATTGAAATTTGTTCTTTGTATTTCAATTTGAATTAGCATTCAGGATATTCTTATATTTCCTTCATATGAAATTCTTAAAATGGAAATAATCTATAATATATAATATTTGTTTTTTTTTTAATGTAATGTTTTCTTAAGGTATCCGACTACGTTCGGAACCGTGACTTTGCAAAAGAGTGCAAATTTATAATATTTATTATATTTAGTGTTACTTAGATTAGAATACATGCATAAAATTGTTTTAAGGACATTATGACAAAACAAATTATTTAACTACAATATTTTAGCAAAAAATTAACTTAGAATAACCTTTTTTCCAAATGTTTTCCTTTTGTAAAGAATGTTCTATAATTATTAATATTTTTGCCTGTATTAAACTCAGACCTCGTACAGAGGCTCAACTAAAATTTTGAGTCATAACTCGGAAGTCGGTTTATCCATGTTTTACGAAAAATGAAGGGAGAAATTTTAAGAAAATACGCCGATAATTATTTCAAATGGATGTCACTCTGAAAATAATTTGAATTTTTTAAAAAATCATAGTTGATACAGAGGTTTGAGCTATATACAGGCAAAATATTAATATAATAAGCATTTAAAGGAGAAATTTGGGAAAAAGATTATAAGTTAATTTTTCCAAAAATAGTGTATTTAAATATTTTTGTCATAATGTTCTTAAAACAATTTTATACATGTATTTGAATCTAAGTGATACTAAATATCATGAAAATTATACATTTATGCGCTTTTTTAAAATCATGGTTCCAAACGTAGTCGGATACCTTAATGAATACCTTGTTCTATATTGTACAAATTTCATAATATATTGAATACATATGTTACAATATTTAAATTTACTTTTTCTTCAAACATTGCCAATATGAAAAAAATACATTTTTTTTAGCTTCGCAATATTTTTAACTGGCAAATTAAATACTTGTTTGGAAACAACAATTAAGGCACATTTGCTGCACTTTGAGTGCTAAATACCTGCCTAGTACTTAAAAGAATACAAGTGCTGCAGAATGAAAAATAAATTTGAACGAAAATAAAACTTCAGTAACAAATTACCATAAAAGTAAAAAAAAAATATTATTTCTCAGAAAAGAGTGGTGGGTGGGTAAAGGAAAAAATAGATAGGTATCATTCCAAACACCTCATGGAAACTTTTGCGGCTGAGTGTATAGTTGTACAAGCTGCAGCTGAAGCAATTGGACCATGTGACAAATTTATCACTTATGAATTCTAGTCTCAGCTCAGTTATTATTCACGTTATATCAAATTAAAACATCTACAAACTGAAGTGCATCTCAAAGCTCTACTGCAGCAACGGGTCACTTTTTTCGATATCTTATATATTATTGTTTTTTATTTTCTTGTTAGAAGCATTTCACTAACAATTGATGAAGGATTTCGTAAGATTTAAAAATGGCCGCATGCAATAGAGGACGATACGTAAGTTGAAATCTTGCTTTTCAAACTTCCATACCATAACAACTAAAGGTTTTTGAGGTCAAAATTTATGAATAAAACATCTCCGTTACACGGATGTTTTTGCAAAGACAAAATCTATATTAACTGGCCAACAGTTACATAAAATCGAAAATAAAAAAAGGGAAATCGAGGTAGTTAGGTCCTATTACTAGCTCTGTTGATGTCTTGGAGCGTCTTTGGCATTAAAATGTTGACGCGCAGAGATTTTCCCAAAGGGCGAATGTTTTATTTTTTCATTTGAAAAAAAGGCTGCGTTGTCTGTCAAAGTAGGGTTAGCTATTTCAAATGCCAATAAGAAATTTCGTATAACCGAGTTTTTTTTCCTTTTTGTGCTGTCCCTACTTTAATCGGGAAAACCAATCTTTTTTTTTTCCCAAAAGGCTTTTCCCACGGTTTTAACAAGAAGTGAATCCTAAACTTTAAATATATACATTGGGACATACAAGCATTTATTCTCTAAAGAAAATAGATTAAAAAAAAAATTAATTTAAAATAACTATTATAAATATTTTAAAAATTTTAAGAAAATTTCAAATTAAAATATCAAAATTGGATTAGGAAAATACCTTTTATAAATTTTGGTCAATTTATTGAAAAAGAAAATTAATTTATTTCATATGCTCCTAAACCCATTGAAATTTTCAGAAAATTTTTTAATGTAAAAAATTTTAAAAAGTTATCTCCATTTAAAAATTAAATCATAAAAAGGGAATGCGGTAAAAGAATATTTTATTTCAAAACATTCACGTGCAATGATTTTAAATAAAAGGGTTTTAATGAGAGATTTTTACAAAACAAAATATTTATGATCGAATTTCCCTAATGGTATTTATACAGACGGATTCTATCGTTAACGATCATAAAATGGCAATTACTCAAACGAGGAAAGTTGAACTTCAATTCAAAGGGCAATTAAAAGCGAAAAAAAAAAAAGAAAAATTTTTTAAAAGTAAATGTCATGAAAACGACTTAGTTCATGGTTTGAATACCCTTTAAAAAGATAAATTGATTAGTTAGCGTTCAATAAATGTACAAACATAATATAAATTAAATATGATTCGGTGATCAAATTATAAGAGATTATTTTTATAAAAATAACTTACAAGTAATTTTTAAAATTCAACTGTTTTTTTCAAAAATAAAAATAAATATATATATTTATTTTTTAAAAAGATTTAATAAGTAATTAGAATAAAAGTAAAATTGGGATGTTTATATAATATATATATATGTGTGTGTGTGTGTGTCTGTTTTAACAAAAAACTAATCTCACAATATGAATATATATATATATATGTATATATATATATATATATATTATAAAAGCTATTAAATGTTATCATAAAATTATTTGAGATGAAATGTTTATTTGTTTATATGTATTGCAATGATTTGAACATACAGATACTTTTAAGAAATAAATTAATAATTTAAAATTATGGAACTCAATAACAAGTGGTATTAGTGTAAAATGTAGCAATTTTTTAACAAATTTTCAATAATCTCTTAACATCTATTGCATTGAATAGTACTTCAAATTAATATATATAAAGTCTTTTTCAAAGCAGTGCACTTGTAATTATTTTCCAACTTCGTATACATTTATTTAAGCACTAACACACTAACGGAACTACTTTTTAGAACACTGACGACTCAAAAAATCCCCAAATAAGAAAAGTTAAAAATAATAATATAACTATAAGACATATTTTTCTCCAAGAACTTGTAGGTCAAAATTGCTACTCATGATCTATGTGAAAGTACAAGAAGATATGTTTTATGGTTGTAGGTTGTATGTTTCGAAGTTAACTAAAATTTTCTAAATCGTTTTTGATCTTTACAAAAAAATTAGTTTTTTTGAATTTTTTAAAAGCTACTGCAGAAAAATATATTATTTCAAAAAATAAGTGATTATATTTTTTCGCAATATTTCAATTTAAAAGCATTATTATTTTTAGCAAAATGAAATTTATTTATTTTGCTACATTTAGAATCCTAGAAAATTTAAGTTTTTTCATCTTATAAGTCCAAGTTTGACAAGACAAATATTAGACTATGAACTATATTAGACTTGTAACACCATCGTTTCACAACGAAAGTATTCACAACTCATAGCTTCGGAGAAATTTATAATTTAAGTCTACAATTGTGTTGAGTAAAATGTCTACCAAAAAGTAATAAGAAACTTTGTATGTATAGTGTGTGAGACCAATTTAAAATTTAAACCTAAATCCAAATCATCCCACTCATCTTTTTAATTATTAAAGAAACATGCAGTATAGTTTAAAAATGTGTAAATTCCCAGTAGGGTTAACTCAGATTCAGTAATCTGTTTTGGCATTCATTTTCCTAATAAAGGAAGTGAGAATTTATGGGCAGCTAGATAAAGAAAAATTCCAATTTATCAGCTCATATTAGCATAAATTTCTGAAATTGAAAGTATGTTAACTGAATACCATTTTTATTTTTTTACGTATATTCGTCTTATAACGCGAAGAAACCCAAGAAGAATTTACGAAGAGACCTGAAATGTACACGTGAAATACTATCATTTTTTTAAGTTATTTGTTCCTGGTATGAAGTTTTTGATAAAATAGTATATTTCTGGAACTAAAAACTTTTAAGTTTATGATGTGAATGTCAATTATTTTAAATAAACAGTATTTCGGTGTATGTAGAAGAGTATTTTTGTATGCCCATGTCTTTATATTTTTAAAGCTATCTTCTTCATACCCAGCCTAAAACCGCGCCCTTAAATTTGTGCGGCCATTTTTTTAGTTAACACTAAAATTCGGTTTTTCCCCAAAAGTTTTGGGTGCGTTTGACGCTTAAAATTTTAATAA
>BMAV01001725.1:18484-64545 GCA_019973955.1 Trichonephila inaurata madagascariensis
CTTTTCCTGATTTATTATTAAATTTTAATATTTCTTATATACATTTTCAACAGACTACCGGGGAAAGACAAACAATTCTTGCAAAGGAGTATAGTCCCAACAAATCATTTTCAAGACAGCTTACCTCGTCTTCCTGTACCGGAATTAGATAAAACATGTGAAAGATATATAACAGCATTAAAGCCATTCATCAGTATTGATAAATTGCAAAACACCCAGCAGATAGTTGAAAAATTTAAGTGCGAGGAAGGAAAAGGTAAAATTTCTTAAGTAATAGGGAATTCAAATTTATTCTTGGTACTTAATCTTATCGCAACTTATTGGCGACATTATATGAAATGAAGACATGATTGCCAATTCAGCGCATATGACACATGTGAAATTTGGGTTGCGTTGCAAACTTGGTGAGTTATCTTGAACGTTGGCGATTTTTGCAATATGTAAGATATCTTATTCTTTTATACATTGCATTTTTAATTAAAAAGATTATTGGTGCCTACCTGTTATAGTGACCGTAAAGGCAAGCACTGCAACATTTAAAAAATCAGGTCTAATTCTATTCCTTGGTGTATCAAATGCACTTATGAGATATTGCCAATTCTTGCACTGGTAATAACTTGAAAAGACATTGCTAGCCTATGACCCCTATAACTCAAAAGGCAGTATGTAATATAAAGTAATATAAAATAAATTTTTGAGTCCATTTCTATGTAGGTCAACAAAGAAAATTTTTATTTTAGTCACCTTTTATTCAACAGTTACAATTAATATAAATATGTATAAGACAGAATCACAATATTAAGTGACAAAATAGAAAGCAATTTTCCTTTCTACATATGGTGTTGGACTATTTTTTTTGCTTATTACTATTTATTCATTAATTAAATTTAATTATTCTAATAAAATAATATAGTAAAAAAGATTTTATTTTTCCAACGCCCATGCTTCGCTTCTTGACCATTTGATGCTGAGCTTCCCAGTACCAACTGATGATGTCATCAGCTGGGTACTCAACTATTCCAGTGCATTGGAGCAGGTGGTCGCCATCTATTCTGGCATGGCCACAGAGTGGGCAGGCCTTGTTAGCAACCAGTCCAAGCCAGTGGAGATATACTCCCAAAAAGTCATGTCTGGTAGTTAGACGAAAGTGGACAACAGCCTGGGCTCTCTCTAAGTGCCTCAGGATTGGGCCCACAGTGGCCTGAGTTTCCCATGGCTTTCCAAAACTTTGTTTTTCGGGTCATGGCAGTATATTTGTCAATGTGTGTGGAGATGATACTCTTTGCTCTTCTGAAGGTCAAGGGAACTTCGGTTGAGTCATTACCAGGGATTCCAACATGACTTGGGACTCACTGCAAGGCCACAGTTCAGCCATATGAGATGAGCTCTGCAATTTTAGTTTGGCACTGAATTGTGTTAAAGCAGTCATTTAGTGTATTACTGCTTAAAGCTAAAATTGCAGCTTGGGAGTCTATGAAGAAGACAATTTTTGCAGGATCTTGGCCAGCAGATAGTAAATGCATTGTAGCTTCACAGACAGCCAAGACCTCACCATCATAGCTGGTAGCATTCTTTCACACGGCCAATGAGCCCTCAAACAGCCTACAGAATCATCACACGCCGGCTCCGTTTGTTTCTCGCAGGTATGAGCTGTCAGTGTAGATATGGAGACACTAATTTGTTGGATATCTTTCTTCGATCGTTTCCAGAGAGCAAGATTTTAATTCCTCAGAAATGGCAGCGGGCTTATTTGATGTCATGTTAGTTAAGTTGAGCCGTTTCGATGGAAGGGCAGTAGCGACTATGGAGTAGAACTGTATAGGAGTACAGCGAGTTATTAGTAGTGACAGTTGGTGTTTCTTCATAAGAAGTTCTGCATGTGAAAGAGGAGAAGTCTGAGTCTTGAGTCTCTGTGTTGCAATGCAGTAATTGGAGTTGATTTGGCTCCACCACTTTTAATTCTGAGGGCACTGTTCTGAATGATGTTGTACTTTCCAAGGTTAGTTGTACTTGCCAGGGTCACAACTTCACAACCATAGGTTTTATACACTATGATTAAAACATCCTGGGTAACTTCCCACTTGGTTGCAGTTAGTCTTTTTAGGAGATTTAGATGTTTTAGGCCCTTTTCTGATTTTTCTGCGATTTGAGTGCCCCAGTAGAGCTTATTGTCTAGATCCCAAGGTATTTGGACAATGACACCTGTTTAAGAGGAAGTCCTTTATATTCTAGGTGGAAAAGGTGCTGCTTGGTAGACAGAGTGAAGAGTTGGGAAACTGTCTTCTCAACACTGACTTCCATTTTGTTGGTACTGGCCCATGTTGCAAGATTAAGTAGGGAGCTGTTCAAGGCATCTTCCAAGGGGGGAATGCTACTGCCCATGGCCCACAATAACATGTCATCAGCAAATAAGAGGCAAGAAACTCCTGGAATCTTTTGAATGGCTGCCTCTTGGTTGTCTATCATGATGTTGAAGAGAAGATAGAAAAAAGTAGTCAAAAAGTAATCATGTAAAAAATAGGAAAGAAATAATAAAAATAGTAAAAAAGAAATCATATTCTCAGAAATTAAGCCATCTCAGGTAGGATTTGAACCCACAACTTTTGGATCAGAACTCCAACTTGCTATCCATTGCGCTACAGGGACACAACAAACGATGCTGTTGGACTATTTTTGTTTGTTGCTATTTATTCATTTTTTAAAAAAAATTAATTAAAGAATTAATATTTGAAAAAACTGTATTAATATCAAGTGTTATCACTACAAGTTAAAAAAAATGTATTTGAACTTGAATGTATCAATAGAATTTCATAAACTATTGAAAATTTGAACGATATATATACATATTTAGGGAGAAAGTGAACTAATAGTAGGAATTGAAAAATGTTTTTGATTTTTGAGGCTTAGAGATGGTTTTTGCAAATATCTGTGGCTACATTTCCTTCTCAGAAGAAGATGGAAGGCTTTCAAATCCAATCACTTTACTCAATTACCATAAAATACAGTGTATAATGTGCATCTATACTTTAAAGCTGCAATTTTTAGTTTTTAGATATATTTGCTGTATAACACTCACCCTCTTTTTGCAAAGAATTTTGAAATGTATCTGTGCAATGCTCTTGTGCTTTGGTATTCAAGGTATTATTCCAAACTTTAGAAAAAAATAATTTACTTCTAGAAATGCAACCCTTTAAGTTCATAAAGAATATCATTTCTTTTAAAGAAACAGTATTTTGATACATGTAGAAGTCTAATTTTTTTTTCTATGCTCATTTTGTTTTATTTTTAAAGCTCTCATTTTTATATCCAGCATGTTCCCCCCCCCCCTCACCCTGTGCACCCATAACTTTGGATCTTATATCTTGTTTTAAAAGTGTGCAGTATGCACTGGATTTTACGGTAACACCTTAACTGCAGATTAAAAGTTACGTGTTTTGCTCCCCAGTGCTGCTGTTTTTCACATAGGCATGCATATGTGGTGTATTGGAGAGAAAAAAGGCATAACAAAGCAAAGTTTTCTCTGAAATAAGTAAATCCTTCTTAAACACTGTCAATGTAATTTTATTGCATTCCAAAGTCTTTGCAGTGGTTTTACTGATAGTAATGCAAAGAAATTAATCGTATTTTGGAAAGACATATATGCCCAGGCCAGTTGCCACACTGGTTGAGCGACATGTATTTATATGCTAATATATATGCAGTTGAGGTGTTAAAATGGTAAGTTAGTTGCGGAGAACCTTCCAGACTTTTTAGAAAATAATAGATTCTATATTGTTCTTTCATTCTTTAATTTTTGGCTGATAAGACATTATTTGAAATATTTATAATATGCTACTTCAGGATGTGAGAATCCTTAAAATTCATTATTTTCATTACACTTACTTATCATTATTGTCATTATTCTTAGTATCAATTCAAAAAATATTTCTTACTGTTAAATACGTTTTGGTATTACCACAACTGTATTGGTGATGACAATATATGAAATGAAGCACATGGTTGTCAGTATACAATGATTGATGCGTGTAAAACCAGGGTTGCCAACTTGGCAAGTTATCTTGATCATTGCATTTTGTTGTGATAGTATGCTAGTACCTAATTTTCTTTTATGGCAATATCTTAAGCATCTAATGGTGCTGGGTATATAATGTAATTTTTTTCTTAATATGTACAATGAAATGTTATTATTTTTTTCTACTTATATTTAATTTATATTTTAATTATTTATGTTTAATTTATTGTTAAGGTTTCATTTATGCTCATTACTGTTTTGAATCACTTAAAAGTACACTTTTTTGCTCAATTTGAATCAATTTTTTTTATCAATGGTTAATATTTAGATGCTTTTACAAAAATATTTATTTGTTGTCTTTTTTTTTAAAAAAAAAATTCTTGTTATAAAATTTTTGTTACATTTTACTTAGTGATGAAGGAGTTAAGAAAAAAATTGGTGACTTCTTGGAGAAAAATTTTATAACAAGAACTCCTTGATATGTACTGAATTACTTTCTTTAGTCATATGATTAAGTGAAATAGCATGAAAAAGTTAACTGTATATGTTTGCATAAATAACACCATAGATAGATTTGCTTGTATAATGAACCCCTCAGGGGGCTCGCCTTCTTTAGGTAGGTACAGGTGTCACAATCCTGAGGTACCCTAGTGATCTTTTCCTTTTCCCAAGGGGTTTACTATCTTTGGTAAACACGGGTGTCACGACCCTGGGGTACCCCAGTGATCCTTCTCTATTTTCGACCCTCCATCTTATCATCCAATTTCTTTTCTTCTTTTCCCATCCAGATCACAGACCTATGAATATTTGGCGCATTATAGCCCAAACTGGCTCTTGCACCATAAAACACCAAACTCAACTCAACTCAACTCAGCTTGTATAATGAAATAGGATTTGATACAATTTATAATTATTGTCAATTCATTGCCAGAAATAAGCCAGTATTAAATGTTTTATCTAGAAATAATTTTTGGGCTAAAATTTTTTATTGGATAGTTGTTAGATAATTTTATTATAATAAAATATTATATTTCAGTGAGTGATGCTTTAGTGTGCCATTTTGAAATCTGAAAGCAAACAAATAAAAATATTATTTCAAAGCTTTGTTTTGGTTAATTCCATTATATCTGCTTAATTTTTAACAAATAATTTTAGAAGTTAGTCCTTATATTAGTTATTAATTTAATTTTTTTAATTTAAAATGTATTTTTCTGTGTGTTATTAATCAATACTTTTTTTATAATCAATGATTTTTTTGTCTTAAAATTATATTGACTTTTTTAATTTAATAATTTTTAAATGTAATTTATCTCTAGAACTCCAACAAGAACTTAAAACCTCAAATGCAAGAAATAAACATACTAGTTATATAACAGGTAACTACTCTTTATTTTCTTCATTTAATGTTTAAAATTTTTTTTTTTTTTGATAATATTGAATAAAAATTATAATAGCATTTTAAATGTGAAATATTACAAATTTTATTTAAAATTAATGAAATATATACTCAAATTATTTTTCAGATTGTTGAATATTCTAATGTTGATATAAGATTGTCACTTTTTTTTTTGCATAATGTATAAAAATATGTAATATATAATTGATACAATTTAACAGTAATACCCCAAACTTATGCGACTGGGGGGATTAAGTGATAACTGCCCCAGTCGAATTTGCGTAAGTTGTGGTATAATTTTGCAGATAAATTATATGTAGCTGGCTAAAAACAAAAGAAAATACTAATTAAAAAAATATTTGATGAAATCTTAGGTAACACAAAATATATACAATCGCAAACTGAAGTTATTTTGATGCAGAAGGTTTCATAAAATCTAACAAAATAGTGTGCCCACTCAAAGATTTTTTTTTTCTCCTAAAAAAATTTCTTCATAGCATTCTGATAATTTTTCTGTTCCTTGTTTTGTTGAAAAAATATCCTTTTTATTGAAGTCTATATTTTCTAAAATTTGTGTAATCCTTTTTCAATTAAACCGAGGCCTTCTGTCAAATTCCCATGACACACTGTCATTCGATCTTCTGATTAAAGAGGGTCTGAAGACTTTTTTTTCTACACCCAGGGATTCTACTTCATTTGGATGATGTAGCCCTCTCTCAGATCTGACTAGATATAACAAACACAATGTAACAATTGTAACATGCAATAACAAACACACACTCTGTAAAAAAAAAGGAAAATTATTAAGGCAAAGTGCTAGTTCCAGAAGTGATACGTCCAAACATTTACATTAACAGGAAGCATGGAGTAAGTAATTGAGTTGTGTAGTACTCAAACAAATCAACCAGATTTGAAAATCAAGTTTCTCCAAATTCGCGTAAGTCGAGGTATTACTGTATATATATTTATTTTCATTAAATTGCATGAATTGAAGTAAAGAATGTATTTTCCATGGAAAAAATAAGTTATTTAAAATTTCTAAGAATAAAATATAAACTATTATTTATAATTTAAAATTCTTTTCTATCAAAACCTATGTTTGAGTTTGGTTTCAGTTTTGCAGTTTTAAGTGTAGGTGAACTATTCATTGGAAGTAAAATAATATTGTTCATTTAGTAGAAAGATAAAATAAATTAGTAATTAGTTATTAAAATTTGTTTAAGGATTAATCACAGAATATTTTCTTATTTATTTTTTTTATTGTTTTGAGAAAAACTGTATTAAAATTTATTGTCTCTTTTGTAGAAATGTAATTAAATTTCTTAATAAAAGTAGGATGGTGAAAAATTTAAAACTTTTCTCAATATTTATTCTTTAATGTAAAGAAAGAATAAAATTTTCATTGCTGATTTTTTTTATCTTTTTGTAAATTTACGTCTGTCAGTTTACTTTTAGTTAGTTTACTTGTAAACATTCAAATGATTGTATCATCTAAAAATTTTTTAGAAAGCTTTCCTGGTGTTTCAAAATAACCATAAGCATATTTCCACTAAAAAAAGTTTTAATTTATTTTGGGAGAATATTTTTTAAAATTCTCTTTTTTTTATTTTTATCAATGATAGATAGTAGCAGCATTGATTTACTTTAGGGAAATGAAGCTTGATTATGGATTTTTTTTTAAAATTCAAGCAAGCAAATAACTGTACTTCAGATACTTTTCTATGACATTTTAATTTTTAACATTCATAATTTTTTTAAGAAAAAAAAGATTTATTTTTAGGATTTTATTTTGTTTTCTGCAAAAATGTAAGAAATTTTGGAAAATTTAAAATCATGGTCTATTTTGAATGAGTTAGTTGTTTTTGATTCGATTTGGGATATGTGTAAGAAATATGTTAACAATATGAAAGAACCATTCTTAATTGTAGTCAAAGATGCTCATATGTTTCTAATCCAAGAAATCACTACTACAGCACATTAAATGGAAAAACAAAAATATTGTCTACAAGCACTACCTTGATATTTTTATTAAAATCAAATTTTTTAACTTCATGCTGAAGCGGATTTTTTTTTCTTACCAGGTATTAATAAAAACAAATCCATTTTTGAATTATCTCTTAAATTTTGTTTTTTTATTTTATCACTTTTTTAGGTGAACCCAGGAAATACTCAATAATTCTGTATTTATATAATTGATTTAGTTCTATTTATTAAATCCTTCTTTTCTTGGTATCTAATTTGCAGTTTATTTAAAATTATAGAAGACATTATTTAAAAATTAGACTTCATTCAAATTTTTTGTCCTTCTATCTCAGTTATATTTTTCAAGTCACCTGTGCACATATATATATCAACTAGATTATTATAAATTTAAGTCCTTGTTATTTGTTCTGGATTGTGAAACAGTTGTCTCTACTAAAGTTTAGAGAATACAATAGTTTTTTTTTAACCTTATTACCAAATGTTGAAGACTTATGTCACTCTAAAATTCTTTGAACAATCTAAAGGTTAATAGAATGTAAAAAATAGATTATTATTTATTTATCCAACATCCATGCTTGGCTTCTTGACCATTTGATGCTGAGCCTCCCAGTACTGACTGACGATGTTGTCAGTCGGGTATTCATCGACTTCAGTGCATTGGAGCAGGTGGTTGCCATCCATTCTGGCATGGCCACAGAATGGGTAGGCCTTGTCAGCAGCCAGGCCAAGCCAGTGGAGGTATACTTCTGAAAAGTCATGCCCGGTGGTTAGGCAAAAGTGGGCAACAGCCTCAGTTCTCTCCAGGTGCCTCAGGATAGGACCCACAATGGTCAGGGTTTCCCATGGCTTTCCAAGGCTCTTGGTTGTTTTGGGTCATGGCAGTACATTTGTCAATGTATTTGGATATAATGCTCTTTGCTCTTCTGTGGGTCAAGGGGACTTCCGTTTAAGACAACTCGGCTCCCTACTTAGCTTTTTGGTTAGCTTTTTTATTGCTGGTCATCCTAACATGACTTAGCACCCACTATAAGGTCATGGTCCAACTATATGAAATAAGCTCTGCACTTTTAGTTTGGCACTGAATTGTGCTGAGGCAGTCAGTTGGTTTATTACTTCTTAAAGCTAAAAGTGCAGCTTGGGAGTGGATGAAGAAGACAACTTTAGCAGGAGCTAGGCCAGCAGCTAGTAATTGTGTTGTAGCTTCACAAACAGCTAAGACCTCACCGTTATAATTCATGAAATTTTTTCCCACGCCCAGTGAGTCCTCAAACAGCCAGCAGTACCATACCATGCCAGCTTCATTTGTTACTGGTACTCCATATCTATACTGAACCATCAGAGATATGGAGCCACAAATTCCTGCGATATTTTTGTTCTGTCATTTCTAGAGCACATGATTTTATCTCATCAGGAATGGTCTCATCCTTATTTAGTGTCAAGTTAATTAAGTCAAGCCATTTAGATGGAAGGGCAGTTGCAACTATGAAGTAGTACTGTTAAGGAGCATGGTGAGTAGGCGAGGGAAAATAGTTACTGTCCCATTTTTTATTTAAATGGTTTTCTTTTATTATCATGAAAAAGTTTGTATCAAATTTATAATTCATCATTTGGTTAAATTATATTGTAACTGTTCTTGTGGAAACTATGCATGATTTACTTCTACAACAACAACAAAAAAATGTGTGTGTAATTTTTTTTTTTGTTAATTTTAATTGAACATTTAAGATTTGTATTTATTTATATTTTCAAAAGGACCATGGTTTGACATGTATTTGAAATCTCGAGTTCCTCTAGTTTTGAATTTCAATCCATTTTTGGCTTTTAAAGATGATCCTCAACCTAAATATAACACTCAAGTGAGTTTTAACTGAACCATTTCAAATGTATCTGTAAATGTGTTTTTTTATGTAAATTATGTATAACAGTGTATATGACATAACTAACAAGTAAACATGGGAATATATCTATATAAAATGTTTTTTTTTTAATTTGGTAATTATATAAATTGTATATAAGTAATATAAACTAAGCTTTGGAAAATTTACAAGTTAAAATAATTAATTTTACAGTTTTGACTAAGGCCAGTTTCTTTCTTTTTTTTAAAATTTGATTTGTTATGTTTACTGTATTCTGTCTACTTTATTCAAAAATATACTCCAAGATTTTTGTTTCTCTTTGCACACTGAATCTAAAAATTAACATGTTTTTGTCAAAAAAATAATTTAAATAATAAACTGTTTTAATTTAATTTTTAAAATTGGCAAATTATAATTGCTACATGGCTTATTTCTTACTTGATTCTTTTTTCCTTCTACAGTTATTGAGATCTTCAAATATGATCATATCTTCCCTGAGATTTTTTAAATCTCTTAAAGCAAACATTTTGGAGCCTGAAGTTTTTCATTTAAATCCTGAAAAAAGTGATACAGCTTTCTTTAGAAAAACAATGAGGTAACTTTAATTCTCTTACAGAATTAATTATTGAATTTTTAATTACTTAGTTATTATTGAATTATTAATTATTATTTTTTATTATTATTGTGAATTATTAATTTTTTTTAAGATGAAGTTCTTAAAATATATATAGGTTTCAAAAAGTAAGGTAGCAAACCTATTCTGAGTAAATGTTTATTCAGAAAATTAAAAAAATACATACGATGTTGGAAGGAACAAGTACATATTACTTCTCTACATAGTTACCATACTTATCAAGGCATTTGTTCCATCAGTACACCAGACCATTGAAACCAGCATTGTAGAAATCAGTGTGAAGTTTCTGTAACCAAGTTAAAATGGCTTGCTGAAACTCAGCATCAGTTCTGAAATGCTGACCTAATAGTTTCTTTAAAGGTTCAAAGAGAGGAAAATCCCTTGGAGTTAGGTCTTAAGTGGAAGGAAGGAAGGTGCTTCAATATCTTCCTCTCGAAAATGCTCTTTCTTCATCTTGCACGTCTGTTCTGCGTGTCAAATTCCGTGTGCCAAAACCACACTTGTCTTTGTGACATGACACTTGTACCATACACTTCTACCAATTGCTGATAAATTTCAGCTTGATAATTATTCTTTAAATGCAAAAACCGTATTGCGTTTCTTATTTCAATATTGTACCATGTTTTCGTCAACGTAACCATCTTTTAACCGAGATTTAACTATGTTACTGAAGAACCAGCACCACACACATCTATTGGTATCGTTTGAATGCTCTGATTGTCTTTGTTATTTTCAGAGTCAGAATTCACATATTCATCATTTACTAAGTATAAATAAATTAATTTGTATTTTAATTCTAACATATTTAGATGTAAGCAGTTTTTAGGTATTTGAATCCTGATTCCATAGAAGACCATTATGTAGAATATTGAATGTGACTATGTATAAAATCAGAGACAGCCATAATGTTTTCATATGATGTAGTACAAAATTTAATCTACAAAATATTGTACTGAAATGTTCTATATGTTACCTTACTTTGGTTCAAAATTTTGCCATCTATTATTTCTGAGCTATATTGTTCTTTAAAAAGAATTGCTATAAAATGAAATCAACTAATCGAAAATCAGACAGAAGAGATATTGATATACGTAACACTAATTATTATTAATAAGACTTGATGTATTTTATAAATATGTAGAGAAGGAACATGATGAAAGTACTCTGTAAAAATCTTTTTAATTTATTTGATTTTTAGATAATTGAAAAAAAATTCCTTTCTGTATTTAATTAATGAGAATTTAGTTAAAAAAATTGAATACTCTTATTTTTTATAAGTGAATTTGATTTTTTAAAAAGTACTTGGATTCTGTTGCAGTAACTATCTGAAGTTAATAAAGAACTTTTGGTGATGAAAAGCATTATTAATGTGAATGTAAATGAATTGCATTTAAAAACAATTACCTTTAAAAATACATGCAGTAATTACATCTTTTGTTTATATTTTTTTCATATTGTTTGCATTTTATTAATTATTACAACTTACAAAAATGAATAAATGATAAAATTTGCTGTTTTGAAAGTAAAATATTAACTTTCATTTTCTTAAACAGGACTGCTATAATTAAAATAAATTGTGTGCTACAATAATTAAAAGAAATTTTGATATGTTTTCTATTATTATTTCTTTTTGTTATGAATGAAAATATATTGTATGAGTGCAGAAGTTGTGCTAAAATTTTGGCTATGCAAGGGCACTGCTGCACATGCCTCAGCATCTGAAATATAATTTTGATAGTGTGTTTTGAGATTGTAAGAAGTAAGCTGCATCACGACTAGTGTGTGTCTCACTAAATGTTACAATGATTAATTTCTGTCATCACTAAATATTGTCCATTTTTTTAATGAACTTGTGCAAAGTACAGGATATATACACATTTGATTTGTTTACTAGGGACAGAGGATGAGTTTTACTGTCTTATTCTCATGCACAGTAAAGATTGGCATGCTCTGTTCATAATTTCATTAATTTTTGTAATTTTAGGTTAATACCTCGACGATTTGCTTGGTATGGAGCTTATTTATTCAAAGCTTTTCCTCTTGACATGAGCCAATTCAATAATTTGTTCAGTTCCACCCGCATTCCTTGCATAAGCAAAGATGAGTTGCAAGTATTCCCAGATTCACGCCATATTGTTATTCTCAGGAATGGGCATTTTTATGTTTTTGATGTCCTTGATGAAGATGGTAAAAAAACTAATTTGCTTAACTTTTCTAACAATGAGTTTTTCATAAATTTGAGAGGGAAAAACCTTTTAAATGTTTGAAACGATTGTAGCAAGTTTGGATTAAAATAAATTGAATGATTAATTCAAACTGAATTTTGCTTAAAGTAATAACTAATGCTTAGATTTATAAAGGTATCACATAATTACATTATACATGAATTTATTTCATAATAATAACCTTTATTGAGACTTTCGACTTTATCTATTTACCTAGAAGTTGAAATATAATTACAATCTGAATCTACAATCAAAATCTTTAATTATGCATCTGTTGAAACTGCCATAGTTAAGTCCTCTTCTCATTCATAATTGTTTCATTAATCTTTTTCCTTATAATTTATTTATATTATCAGAAGAAATATGATGAAAGTTTATGCTTTTTATTCGTGCTTCACAAATGTTGAGATGGTTTTAAATACTGATACTTCACCCATGACATTAATGTTTACAGAGATAATGCTTTTATTTTATTTAATTCAAAGTACTGCTAATAGTAAATCGTGAAACACTGCCTATAGCAAATTTTGGTTACTTATAAGAATTCCATGAATATATGCAAGTGAGGGCTTTGATATTTTTTTTGTTTACTATGTGTTTTCTTACATGTCATTAATTTCATTGTTTCTGAATATTTTGCCTTAAATTTTCATGATTTTACTGCAACATCATATTTAGAAACACAAATTTAGAATTAAAAAAAAATATTAGAACACAGCAATTTTTATTACTTTCTTAATATGAGATTAAACTAAATGGCACATCTTTTCTATTTTTTGAATTATATGCATAGTTATGTACAAGAACTTTTTTGATTGTAGATACAATACAATTGTATATTTTTACATTGAATTTGCTTTTAATATAAATCTTAAATTCATATATTTAAATTTGTTTATAACTTTTATGTTATTGCATTTCCTGCATTTTTTACTTTAAATATATTCTAATGTCTTAATTTGAAAATAGGTTCTAATCATATATGTCTGTCATTTTACATTTTTATCAAATTGTTTTAGTCCCCCCCTCCCCTTGCATTAAATATCCAGTTTCAATATAGTTTGCACAAGAATTTATCCAAATTCAAGTTGCATTTATACCAAGGATCTTCTCTTTTCAAGAAACTAACAAATTTTGTTATTCTTACTTTCAAAATTATTTATTCTAATTGTAAATAGTGTTTACGTGATTTATTTTTAAAAAAAGGAAGTTATATATATCATTGTAGGTGTGTTTATTTTTCAGCCGTTAAAGGGAATCTATAAGTTATACATTTGCACAGATTATTTTATATATGTACATATTTTTCATTATTCTAAAACATTCTTAAAAAGGTAAGTACTGTAAAATTTATTTTGTGATAAAAAAATTAAAAAAAAAAATATTTTGAATTGCATTATATTTAAAATACATAAGTAAAATCCAAATGCTATAAAAAGGATTGAATATCATTGTAAATTACAGGGATAGTATTGATAAAAAAAATTAATAACTATAAGAGGTGATTATTTATAACTATAGGTATTTTAGTTGAATAAATTATTTATTCTTTTTTTCAAGAATTAATAAACATTGACAATTTGAAGTATTTTATATTAGGTGTTCTAAGTAGAATCTCTACTTTTGTAATTCATATTAACTTTTATTGAAAAGATACTTATTACAAAGATTAGTAATTGTAAATGGTGACATTTTTCTCCAAGTATGACTTAATTTGATTAATTGGACTTGGTAATGTTCAGCTGTAACAGTTTAACCAGGTTCGAAAAGCTCATAGTGAAATTATGTCTTTCCAATTCCACCAAACACACTTAACCAAATATTCATACCTTCTTGGTATGAATATTTGTTTTTGCAACTGATATTAATGGATGTCCTGGATTAACCCTTTTCTATGTTTAGAATTGTCAAATGAATTCCACTTTTCATGATCTATAATGATTTTATGCAAAAAATTCTTTCTTTCATAGTGAGAAAGCAAATTGAAGCAGACATCAACTATTAGGTTATTGTTTTCATCCTTCAGTTTATGGGGAACCCATTTTTGTTCCTTCTCTTACTTTTCCATAATTGAAGTCATAACTTTGTGAGTAATTCTTAATTGTTCTTCAAGCTCTTCTTGAGTTTGACTTGGATTTTCATGCAGTAAAACTTGAAGTTCTGTATGTGGATCACCCTCAAGCCTGAAATTCCTATAATGATTCCTATATAATTCCTATAATTTTTCAAACTACCTTTTTATTGTTGAATGACTCACAAAATGTTCTTCCAAAGGGGAATTAATCAATTCCGTAGCTTAAACTGCATTTGTAAGTAGAATAGAATGCAATGGTATAAATGTTGATTATTAACATCATTCTCTTGTAAAATTAATACACATCAAATGACAGCATGGAAATGACTGAAATTTTCCCTAGAAAATAGCAATGACTAAGCTACATATATCTAAAATTGTTTGTGAATTGGATGGATTGAAATATGTTTTTTCATGCAATCTACTCCAAAGCCAAATTTTTATTCGCACATATTATGTAGAGATTCATTGCCATAAAACAAGTTTTTTGGGGAAATAAGCCATCACCCTAGGTTTTTTTGTCTTAAGAAAAATTTGAAACAAGAGCTTGATTTAGTGAGGTTTCAACCTCCACTCCATTTAGGTTCCCAAATCTTACACATCATTCAATTTGCATGTTTATTTCACTACAGAATCATTTTTTGTCTTGTTGAATTGTAATTTTCTAGGATTATTTGGCTACTCTTATTTTGCTATTATTTGTATGAACATGAGTCCATAGAATGTGATTTTAAAAAACAGTGATGAGAAAAAGAATGACGTCTGTGAAATCATAGTGTGAGATAAATGGATCCTCACGAACAAAATGCAAGTAATGCAAATTTATGTGCACTATTCTGAAGTGGAAAGACTTATTAAACTAACAAAGAAGAAAATTAGGTTAAGCAAAAGTAAAAATTAACAGCATAGGCTAATCAGTTTTGAAAATATCTATTTATTCCTTTAGATTTTCTTTTTTTTTAAATTTCATGTATGTATTTGATTTTATTTTGTTTCAAAAGAATACTCATGTATTATAAAAAAAAAAACTTCATGCATATTAATTTCAATTGAAAATTTTTTATTTAATGTACATGCATTTTTACATATAAACAAGGTCATTAAATGATATAATTGTATTTCAAAGTAGCATTGTTTGTATAAGTCTATGTTTTTAAGCATATGATTAATTCATTTCTTGTGAGATTGGAGGATGTTGATATTAATCACATACTATTCTTTGTACTTAGTAAGTTAATTATATTAATTGTACCTCAAACAAAATATTCCAGGATGCTTATCCGTACATTGCAAAAAAGTATGTATACCATCATTAACATTAATGTAATTGCCAATTACTGTAGAATAAAAACAGGCATATGCACAAGTTTTAAAGGATTCATTCTGCAAAAGTGCTAATTATGGATAGAAAAATATTTTCCTAGTAATTAAAATTGTGTGTTTGAATTATACTCATTCAACTAGCAAAATGATATAAATTTTTTAAACAATATTAAAAGGATTTTTCTTGTTTGTTTGTGGAAGGAAAAGGTTTCTGTTCTTTTTAGTAATGAAAGTAGTTACAATAATATCCAGGATGTTCTCACTTTTAACAAAATTCTCCATGATCAATGTAAAAAATTTATTTTTATTCAAAAAGAAAATACACTGATTTTTTAAAAATATATTTTGTTCAAAATAATTTTTTTTTAAATTTTATGTGAATAGTCTTTAGGGTTAAATGATTTGGGCCTCATCTTATCGAATGTGTGAAACATTTATTGCAAGCTTCACTTTCTATCATTGAATATGCTTCATGTGTATAATATATTAAAAGCCCAAAGAAGGAAATTTTGAAATTTTCTTGGGTATTTTTGTTAAATAATGAAAAAATAAAAATTTATATTTAATGGAATAGTTTCATTTTATGTTTATCAACTGAATGAAGTTATTAAAAATTATGTTTGTTAATTACATATTAACAAGTATTTCTAAATTTATTATACATTTTAATTCTAAGTAAATGCTGTTTATCTGTTGTGCCTTTTGAAATTTGTTTTCTTACTATTTGCAGGAAATATAATTCCTTCTTCTCATATTTATGATCACATCAACTATATTTTGTCTGACACCCAGACACCTCCTTCTCACCCAATTTCAGTTTTGACAACTGAGAATCGAGACACATGGGCTAAAGCTCGCATGCATCTGGAGAAACTTGGCAATGCGGAACAACTTAGACTCATTGACAGTGCAATATTTGCTTTAGCATTAGATGATGAAACACTAGGGAACAATTTGGTGAAATCTGCTCACCATATGCTCCATGGTCCAGTCCATAACAGGTCTGTTTCAATAGTAATTTCACAAATAAATAGATATTAATGTTGAAATTCTCATTCAAATGATGTTATTAATTAAAAATATAATTAAATTATGTGATTTTCAGATTTATTTTACCTTTTCCTTTGAATATAATTTTGTAAAGTATGTGAAATAGTAGATTCCCAGAAAAAAAAACTGTTAAGCTGTCTTCCAAATGAAATAATTTAATTATAATTTTATTAATAATAATGTTTTTAGTATCTTTAAAATGATTATCTTAATAAAATTATTTAAATGGTTTGATGCTATTTTTTAAAAATTCAATATTAATATTTTCTAGTTATTTAAATAGCTCATTGTAATAAATTGTTAGAATGTTCATTACTGATAGAAGGCTCTTTTTTCATCTTTTCCTTTATTGAAAGTTCCAATTGTGCCATTTTAAATTTTCTGCAGATTTAAATATTTGCATTTTTATTATTTTTTATTTTGTTTTCTGAATTTTCTTAAAGTATTTGTAATTCAGTAACACATTTTGTATTTTTAGATGGTTTGACAAAAGTTTTACTTTGATAATAACTAAAGACGCAAAAGCTGCCCTTAACTTTGAACATGCTTGGGGAGATGGAGTTGCTGTATTGAGATATTTTAATGAAGTCTTTACAGACTCTACCAAATATCATTTTGTGGGTCCAAAAACTGTTCCTGCAAATGTTGATGCTTCTCATCGAGTGAAAAAGTTAGGTCAGTAATTTCAATAAAATAAAATTATACTTTATTTTCATAGGAAGGAGATCCTATCATGAATATTTTGACAATATATATGTATATAAATACATACATGTATGTAAGCATATTAAAATTAATGAAACATACAAAATATTGATAAATCTTGAAGATGAATATTTTGACATTGAACGACAATATATATACATATATATACAGTTGCACCCAATTAAAAAGATCCATATGTTTCAAATTTCGCTATTTAACAAATTTTTCTCAACACCCTATTAAAATGAAGGCAAAAACCCCTCTTTAATGAATTACTTCAACAGCTGAAAATGTGTTTTTTATTAGTTTGTATTGGAAAAAATTGGATTTTTTTTTACATGTCTTTTTTTTTGTCTGGAACAGAAAATGACTTTTCTTGTAAGTGGCAGATTTCGATTGGAAAAGGTACTGATCATTATCAGATTTTACTGGTGCACATGAGTTATGAGTGTAACCTATCATATGAGTTTTGAATAGGACAGAAAATTTCTTTCTTATTTCACCCTTCTTTACAACATTGGGATATTTTATGATTGTTACATTTGAGGACCAACTTTCTATCAGTGTAAATGAAATTGAGGAAATTGTTGATTTGTTGGAGACAATAAATAGTGATTCTAATACAAAAATTGTTTATGAATTCCTATCAAAACTTATATTTTCTGATGTTTTACTTTATTTTGAAACTTTAAAGACATGCCTTATACAGCAGGATGCAAATGATGCAGTGTTTTCTTCTCTGCTTCAAGTCAGGAATAAAAAAGATTGTCAAACATCTATTACTCAGTAATTAAAAACTTGTTATTAAGTAGTGTGTAATAATTCACGAATAATATTTTTAGTTGAATAAAAAGTATGCAATTTTTAACTATGGGTATTTTTGTATTGTTGCTTATTATAAAATTTCCAAGAGCTAAATTCAAAATTTGTATTTTGTTTGGACTCCAGTATAACAAATAACACCGAATTAATGAATAAAATGTTTGGTCTTGATAATTTTTTGAATCATGATCTGACTGTGTATAATGAGCATTTTAGTTTGTGTAGAGACTTCAAAGCAAAAAAAATAAATGTTATAACAATTTTATGGTGTCTGTAGTAATTTATGTATGCACTATACTATTCATAGTTTATATCGTCATGTAGATTAAACTAATGTGGTAAATGGATGATCAAGTGAAATAACAACTCTCGCTAGTGACAACTTGAGATAGTATTCCACAAACTGAATATTTCTTTAGCTAATATACAGCTGGGGAAAGTTCTAGAGCTATACAGAATACAAAATAATATAATTATAATTAACAATAATAAGCACTAGAACCTTCTCGAAGAAACTAAAGTCAATACAAAACAAAAGTTACTTCAGGCAAGTCTGATGCTCTGCCAACTGAGCCGTAGTGTCCACGATTGAAGGGAACTATTTTTGCTACAATATCATGCATCTTTTTTTTTCCAAAGGAAAGTCTGCTTTCGATAAAACACAAGAATAGTTTTGTACTGTTATATTTAATTGTGAAATCTATCATGATATAAAGGAAATTTTCCTATACTTGTAATATGATAAACATTAAGAATTTCTAACTGAATTTTTGAAAGTTTTAATACTATAAATCTTAAATTGCTTTTCGTGTTATCCATTTTGTGTCAATAGACGTGTTGACTCAAATCTATGTTTTGCCAAATAAACAATCGATGATAAAAAATGCATATTTATACTTTTAATTGCATTTTTAAGGGGAATAAAAGAACGAGGTAAGTGTTAGATATAACTTGAGTCTCTTTCTAGATTTTGATTTAAAAAATATTTTCCCAGTAAGATTTCAAATTATAATCCCTTTCCTACCCCTTTCTTAAAGGGATAGAACCTTGTAATAAATGACGTGCTAAATCATCGTTAGATTGACACTTTTATATCTTGTCAGTAATTAGAGATAAAACAAGTTTATTACAAATTTAAAATTAGTTGGGATTGTAAATGATTTTTGCAAATATATCAGATTTATTTTGGTATTTTTCATCTTAACAAGATAGTTGGCTATTTTCTGACATCCTCCTTTCCCTATTATCTATCAGTTTAACTAAATTATTTGTTATTGTCATAGATTTCTGTATCATTTTTTTAGTAAAATATTTATTTCAAAAAAGCAAATACAAATGTATAAATTTGGTACAAAATATAATTAATCGCTAGTTTTTCACATTATCAAAATTGTAGAAAAATCTCCTAATAGAAACAAGGAAGGGGACTTGTTAAATTAGATCTTAATTTTAATTTAATCTTGATGGCATCAAATAAGCATTAAAGTGAAAATCATTACAAGTTATCTGTTTTTATTATTGAAATGAATGTCAAAACTACCTCTATGAGAGCAACTGATAAGTTAATGGTACATTATTCATGTATGGGGGGGGGATGCCTTATTGCAGTATTATGGCTTTTACTACACATTTTAAAAACTTGAATTTTTTTTTTTACTTTTTCATTTCTGTTTTAAATTATTCATACACTGGAATCTGTAATATCTTTATCTGTTAAATTATCACATTAATGCATATTAAAGTCATAACATTTGTTTTGTCTCATTTAAGTGTGTATGTATGGCATATGTGTGTTCACCGGTGGCCAAAATTGTGGACACTTTTGAAAATTTGTATGCTTTTTGAAATTGTTATGTTTTACAAAATGCAAAGTCATGTGAATTTAAGGCTGAATTCAATACAAAAGATAAAATTCAAATATTTGCTATGCAAAAGAAAGTTTAAGCTGCTACAACTATTGGTATACATTAGATACTGTTGATTTTTTATCACAGTTTCACATTAATGTTTCAGTGAGTTGATGATAGTTATAAGCTCTTCTTTCGTTATTACATGATACCAGAAAACAATTACATCCTCAATTCAAGACTGATCCTAGGGTGTCAGCCACCTATGTGCAAAGGCCTAATGTGCTGCTCCACTAGAGAAGTTTTCATATTTTAACTAATACTTAACATTGACATTATAATCTCATCTACCTGTAAGAGTAAAAAGCAAAGCATATTAATAAAAATACAAATAGACACGAAATCACATCTTTCCTCTATTTGTTTTTCTAAATTGTAAGGCTATTATTAAATTGAAAACTTTTAATTTCCTCAAATGCATAATGAATTTATACTCTTATGTTTTAGGTAGTATTAACCATTTTAGATATTTTCATAAAGCAACTTTTGCAAAAATCATTTGAGATGCCTCTATTAAACATCAATCCACAATGTGCCACCACTGATAAGCTAAAAAACCTTTTCTTGCAGTTTTAACAGCTCTGCCATGAATTTTACTGCTAAATGAGGGATGTGTATAAAGAGTAGACATTGATGAACAATGGCCTACACAGCGTACACTAACATTCTATTTTTCTTAAACTATGCTATGTTATTGGAAAATTGGGAATTTTTTTAAATTTTTCAATAACTATTTAAAATTCAGCATATTTATTCAACATATTATAAGCTTTATTTTGAAAATTCATGAAATATTTCGCTTTATTAATAGAACTACACGCAGTTGCCCCTTAACTTGGCCACCCGTGTGCGATACATGTGCTGCACACCTACTAGGATCGTCCCTGCCTCAATTAGTTCCCTTTTATTTCATGGGTACCCCATTCAGACAAGAGTCTTCGTGCGGTACCACAAGTTTGATGGGATTGAATAAAGGACTGTTTTCTGTCCAGGAAAATAATATTTAGTCAAGAAGCAATGACATCAAATAAAAGAATAGATTGAATACCTAGAAACAGATGTGTAATGAGAAAGGAATATTCCTATGTTAAATTTGCAAGACAGGTGGGGGGATCAGGGACTACATCTGGAGTCTGAAAGTTTTGTTTAAGGTGTCAAAAGACAAATTTAATATAAAATAAATCGGGAAAAGGCCAAAAAAAAAGTGCACCACATTTGTTGATGACAGAATGAAAATACTATGTCTCTAAGGTAAAAGAATGTCATCAGCAACCATCAAAAGTTATTTGAATGATGCTGGTGTTTCTGTCAGTTCGAGAACAATCTGGAGAATATTAGCAGATGTTAGATTAGGAGATATAATTCTGCAAAAAAAGTCTTATCTCAAATTACAGCAGTGCTAAAAAGACTACAGTGGGCAAAGGAACACATTAATTGGACAGATGGTCAGTGTGGTCATGTTATATGGAGTGATGAAATTAAGATGTTATTCTGTAGTGATGCCTGAAAATATTTAAGTAGAATAGGAGAAATACTACATCCTGACTGCATCCAGACAACAGTGAAGAACTCGCATAGTTTTATGATTTTGTCATGCACATCAGCAGATGGTTTTAGTTGTCTTCATGTTATTGTTGGGCCTCTCTGAATGCCAGAAAAGACATTGACATTATTCTAGAACCCAAACTTTTACCTTTCATCAGGAATCTATTTCTTAACAATGCTTCATTTATTTTTCAGCAGGATTCTGCTCCTTTCCACAGCAAAATTACCCAAGGATTGGTTTTGTAAAAAGAGCATTGAATTGTTATTGTGACTAAGAAACTCTCCTGACCTTAATTCTTCTTAATTCTATTCTTCTTTCAATGCAAAACTTGTGGCAACATTTGAAAACTCCTGTCCAAATGAGGTATCCATGAAATAAAAGGGAACTAATTGATGGTATAATTGTTTCCTGGCATCATGGAATAGTTAAAGAAGAGCTTAAAACTATTGTCAGCTCAATGAAATCGAAGTGAAGCTGTAATAAAAAATAAAGGCTACCCAACTGTTAACACTGCTATCATCAGTATCTAATGTATATGGATAGTTACTGCAGTTTAACTTTTTTGCATTACAAGTATTTGAATTTTGTTTTTTGTATTGAATTTAGTATTAAATTCTCATTAAAATAATACATGAGTTTGTATTGTGTGAAAGGTAACATTTTCTACTAGCGTACAGATTTAAAAAACATAAAAATTTCCAAAAGTGTCCATAATTTCAGCCACCACTTTATATATGATAGATGTATATAATTTACAGAAAATTATCTTTTGTAATAGTAAATTGATTTAAAAATAATTTAAGAGCTCTCTATTTAAAAGTTCTTTTGCTGGAAGAAAAGTCTTTCGTTTTCCTGTCTTTTTACTTTCATAATAATTATTTCGAGTTTATAGAGTAGCAGCTTCAAAAAATAATTTGTTTTGAATCTCAATTCCCTTCTAAATTTATTAGATTTTCCAATTGCATAAAGAAGATTGTAATAATTTCTTACAAATAAGCTTTTTAGTATAGACTTTATTCTGGATGATGCCATGAAATCAACTATAAAGGAAGCTCAAGAGCACTTTAAGCAGTCCAAAGAAAACTTGCGAATGGATGTACTTCAACATTACAATCTACACCGAGAGTGCATTAAAGGATTTAAACTCAGTCCGGACTCTGTTGCACAATTAGGATTTCAGGTAGACTTAATAAACTTAATTTGTACATAGATTAATTTTAAAATTTTTATACTTTTGAGATTCAGTTTTTTTTCTATTCAAAATATCTACTTTAAAATAGACTCATGAAGAATAGAAAAATTTATAATTATTTTCAAAATTTTGGCAATTGCAATTAACACATTTAAGAATTTCAGTGTAATTTTGTTCTTTGTGCAAAAACTGAATAAATTGCATTATTAATGGAAGTTTAATAACTTTTTTCCAAAATTTATCTTCAACCCCAATCTGAATTAAATTGTATCTAAAGGTATGAAGGGAATGGATAATGTATAAAAATCATATTACATTAGAATTTGATTAATTACTGATTTGTAAGAATAAAGATAGTGATTTAAAAATTATGTATATCTGAAAAAATAGAAAAAGTCAAACTGCAAAGCAAATGAACAATATTTATATAATAAATGTGCTTTGTTTTTCAGATGGCTTTTTATAAACTCAATGGAAAGTTTGTTGCTACTTATGAATCTTGCAGTACCTCTGCTTTTAAACATGGTAGAACTGAAACAGTGAGACCACTTACTTTGGCTACTAAAAAATGTGTGGAAGAATTTCACAAAAACAATCGCACCTCAAATTCTGAATTGAAGAATTTATTGAAGGAGTGCTCCAAAGTTCACAATCAGCTTACAAAAGAAGCAGCCATGGGTAAATTCTTAAATAATGATTTTATATTGGAAATAACTTCAATTACATTAGGGACAAATTTTCATCTTTTAGGTCATTGAAAAAAATATTCACAGGAAAAAAATTATTATAGAGAATGGAAATTATAGATATGGATGTTGAAAGTTTTGTCCTATTGTTGCAAATAAAATTACTTTTCCCAATATTTTGGAAAATTTAACAATGTTAAAGTAAAAGAATTTTTTTTAGTAATGAAAAATTATGAATTACTAAGTATGTAATGAATTTTTGTATGTAGATAAGAGAAATTCATTTTTAAGACCATTAAAATGAATTCTTTTTCAAATGTAAAATCACTACAATCTTTTTGTCATTATATGGTTAATTATGTTGGAATTTTTTTATAAAGATTCTGTTAAACAAATTAGAAATAGTTTATCTAAAATATTTTTCCTCTTCATGATAAATTCAACTACTGCTTTATCATTATTGTTCTATTTGATACTTATAATTCTTCTTTTCAGATCAAGTAATTGTAAGTATTTTAATAAAATAGTTTTTGTTTATATTCATTGCACATTAGGTAAAAAATTTTCTTCCTGATTCTATTTTCAGCAAAAATTTTTTTAAAGCTGCAATACAAAATAAGATATCATATGTTACAAAACTGTCTAATTATGCCAGATAGCTTTATAATATGCTGCTTTATAATTATTTTTGTAATTCAGATTTCAATGTTTATATTTAACATTTTTCTATGCAGGTCAAGGATTTGATCGCCATTTATTTGCCCTAAAGAATCTTGCAGAAGAAAAAGGAATGAAACTTCCTGCACTTTATCATGACCCAGTGTATGCAGAAGCCAACCACTTTGTTCTTTCAACTTCTACTCTATTTGGCCCTGCTTTCAGTGGTGGCGGATTTGCACCAGTGGTACAGGATGGCTTGGGTATCGGATATGGTTTCCTTGACAATTTCACTGGTTGTCTTGTTAGTTCTTACACACCCCACAGAGATGGTGCAGCTTTTGTTGATGCATTGCATTCAACCTATGATGATATTTACAATGTTTTATCAAAAAACTAGGTATAAGATAATTTTATTTCTGTAATTGTTCTTTTTTTATTCAGTATATGTGTTTTATGACTCATAAATTAAAATATTTATATGATGCATGATTTTAATGCAAATTTTTATCTCAATATTTATTGTGAATTGATTATTCTATTTGGTGAATATCATTTTCATGTGAGTTACCTAATTTTTAAAAAAAATTATTTGTATTTATTTTTTTGGTCTGGTGATTTAATGAATTTTAAATTGTGATTCTGTTTTAAAAAGTTCTGTAAATAATGTACTTTGATGAAAAAAAAATATATATGTATATTTTTCAATGATTTCTGAAAGATTGTTTTTTAATAAAAGATAAATACTCTAAATTTGATGCATTAAGTTATTTTCAACATATTTGAATGTATAAGTAACATTTACTTAGGTTTTAATTTTTTTCATGAATATATTAATGTTGAATACCACAGAAAAATTTGCTATGTAGATTATAATCTACTAATCTGTTTTGACCAGAATTTCTTTCTAGTGTTGGAAAAATTATCTGTTTGGTTTCATCTTTTCCTTAACCCGCAATCACTCGCGCGGGGTGTTCTGTACACCCCAGCAACATGAAAAGCCTCCTACAATTCTAAAAAGAATGCGCAGAGCCACGATTTTTTCTGTAGCTGCCCATTTTAGGTCATTGAACCTTCAGGCCTGATGTAATCAATCTTGCTAGAATGATTGGAATGTAACAACCTTCAAAAGTTTATTTGGGGTGCTGAGAACACCCCGCGAGTGATTGAGTTATGTTTTCGTACTCGAAGCATCTACGGAAGAATACGTTTTACTCTTTCCGTTTACATTTTTTTTATCAAATATATTAATATGCATGGATATTTTATTTAAAATTTCAATAAGTGTGGTATAAAAATAATATAATTCTATAAAAAAATTGTAAAATATAATTTTTTTAAAAAAATTTTCTAAACATTTTCCAGAAATTATGACAAAAACTCCATGGGAAAGGGAGAAATAGCGACTTCGTAGTCTATTAGATACTGTATCAATAGATTGTCAAGATGAATTAAATGAATTCGATGACTGCGTAATTTCGTAACCAAAGTTGGAGGGATGAAACTTGAAATTGTAAATTTTTATAATACAGGTGGTGGTGATCCCACTGATGAAATGTGCAGTATATATGATGTATCGCGAATATGTAACCTTTGGCCATTGCGAATATTTTAACATCTACTTAATATTGCAGGAATTAATGCTTCCTTTGTCTATCATTCGGTTCTTCCTGAAAATAAATGAGACATTAAATATTATTAGAGGAGATTAGAATGGATCTTGTTTAGCTACAGTGGGGTATGAGATCGGATCTCCCAAACCTTAACAAAACACTCAAAAGAAGCTTTACTGACACAGAATATATTAAAAAGAGCATTAATCCACCAAAAAAAGGGGCATTGCACTGTTTTTCCACGGGTAAAAGATGAAAAAATTATTTTTTTTGTTTTGAATGTTAGAAAAATATGTGCTTAAAGCATATGAATACACTCTGCTCTGAATGTTTAAAAATGATTAAAATATTATTTTTCTACTTTTTACTATCCTTATCATTAATTATAAAGTATATGTATTACTGGTGTATGCGTTGTATTTGAGGTTTATGAAAAAAAATTGTGTACTTCAAAATGAAAATTTTGTAGGTTTAGTTTAAATTAATGCTAATCCCATTTGAATGCAATAAATTTAACAATTTTGTTTGTATAATACAAAAAACATCTTATACTTCATAAATATATATCATAATTGGCTTAAAAAAATTTTCATATTTAAATACACGTGTTAAGAGTTTGGGGTGTTCTCTGCACCCCGCGAGTAACGACGGTAGAAAAACAGGCGCGAGTGACCGCGGGTTAATGTTTGCAAAAAAAAAAAAAAATTAAAAGCGCATATTTAACATTATACACTACATTTTAATTTAAAATGATTCATAAATATCTCCAAAATTCTTCTTTTCTTTGTTATGGATTAATTAAAAAGTCTAACAGTTCAAACAATTTTTTGTTAAATTAAATATATTCAACAGAAAAATTTTCTGTTCAAATTTTCATAAACTTTTTACTGTAATGCACAAATGATGAAATTTTTAAAGTATTATACTATTTACTTTTGCATGGATTATATTTTACTCTTTTAATTAAAACTCTGCATTAAAATTATTTTCTTCTGATTCTGTACTTTTTTTAAAAAAAATTCTTTGGTGACTAACTTTTTAAAATATTTGTAAGCACAGCATCTACCTTAATTACTAAAAACTATTAATTTTTTGGTTGTAACAAGTTTATTATTCTGATAATTTTAAGTACAGTTTCATTTCAGGCAGTAAATTTCAGATAAATTTAAAACTTATTGAATCCATGTAACTAATGTCATATTTCCCTGAAAATTTTAGTTAGAAATCAAACTTTTTTTGATTTTGGCTATTGTATTGTATTTCTGTGTTGACCAACTGGAATATGACTATCAAATTATTCTTTTTCATTTAAATAAAATGCAAGTCATAATATAAGAAAAAAATAGGATCATTAAGTACTCGCTCAAAATAATATTTTATTATTGAGGTTTTTTTAACCAAGAATATTTATGATAAATATTCTGAAGTATAATAAGTTTGAATGTGAAATGAAAAGATTTCATCTAAAATACAAGTTATATATTAGTTTAATTAGGCATTTCTTTTTCAATAATCATTTCCCTGTTTTGCTCTTGAAGCCTTATATATTTTTCTGATAAAAAAGATTACTTATAATACCTTGAAATGTTTTTTTATCTTTTACGTACGAAGGAAAATTATTTTTAACTTTGATCGTTGCACCTAATGATTGTTGAAAAACTTTAATATAAAAGAAAAGTTGATCTTTTATATGTTCTGGCAAATGGAAGCCCCTCAAAAACAGTTGAATGTTTAACAGTTTGAAAGACATCCATAAACAGAAATGAGAAGACTTACAGAGAGAAGTTAGTAAAAGCAGAGAACTATACAAATAAAAATTAATGAAATCATATTAAAATAGCTCAAGTAAATAAGAGAAATTAATGCCTGAATTTTTCAAAAAGTTAAAAATTTTATATATAGATTTTTTAAAATCAACTGTTTGGTTTGAGAAGGCAGCAAAACATTAATTCAAGAAGTGACTTATTTTGAGGTGTTGGATTGTATAGTTAATTTACTACTTTGCAACTGTAAAATACTTGAGAAAAAAAATTATGTAACAAGTAAATTAAAACTTTTCTTCAAACACACATAATACTTTATAATTCCATTAGACTTAATATCAAAGAATTTACAATGAACTATTGAGTCAATATAATATAGATTAGTGCATAAGTTTGTATGTGTAAGTTATTTCACCAATAATACTCAAGATTCTGTTTTATAAATTACTTTTGCATGAGAAACGTTTAGAGATGAAATAATTTAGAAATGTTTTAATATGTAATACTACATTCTAATTTTTTACATCATCAAATTATATTGAGTAATATATTTTGTTTGATAATAAGTTGACAATTTACAACAAATTTTAAAAGTGTATAAAATACTTATGACATATAATCTCTTACAGCACAAAAAATAATACATTCGTTTCAAGAAAAATATAACCAGCTTTGAAAAATATTTCATCCACAAATCTTAGTAGCGAGAGGGGCAGGTGAAATTAAAAAAAAACATCTTGTTTTTCTTTTCTACTGAATTTATATATACATTTAAATATGTGTGAATTTTTCTAAATATTTATTTTTATCTGTACTTAATTAATAAAAAGATTAAAATGCTTTCTGGAATCAGTCAGCAGTTAAATATAAGGATATATTCTAATGTGACTACATGATTAGAATTCCATAATAACTAAATTCAAAGTTTAATAGAAACAAAAATCTCTTCAAAAAAAAAATTAATATATTTATAAATGATCAGAGCATTTCTTGAAAGAATGATTTTAGCAGATTAGAAATCAAAAGTGATATATAAAAACACTTCAAGTAGAATTTAAATTGCTTCTTATTGCTGATTTATGACAAAATTACTCAAATCATGTGATAAAAATTTATTAATTCTGACAAAGAGTACTGCTGCTTCCAACAAAAGATAATCAGAGACAAAGCATTTCATTTTGTGACCATTAAATACAATTTTATGCTAAAATCATTATTTTGTTACAAAATGTAATGTCAGAAAGATGTATTTTAAACACAGAAAATAAAATGTTCTAGCACAAAGTATTTTTATAAAACATTTAGAAATAATTTAACATTCAATTTAGTTTTTTGACGGAAAGGACAAAGTCTATTAAAAGACAATTTTAAGATAAAAATTTTTAAAAAATAGATGTAGCTCAAAACATTTTATTTATAAGATTTCTATTTTAAATAAATTGATGTTTTATTCATGAGCAGGAATAAAAAAAAAGCATTAATATTTAAATTTGTAAAGTAACAGATTAGCTAATGATACATTTATGTATTAGCTTAATATTAACTAAATAGCAGCTATACAATTGGGTAAGCAACTTAATTTTTAATAAAAACAAACAATGTGTGTGTGAATTAAGTTATTACACATAAAATATCAAATTAATTATTCATTCAAATAAATTTTAACATAGTATATCACAGTGTTAAATCATTACAAGATGGATGCTGAATTAGCTCATTAATAAAAACAAAATGTTAAATTTTCAAAAATATCTAAAAAAAGGAGCAATAAACAAGGAAGAAATTTAATTCAATAACAGATGAGGTAGAATTTCAAGAAAAATAGTTCAATAATTATCTTGACTCCACAGATATTCATTATTTACATCAAATGAGGAACATCAAGCAATGTAGCATGTTATTAAAATCACAAAACTCGTTTAATAAGAACTTATTAACCAAAAAGAATACTAGTGATGATGTAAATAGCATGAGAAAAAAAATTTAGAGAACATTTTATTTTAATCAACTATTTTAAAATCTAAAAAATGTTTATGAATTATATAGTAATATTTTGCAGTAAAATAAATAACAGGAAAGGCATTCATTTATAATACTTCACCTAAAATTATCTCAATAATAAAATTTAGTTTTCACCTTAGCTCAAGTTGTTACATTATAAATAAACGTAACAATTTTAACTATCTTGTATAATTATAATTCTTGTAATAAACAGTTTTTTTTTTTTATGGATGAACTTTTGACAGATGATTAATAAAATTACTTAATCAGCACAAAAATACAATATCAAAGAAATATATATTAAAAAAAACATTTGTAAACTAAGTAAAATCACAATAAGTACATCACTCAGCTTTTAATTTAATATAAATAAAGATAACAGGAACAAAATATATTCTCAATCATTAATAATAATCCACTTCATTGCAATATTTACTATATGATGCTTAAAAATCAGATTTATTAAAATGATATGTTACAATTCATGTCATGCATTTTAAAAGAAACATTTTTTCACAAATACAATGATCTTTTCATTAGTAATTTGCATAAAAGGATATTAGGAGTTATATAATGCAATATTACTTAACATATATTAAAAATTCTTCCAATAGAGGGGAACATTTTTCAATTTTAAAAGGTTCAATGAACTGAATTTTGGTACAAAGAAATAAGGGAAATCGTAACTTGAATTTGGTTAAATTGCAAGATTTACTCAGAATTTCCCCTCTTCAAATGACAATAATACTGCTTATGTTAATTAAAAAAAAATAGTTAATATAAAAATATTTAAAATGTTCATTTAAAAATTCGTTCCCCCACCCCATCTTGAAACCTTTTCAAGATAAAACTGGTCCACACACATCAGTAATTTTAAAATTAGACTACTTTACATATCATGAAAGTCACATCCATATGACTAAGTAAACTTTAGGTAACTGCATTTTAAAAAATTTCTCAACATAACTTGGTAATGTAGTTTTCGTGGGGAGAGGTAAAAACATCCAAAAACTTTAATGGCTGTATTAAGGATTTATCAGACCCTTAATATTAAAACTTTGGTAAAATTGTACACAAAACATTGAAAATCAGATGGTCTCTTGATATTTGTACACAAACCAGGAATGCTTTAGCCTATTCCATGCCCTTCTGAACAAATTCCCATTGTTCTCATAATTACCAGCAGGAACAGCAGGTGAAACAGGTATTGAAATTGGAGCCTCCGATGAAAGAAAAATTTCTACAGTGGTGCGTGGAGGAGCACCATATACATAAATATGCTTAATTGATTCAAAAGTATCCATTATCACAGAAATAAATAATGACACAACTACATAAACAAACACACAAAGGAACACGTAAAAATAGATCCTGGAAAACCACCAGATCATGTCAAGTGAAGTGTCTAGCAATGCAAATGTTGCAAACATATCATCACCATTTAAGATTGAAAACAGGCACTCGGTTGAGCTACTGAGAGTACGAAACTTTATGTGGAATGGGGACAGAACGATCCAAGCACAAAAACAACTACCAGTAAATAACAAAATGGCGCAAATTAAAAAACGCAATACATTTGGTAAAGCCCTTTTCACGGTAAGAATAAGCATGTTGTATTTGGGAAAGAATCCCAAATACCTGAGGATCCCAATCCAGACAAGAAGGGTCCCCATTCCAAGAAGAATAGAGCACTTGGCATACTCGGAACCTTCTGCACTTCGTTCTTCTATCTGAATCTTGATCAATGACCCACTAATTAGCAATATGTTACTAATGACAATGTTAATATACCAGAAATCGATAAAATCTAGTAATTCTGAGAAAGAAAGTTCCTTTTGATAATATTCCTTAAAAAAACGGGATGTCTCTTGAGCTAATTTATAACCATAATACAAAGATCTTAAGCAAAGAATCATAGATATCACACAAAAAACAATAACAAAACTATTCAAAAGTTGACGTAGAAGATAGTACACACTTTCATCTGATTCAACAAGATTCGAATTAACATGACAGTTAAACTTTTCAGAGTGAATAATCAGATTTATGAATAATTGTCCATCATGTTCATTATTGTCATACTTCACTAATAATTTAAGACTGTAACATTCAGGAAAATCCAATTTGTTCAAAGATTTAATGAAAATGGTCCTTAACCTGAGTTGCAATTTGACATTTATTAAAGTCCGGAAATTCAGTGTAAAATTAGATTGTTCTAAAAAGGAAGCCATTGAGAAATTTTCCCATTGAGGATCATCCCTAGGATACAGAGAAGGAATGGTCAAGCATTGTTCTTCAGGAAAACTGTTTATTTGTACTGAGAAATTGTTCATAAATATATGTCCATCATATTGTTTTAAGCAGAATTCCATCGGTTTTAAAACATTATCAGGGTTGTCATATCCAAATGGTCCAATGGATATGGAATTAATTTTGGCATACTGTTTTATAACATTGTCAATATGGTCATAGAAATCAGGGATAGTAAACACAGCATATGGTCCATTGGGTGGATATACAGCAACATCTGCAGACCAGTCTTTCAGAAGTATTTTACTCAAGGCCGTGGTCATGTCTGAATGTTGTTTAACATATCTAAAGCTGTGCTGGCCAAATAGACACACCTGAGTAGTTACTAAGACAATATTAAAAATTTGAACACATAACTTCCATGGAAATCTACCGCGCAGTTTCCATTTATCTATAGGATTCATGAAAAAAGAAGTCAATTTCTTTTTCATCTGCTGGTTAACCTTCGAGAAATTATCTTCGCAAATAATTTCTGCTTCTTCCAAAAAACTGTTGACGGAGCCGTTTTCATGAAATGAGGAAGAGCTCGCAGATTCGTATAATTGCCCATCGGAGATTTCGACATACGGCGATTGGTAGTGCAGTTCTTTACTTGTGTTAAAACAGCCATGGGAATTTACATTTGTTGGAGTAACCATCTTTAAATCATAACAGTTCACATTCCTCACACTGTGATTGAAAAATCCCACCAAAATGTATCGGAAATTTTATTGGAAAACTAATGCAGAGTCGGATTTTGACGACATATCATCCATTCATCCCATATGTCATTTCATGCGCACAGCTGTATTAAAATAAACAAATAATCCAGTGAAACAGATGAGTTGAGTTGAATTGGACTGCGCAATCAAGATTAAAGAAAAAAACCCTCGAAAACCAAATAATTCACAGTAGCTATTATTACTATGATTAAAACCTGTGTAACAGGTGCGTGTTCAAATAATAAAAGGAGGCAAAATTGTTCTCAAATGAAATCAAACTACACATTATCAAAACTAATCAGATAAGTTTTTATGTATATTGTTATCGATAAGGAAAAGAATTGATTCTGATAAACCGAAATTGGAGGAATTTTTTTGTTATCGATTCCAACTATATTTTAGATAATAAGTTAATTTAAAATTATTAGGAGGATAAATCATTTCTATCGTGCTAATATTTTGAAGCCGATGCTTTTCTTAAAAATGATCAGTCTGTAAAAATTTTTTTTAAAACTCGATCATTTTCTGTCTTATCAAGCTTTCGCAATTCTTATACATCTTCCACACTGTCTTTAAATAACTCGCTATATCATCCTGATATTATCAATATGTAATTCACGACTGCTCACGTTACTCTTGAGTAGTTCGAACACACTAAGGATGCTTGTTACACTAAATCAGTTCTTTACATTGTGTCGTGATTGGTTGCATCTCTTTATGATGGATAGTGAACGTTTTACGTCACAACCTAATGTAAGCAGGATTGTCTTCCGAATCCTCTCCCCTTTCTAAAAAAAGAATCAAAGACTATGTTTTAAAAAATATCGTATCACAATTCCCCTTATTTAAATCATACCATTTAAAGGTCTCACAAGGACTTCCTTTTAAAACTAACTTTGGTTTTTCTTTAAAATTATTAAAAACTGTTTCACTGTTAACTTTTTTACACTGCAAATAAAAAATGCGCTTCGTTCGATTGTACTTAACTGATAATCATTTATATTGCCCAGATTCTTTTTCTTTACATACAAATTTGACATCTGTATAATCACACCTTCATGGTGGTGCAATTTTAATGGTAAGTAGTGTATTTTCTGTGGCATATTTAAACAGCATTTTTGATGGGAAATATGTACGGTATATGCCGGATTACATATTAGCTAGTCACGAAGTTGTATAGGATATTCCCCTTTCTCCAAGCAAATAGACTTTGTCACTTGGGTGAGGTTCAAAATTACGAGGTCCGTTGCCAACAGCTCTCGTATAGTGCAACGTTAATATAACTCTTACTTTCTCACTTATCCAGCAATTAGTTAGAGCGTAATATGCTGTTTTGTCCCAAAATGGGTTAAAAAATAAACATTAAAAATAAACAAAAGAATTCACATTTTTAATTAATTTGTAGTTGAGTATTTCTATTTAAGAGAAAATTTTTTCTGACTCTAAGCGAGTTGAAAGTATATTAATTATAAGATCTTTTTCTCCCCATTAAATCGTCTATTGAAACATACAGTACACTGGCGTAGCTAGTTCTGAGTGGGCACCATCAAAATTTCTTTAGAGTCCTACTTTAGATATGAAAGTCCTATTAGTAGGACTTTAGTTGCACATGTTGGGGCCCCTGTAACTTGGGGCCCCGAATTATTGATACGGCTGTAGCTACGTTTCTGATACAGTGATTGAATGTTATATTTTCGTAGCCCTATAAAGCTACACAAGGGCTATTGGTGACGGACCTCGTAATTTTGAACCATGATCAAGTGACGAGGATGACACCTGAGCTAGCAACCCATCTCCTAACTTCCACACCACACCAACGGAAAGGCGTTTGAGCCACGACATGTTTTACGTGCATTGGCCCCTTTTGTACGGCGGGTCTTCAGCGATACTAGGCTCGAATTCCAGAAACACTAGCCATAAGTCCATTATCTTGACCACTAGGCTACCTCGGCCAGCTCAGAAGCATATAATAGAATCCTGTTGGTCTGGAAATGCAGTTTGGTCAGTGGCGCTTACGTAAACAGTGTTTTGCGTTCATACAAAATAATCGTTTTAAACTTGACGTGTGCAACATAAAGTAGGTGGTACTTGCGAGCATGTAACATAAATTTAGGTTTGCAAAGAGTCGAGCAGGTTAGTCTTATAACCACCAGTTACCTGAACAGTTGGCTTGATTTCTGTTTGTACAAAATTTTTTAGCTGAGAAGTAATTTTAAATTATGTTTTGAAATTTGTGCAAATTTTTTTAGTTATAAATTAGAAACTTTTTTCAAAATCGGTGTTTAAAATAACGTGTAGGATATCTTTTACTGATATATGTAATAATACACGGTGATTTTTTCGAAAAGAATTATACACTTTCCAGATGCTTTAAAACAGTAACAGTTAAAGACATGTGCCACCTCAGCGAACCGTAAAGTAGACGTACTTTTTAAGTTTGTGCCTAGACTAGGAGTCGGCAACCTATGGCACGCGTGCCACATGTGGCACGCGATACAATTCTTAGTGGCACTCTGCACTACTCTGCAAATTTGTCAATTTTTGAGAGGATGGAAGTTGATAAATTTTTAATGGACCTTATTTGACAAGCATCTTCTGAATTTCAGACATTTAGGGAAATTATGAAAATATCTGAAAGTTCACGAAAAATAAATTTGCAGCTATTTTGTAAATTATTGAATGTCATTGCTGGAGAGATTTAATTGTTTGGAGAGAGAAAATTGCATGTACTCTCACTCTACTTTCCGTTTTTGGTACAACATACTTAAGTAAAAAAAATCTTTCCTCATATGAAAAATATTTCGAGTCCGTTCACAGAAATTGTTTAACAGCTGAATGCTCAGAATTGTGTTAAATTGAAAGTCACAAATTATACCGCTGATTTTGCGATTTGAAAGTAGAAAGGTGCAAACACTAAGTTTGCATTAAAATTTTTATTGATCTTTTGATTTAACTTTAATGAATGGAAATACTTATATTTTACATTATTATTTTAATAAATGTGTTTAAAATACATAATATATATTTTTTTATTTTTGTTGAAGAAATAGTTTTATTTTATTCTGTGTTTTTTATGTTAAGAAATATCTTTAAATGATGCAAAATTAATACATCATAAAACTGCAAAAAATATTATTGACCTCTATTCTTCAACTCTTCATGTATTATTGCGGGAATAAAATAGTTTCGACAATGTCCTACTGTGTGTGGCACACTGAATCATATGGATAGATTGGATTGGCACGCCACAGCTAAAAGGTTGCCGACCCCTGGTTTAGACCTTGATGGAAGCGACCTAAGCAGACGTGTCATGTGACTAGTCAGTCGAAATGGCTGTATCTGCAATGGAGAAGGCTTTTCATGTTATTGCTTTTAGAAAAATGGAATCCGCAATTGTTGTACAAAGGTATGTTTATTCACGATTCGGAGAAGAACCACCCACTAGAAAATCTATCCAACAATGGTGTAAAAATGTAAAACTGCGTGCTGTTTGTGCAAAAGTCCTGGATGGAGTTGAAACAGCGTATCAAAACCGCTATTAATGGATTTGATACTTTAACAAGCTTTTGGGTGAAAATGGAGTAACGGTTCGAAGTGTGTCGCTTGTCTGCCGGCTCACATTGAGCATTTGTGGCTGTCTAACAAAACTTAAAATAATCCCGTACAATTCTGTTACATAATATCTTTTTGTTCTGGAAAAAAGACAGTGCTTGTTTGATATCACGGAGCATGACGCCAAGCAGCACTTGTCGCTGGAATTGGATCCAAGATAGCGGCCTAGCAGTATCAAATTGTCAGGAAGATAATTTTAAAAAATTGTTTTGAAATACATTGAAATATATTTCAAAACAATATAGGAAGAGATTGCGAATAACCAAGATCAATCAATAAATAATGAATAACAATATAATATAATATAATATAATATAATATAATATAATAAAAAAAGTTACATGTACTAATAATATTATGCAGTATATACCGTAAAATCCGGTGTATAACGCGCACCTATACTTTCAAGCTGATTTTTTTTTTAATTTTTTGGTATATTTGCCGTATAGCGCGCACCCAATTTTTTACAAAAAAATTCTGAAATATTAGTATACATTGCTCTTATGTTTTGAAGTCATTTATCCGAGATATTATCCCAGACCCCGTTGAGAAAAAATAGCGCGTGCTTTCTTCTAGAACTACAACTCTTAGTTTTTAAGGCAAGTCACACACATTTCTTTTAAATAAACAGTATTTCTATACATGCAGAAGTAAATTTGTTTTTATGCTCCTCACTTATGCTATTTTTAAAGCTATCGTTTTTATACTCGGCGTATAACGCGCACCCTTAAGTTTTGAACTTATTTTTTATGTTAAAAGAGCACGCTATACGCCGGATTTTACGGTAATCATAATCTTATAATATAATTTAATTGTAATTACATATAATATATTCATATAGTATAATTTAATAATAATTATTATATATAACAATAATCATATAATATAATTTAATTGTAATTATAAAAAAGAATATAAAATTATTGTATTGTAATATAAAAATTATTCATAAGAATACTCATGTCACGTAATAATTATAAATAAATAACATAATAATAGTTATAAAGGAATAACAAAATAATAATTATAAATAAACATAATAAAAAAACAATTATTATTAATAACGATTATATGATTATTACGTATAATAATAATTGTATTTTTATATTATACTTCCTGACCCGGCCACGCGTTGCTGTGTCTTTGTTTTAATACGTTGAATTTAATATTATTCTAAGCCATTCAATGCAGTCAAATTTTAATCTTCGTTTACAATTTCGGAGAGTTGAAATTAAGCATATAAAACAGCACAATGTTTTAAATTTTGCATTTTATTCATTTCCTATTTGAGTATAGTATAATACATAAAACACTTTCCAAGTTGTTAAGGTACAACATAAAAATATTTAATTTTATAAATGAGGTGAGACTAACGCTGATTTTTATCATTTTTTAGAATTATTTTTACCATTTTAAAGTATAACAATTAATAAGTTTAATATAACTAATCGCTAAATGGTGCACAATATTTTTCAATAACCCGTCTTTTGCTAACTCAAATAGATTCGACGGTTTCCCCACACGTGAGCATGCAACATATAGTTGCCCATTCAAAAAACATTAATTCTCTACGTCCAAGCATCAAGTGGGGGTTGTTTTACTTTGAGATTTATTTATGGTCATCGCGAAAACCAAACGAATCGGGTGTTGAAAGCTTTTGAATGGTATTAGAGATTCTGACGATATGAGTAGAACACGTGACACACAACAGGACGAATTCTACCTTAAACTTCACAGTAAAAATGTTTGCTTCAAGACGTTTTTCGGTAATGCTTTTGATGAATAGACATGTACCGTTGCATAATTTAGGTGGATTTAAGTTACGCAGCAAAATATCCAGTGAACCAACCTTCAACCAAAGATTATGTGGAGGCATTCCTGATATATCCAGAGAATTGAAAAACTTAGTTGGAAAATTTACGGTTTTGTTTTCATCAACAATAACGTTGATTGATTTAAAATCCATTAGATCGCCAGACAACAACTGCTGAATCTGGAAGTTTATTTCGTCAACATCAACAGTTTTTGCGGCCAAAATAACCCGATTACTGAGCCAATCATTATCTCTGGAAAATTATTCCGTATATCCGGAAAGATATTCTCAATCAGTTCATTTTTTTGTTTGAACTACAGTACAGAAAATGTCTGGCTATTTGATACGTTATGTGTTGGGATGCAATTCTACTTCACCGTTTCCAATATCCAGCACAGTTGCTTAGAAAATACTTGCTTCGATACATCAACTTGCAATTGTACTCGTGTGTTTATGGTCAATCGAAGTGTTTCGACTCTTGGCCATAAAAGTCATTGTTTTAATAATGCGTTAATCTCATGAGTAAAAGTAGTACAAGGAATGACTGGCAACGTCTGACGGATATCAGCACACAGTAGAAGGACAGCACCACCGAATCTTGCAAAGTTCTGTAGTTATAGATTCGAACCGGGCCCCTTCCGATCCGTACGCCAGTACTCTATTGATCACGCCAAGACGATCGTCTTCGCGTGATGTGTAAGTACTGGTTTTTTTATTTAGATACCGCTACACTACTCTCTCACTAGTGAGATGGATAGAGGAACGATTTTTTTTTCGTTCGTTTGTTACACAAAGAGAGCATGTTTATTTACTTATTTTATTCTCTCTCTCTCTCTTTTTTTATTCTTCTTATTATCTATTTTATTTTTCTTGCTGAGATGAGAGAAAGGTGATCTGTCGTTTGTTTCGGAGAGAGAGTATGTGTTTCTTTTTATTTATTATAATTTTTCTTCTCTTATTTATTATTATTACTCTCTCTTATTATTTATTTATTTTTCTTCTCTTATTTTTTTTACTCTCTTCTTATTTATTTTTCTTGCGGTAGATGGCGCCACGAGAGCTCAGAAAGTTGCATTTTCTTACTTCAGTCCAGGGTCACCAATGTAGTTAGATTCGAACCGGACACCTTCCGATCCGAACGCCAGTACTCTATCGATCACGCTAAGACGATCGTCTTCGCGTGATGTCTGAGTACTGGTTTTTTATTTAGATATCGCTACAGTTCTATGAAATACCTAGAGTGAATGTATATGGGATATGGTACACTCATCTGATTATGATTGAACTCCTTTGCAATGCCGTAGCCAATCCGGTTCTTTTTTTTTCAATGATACACATTACGCTTCGTTTCTTATGAATGTCTAATGGCAGCTTGAATGTGGAATGTGTAGTTCGCCCACCCTCTAACAAAAGTGACAACAATGCCTGAAAATGCAATTGTCAATGCAATTTCTTATTGCAATCGTATTTTTGCAAGGCTGCGCCTGAAAGTTTAGTTGCTATAGGAAACAAAGATTCGGACGCGGGATTCGAAAGAAAGGCCATTCGACTTCATTCCTGCAATATCCAGCTGAGTTAGGGGAGTTTCTGAAATTCGAATCCAGATTCTCGATCCCCACCCCGAGATCCACCAGGTGACCACTTTCGGTGCACTTACCTTTGCAAGTTCAGTTTCTGAAGAAGGACATTACAGTCACGTGGCATTATCCTGGAAAGTTACGGGAACTTCTAAAATTTGATTTCAGATTTTTGAACCCCACCCAGAAAAACACCAGATAATCACTTTTCACATCCCAAGAATATTAAGGTAAGCCTCTGCCATGGTTTGCGTAAAATACAGATCTGGCATTGTTTCGCATTGTGATCGTCTGGGGTTGTTTAACATGGTTATGGGATTTTCTTGAATCGGATGGGAATATTCAGATCAGTGGTCCCGATCAGGTCTCACTTTTTGCGTTCCTACCTTTGCAAGTTAGGTCGGTGCCATTGACCGCGAATAATATAGTCGTCCGGCATTATCCGGCAAAGTTAGCAGAACTATTAAAATTCGATTTCAGATTCTCACTCCTAACATCCAAACCCAGACGGGACTGACTTTTGATACCCCAGTGCGTGCAACTTCAGTCGCTAGAGGGAATTAAAATCCGGACGTGGGACTTAAATGCAAAGCTTTTCCACCTAATTCTGGAAATATTCTGCAAAGTTACGGGAGTTTCTGAAATAACAGATTCTCGTTCCCCACACCTAGTTGCAACCGGAGACTACTTTCGAGCCTGCGAGTTAAGTTCCTGAAAGGGGGCATTAGGGTCTTCCAGCATTATCCAGCAAAATTTCGGGAACTTCTAAAATTCGATTTTAGATTCTCGTTCACCATCCTGAAGTACACCAGAAAGGCACTTTTCACACTCCAAGGCTATTACGGTAAGCCTTTGCCACGGTCTGCTTAAAATATGGTCGTTCGGAATTATTCAGCAAAATTACGGGAATTTCTCAAACAGAATATCAGATTCAGATTGTCCGTTTCAAGATGTCAGGGACCAAGTTTTCGCTCTCCAAGGCTTTTAAGGTAAACCCCTGCTACGGTGTGTCTAAAATGTGGTTATCCGGCATTATCCGACAAAGTTACAAAAATTTCTAAAATTCAATTTCAGATTCTCGTTCTTCATCTCGAAATACATCAGAAACGCACCTTTTTCCGCTCTAAGCTCCGTCCCTGGTTCGCGTTATAGGCGGCCGTTCGGCATTATCCTGCAAAGTTAAAGTAATTTCTAAAATTTGATTTCAGAATCTCGTTCACCATCCCGAAATACACCAGAAACTCAATTTTTTCGCTTTAAGACTTTTAGGGTAAGCACCTGCCACGATTCGTATAATAGACGATCGTCCGGAATTATCCGGCGAAGTTAAGGTCATTTCTCAGATAGGATATTAGATTTGGATTGGCCTTTTTGAAATATGTCAGGGACCAAGTTTTCGTGCTCCAAAGCGTTTAAGCCCTGCCACGGTGTGTCTGAAAGGTGGTTGACCGGCATTATCCGGCAAAATTCAGGGTATTATTGGAAACAGATTCAAAATTCGGATTCCACGTCCCGAAATACTTTTCGTGCACTTTGGTCAACAAAATCCGCTACTGCAGACACACACGTATTGCAACAGTTTGCAATTTTTTCCATTTCCCGGATTCTTCACATTTCCGGAAGTAAAAAAATTATGACATGAAAAATTGAGATAAAAACTATTCTATATTTTAAGTTGGACGAAATGACACACAATATACCAAATTATGTCAGAATTGGTTGAGTAGTTTCGGAGTCCATCGCGTGGACAAACACTGTGACATGTAATTTTTATATATAAAGATTATTAAGAAAATAATTGCATAACATATATTAACATTAATAATGAATATCAATTAAAAAGTACTGGAAACTTGCAATATTCCAAAAAACTTCAAAAATATCTAGGTAGCCATATTGTAATGTTATCCGCCCACCTTGGCGAACGTAAACGACAACTTGGCGCGTGCCCCGTGTGATATCAAACTAGCTCCAAAAATTCTCCCAATGAAGATTTTTTTTTGTTGTTGTTGTTGAAACTGGCTTTTATTTAGCATTAACATTTATTCATTGCCGACATTTTTTGACGAATGCATGTATCGAAAAAAAAATCTTTAAAACTGAGTTGCATTTTTAAAAAGTAAACAAATGATCTTAAATACATTATCAATTTTAATTTTATAAGGTGAAAAAAACTGATTCAAATAATTTGCATTAATTGTAGTACATATTTTATAATACTACATTTCCTTGTTTTTTGACTTATTTGTAATTCCTTAAACATTTTACATGAATTTATAAAATTTAAACAGTTTTATGTATGAATATAATAATAATAATAATAAAAAACTCAGTGGCAAAAAAAAAAAAAAAAAAAAAATTTTTTTTTTTTTGGTAATATTTTTATGAAATCGGACAGTTTCGAGAAATGGTCACTTAAAAAGCTACTCCTATCACTCTGATATGGTGTAAAATTTCGGAGAATGGTGATAAAACTCGTATGATTTCCTTGTCACTTAATCATGTTTTTAAATGCCATTAAACACGACGTTAAACTAGCGCGAATCAAATAAAAACTCACCGACCAACCATCGTTCCTTTTTACTTTAAAGGGGAACGCTTCTGTAATTCGGCTATATTTTATTTGAAAGGATCTATTTTTTTGTTCATGTGATATATTAAATACCAGAATGTATATAAAATGAATACACATAGCGTAAGTTGTATAGAAATAAAGAAAGAATTCTACTTTTGAAATGTGTAGATACAATTAAACCTGTTTTTGTGCGGTAGATAGGGACCGCATAAAAGAAATCGTACAAAAAAGAAATATTCGAAAATTTCATAAATACTTACATATATATATAACAAACAATTTTGGCGACATATTATAAAAAACTTTTTTTATGCGGTGGAAAGGGATCACATAAAAAAAAGTCTCACTTAAAAAAATATGTCAATTATTTAAGAAATTTATGAGAAAGTACTTCCAAACAAAATAAATAATTAAGTTTCACATGGAAACATTTTAAAAACATTTAATTTCTTATCGTATTGTAGCGGGTCAATCCACGATACTTCACTAATCCTCTTGGGGTAAATTGCTTTCTTTTAAATGTTGTTCTCTCTATTGAAAACTTTCTCCCGAAGAAGAACACACAATTTATGTAAATTAAGAGTTATATTTAAGCATTAACTTTTAGGTACTCGAAGTTAGTGGTAAGTGGAAAGTAGCTGAGAGTTTACTCGATGACTAATTGCAGTATAATCCAAGATTGTTAATTGACGATTTAGTCAATAAAGTTAGAATTGAATAATAACGACCAGAAGTCGAACAACTGAGAACGGAATTACGGTAATTTAGACCGTAGATAACCAAAGCGTTCCAAGAATAAGTTAATTGAATTATAATTAAATATTAAGTATCCTTTCTGCCGTATAATTGCTCCTATACTTCGAAGTGTGCATTTCCTACCCTGGATTGTTAATTTAAATGAAAGAACAATAAATTAGAATTGTATTGGCTATGGCTGATCTTTATTCTAACCCCCAAACACCGATAAACGCGACAGCTAGTTTATCATAGTATACATGGAGAAATTTTCAAAATGCTCTTACATAATTCACTGCTACTCATCGTAATCCAAAGTGCGTGACTTCTTGTGATGATTTAGTTCAAAAAATCGCTTTCGTCACTTGAACATACAATTTCAATTGATTTATTTTTTCCGATTGATAAGGTTTTGTGACGACGTTTGGTCGGTCAGTTGCTTGTGAACGTCAAGATAACCAGATATGTATGATCGAAGCTCTTTTTGAAATTTCATACTCCTTTCGGATTTGGTATATCTATTTTAAGAAAATCCTTTCCCCATTTGTTGGAAAGCTGAATTCCAGCATATATTGTATCCGCTCTCAAAGAATCTGGTTCTTCATGTCCGTCTTCATAATCTATCAAATTATTCATAATGTCGTTGAAAGTTTCGTCTTCAATCAAGTGCGTTGCGAGAAAGCAATGGAACGTGCATTGTCGAGCCAATTAACAGAGCGTCTACTCTGATAGAAAAAAATATGTGCGTGTGTCAGTGTGAACACGCGGTAGAAGTTAACTTCTTTGGCTTTTATGTGTTGAATTGTATAATAGTTTTATTTTAAAGTAATCTTATATATAATTATAACAAATTTATTAATATCATTATTATTTCAAACTGTATTTAAAAAAATAATTAGGATGGAAAGTATAAACCAGATTTTCATTTTCAATACATAATACTAAAATTTATTGTATACATTCATAGAAAATTATCATTATTATTATTCTCTTTCCTTTATGCTTATGGGTGTTTCAATTCATACTTTTGTTATCAGAGGCTTGTGGTAGCTAAAATAAGAAATTTTGGTTTTGCACTCAATGTTATTTAAGAATCTCGGAAACACTGCATCAATCGTAATATTTGATTTTGTCGTTGATATTATTCAGTTATTTTGTAGAGAAAAGGCGAAATGGTCTTTTTGAGTCTTAATTTTCCCCCTATTTGAGGTAAATCTGGAAACTCAAGCCATATCGTCTTAACTAATCCTTCTTCATTTGTTTCTACATGAATTAGCTTTCCAACTGCACCATTTGGCAATCCATCTGTTACATCAATATTTGTGGTAATCATGTAATAAATATTATTCACATAAATATTGTTTGATAAGGCAATCCATTTGTATCAGTTAATGACATCTTATGCAATTTTTGAAGTACGAAAGTTTCTTGTTCTTTTGAAGTCAACCAATATATACATCTTTTGCAGTTGAAGTTATTCTATCCGCATATGCATTCAATATATATATATATATATATTATTATTATACTTATTGATGAAATTGTCAGTGTTGAATAAAGGTATATCTTGTGAAGACACCTTAATTCAGCTTCTTTCACAATACAAAAACGAGACTCAGAGTTATTTCTATTTCATCAAGTTGCTCGCCGTTTCCAATTTTTGTAAGTATAGAAGAAAATTGTTGATTGGCTTGACGCATGACTTCATTTCATAAAATTTTAGATTTCGCCATAAAATCGGTCCAACGATGGTCTGTTTTGGTTGCTTATAGATGGGCGCAAAACGAACTGGTGGTAATCGACGTAAATCTCCTATTAAAATAATATCTAATCCACCAAAATTTGACTGAAAATTTCCAGTTATTTGTTTTAATTTGGAGTCAACCTTCAATAATAATTGAGCACTGATCATACTTATCTCATCAATGATTATGACTTTTTTGTATTTGAAAAGACTTCTGCATTGTTGAGCAGTTTCAGAATGTAACGGAAGTAATCTTGAGAAAGAAATTTTTAAAGCTGTATGAACAGTCGTTCCTGAAATAGCTAATGCTGCTTTACCAGTTGAAGCACAAGTTATATATGCATGACAGTATCCATCATTGTTCGTATAGCGATTATAAATTTCCATCAAAAGTTGACGAACGTTTTACCGCATCCGACAGGGCCGGTAAAAAAATATTTGAAATGGAGTTGGATATGATAAAAGATGCGAAATAACATGAAGTAAAAGTCCTTTTGTGTGTGTGTTTTTCGTTAGACATTTTCACTAATTGATAGAAATCTTCTTTAGGCATTAAATTTTCTCTTTTTTTTGCAATTGTAGTAAATTTGTAATAGTAAGTAGTTAGTAATGTTGCTAAGTAGATGTCATTATTGAAACAAAAATAAAATTTTCATTCGCATTTTTTTCCCTCGCCAAAATCGGTGATTTTCATTTGTCTCCAGTTTTTCTAGTGTAATCCCTAAGAAAATGTGAAATAGACGTGATGAAGCAGATGTTAATTGCCAATTTGGCTCGAAACTGGTTTTAGTCGCCAAACCCTTGGTTTTTCGTAAAATCGCGCTTTGTATTAAAGTTTTTATATTTTGAAAGCTTAATTTTTAAGTTTATGGTTTACAATTTCACTCATCGATTGAAAACAATGGTAATTTTTAAACAAAAAACCTAAGAATAATTTTTAAGTAAAAAAATTCTCGTAAAAAGGCTAATAGACGAAAAACACCAAAAATTTTTTTTAAAACCTTAACTTTTAAGCAATTTTTTCAATCTTTGTGCAGATTATGGATAATACTGTTCTACACAAAGAAGAAAGTTTCGTGAGATTACTTTTATAAATAACGAAGTTATTTAATATTTACTTAAAATTTTGAGTATTTTTTTTAAAAAACGTAAAAAAAAAAAAAAAAAAAAAAAAAAAAAAAAAAAAAAAAAATCCAGTTTTTGGCATTCTTTTTTTAAAAATGACTGATTTTAAACGAGAGAAGCATGAACTTTTTTAGGGTAGAATATCAATTCATTAACGTGAAAGGAAATTGAACGAAAACGGTTTAGAAATCATTTTCATAAAAATGTATTGATTTTTACTCATTTTCGAAAATATCGTAAAAAATAAAAAAATATCATTATTTTGTAGAAAAAATTATACCATATCATGGCGAAAAAATGATCTTTCCGATTCTGTAATTGTTTTCGTGTCTGAGTTTGATAAAAAGAATTGGATGGCTTTTGTTTCGTCCAAGTTATAATAAAATAAAACAGATTAGTTTAAATCAGTGTTTCTCAAACTGTG
>BMAV01001726.1:0-14325 GCA_019973955.1 Trichonephila inaurata madagascariensis
AACACCCCGAAATATATATACATAATTATAATAGGTCTCCAGTTTAGTCCAAAGACTTTTTTTGTATCTACATCTGTTGTGTCTTATGAACTCCAATTTCTTCCTTCTTTACCATTTTAGGTTTTAGAACTTTTTCACTTTTATTTTATTATACTATATATATAGTAGGGCCCCGAATTAACGAATTATTTCAACAGCTGTAAATATTTTTTTATTAGTTATTACCGTAAAAAATCCGGCGTATATAACGCACACTTTCAAACAAAAAATAAAATCGAAATTTACGAGTGCGCGTTATACGCCGGATATAAAAGTGAGAGCTTTAAAAAAATAAGAAAAGATAAGCAAGCATAGAAAAAAATTAAGACTTTTACATATTGTTTCTTTAAAAGAAATGACATTCGTTATGAACTTAAAAGGTTGTAGTTCTAGAAGTATCCTATTTTTTTCCTAAAGCTTGGAATAATAACCTCGAATAAATAACTTCAAAACATAAGAACATTGCTCACGTATATTTCAGGTTTCTTCGAAAAAAAAAAAAGGACGAATATACCTAAAAACCAAAAATTGCAGTTTGAAAGTATAGATGAGTCTTATACGCCGGATTTTACGGTATTAGAAAAAATTGGATTTTTTTTTTTTTCAAATGAAATATCCTTTTTGTCCAGAGCAGAAAAAGACTTTTCTTGTAAGCAGCAAATTTTGATTAGAAAGGGTGCTATTAGAATTATTAGACTTACCAGATCATGAGTGTAATCTATCGTGTGAGTTTTGAATAGGATAGGAAGATCCTTTCTTATATCAACCCATTCTACAACGCAGGGGAAATTTTGACGATTACGTTACATTTGATGACGGACTGCCTAACTGTGCAATTGAAGTTGAGGAAATTACTGATTTATTGGAGCTAATGCATAGCGATTCTGATGCATAAATCGATAATGAAAATATTATCAAAAATGGTATGTTCGAAAATATGAAACCATACCTCAAGAAGAAGGATGTAAATAACGCATTCTTCTCGACATAAAGTCGAAAAAGAACTCTTTCGAGTCAGGAATCATAGAGATTTCCAAACATTTATCAGTCAGTATTTTAAAATTTCCAATTAACTGGTACAATAATTCACTAACAGTATTTTTAGCTGTTGAATAAAAAGTGTGTAATTTCTAACTATGGATATTTTTTGTGTAGTTGTTTATTATAGAATTTCCAAAAGGTAAGAGCAAAAATTTGTATTTTGTTTACATCCCGATATAACGAATAACCCCGAATTAACGAATAAAATATTAGGTCCCGATGAATTCGTTAAATTGGGGTCCGACTGTGTGTATATATATATATATATATATAGTAATATAAAATAAAAGTGAAGAAGTACTAAAACCTACAGTGCTAAAGCAGGAAGAAATTGGAATTCACCAGACACAACAAATAGATACAAAAAAGTCTTTGGATAAACTGGAGACCTATTATGATTTCTAAAGCTGTCGCTGAATTATGCCAGCGAATTAGGGTTAGAAATGCTTTATGGATTCAACCCTCCCCGTACAGCAGAAACTTTCGACATAATAGGAAATATATATATATATATATTAAACAAAACAAAGAAAGATCCCAATTTCGTTTTGTTTGTATATCGACGTTGAGCTACATCAACAAAAAAAACCTGCCAAACCCTCGAACAATATTATGGGGAAATGAATTGCGGTAAATCATGCATTAAATTTCAACATCAAGAAGTGTGAGAATTTTGAAACCTGGTTTGAAGTAACGTTCGTTAACCTCCGCCGTTCTTTGGTGGTATAAGTAATTTATTTCATTCACGACTTCTATCCCATAAAAATTCATTTTTTAAAATTACTTACAAAATTCAAATTCAAAAAATAGATTCCACGTAAGTCTAATTTAAAGTTAATTAAACCAAACCTTTTTTCCAATGAAGTGCAAGTCATAAACTCTATAAATGGGAGGCTAGAACTGTTGCGAAAACACAAAAAGGTACAAATTCGAATCTTGAAGATATATCTTTTTTGTTGTTGGGAGTGGAAAGCTCCACATCCCCCCCATGTGATTTTTTTACATCATTGATACAGGAGGAAGGGGAAAAGGAAATGGAATGAGTTGTTCTGCACTACAAAAGGAAACAGTAGAAGTTCTTTGGGACATTTGTCGAAAATGAAAAAAAATAGAATCAGAGGTCTTTAACATGCTCAAACACTCAAAAGGCAATTAGGAATGCATTTGATAAGTAAGGTCGAAATTGTAATATATATATGTTAAGGGAAAGCATTCGAAACCGTGATTTTGAAAAATATAAATGAATTTTTTTTTTTTTTGATATTTAGTAGTGTCAATTGAATAAGAATGTATTTACTGTAAAATCCGGCGTATAACGCGCATCTATACTTTCGCGCATTTTTTAATTTTTTTGGTATTTTACCCAAAACACGAAACCCCCTTTTTTAGGAAGAAATCTGAAATATTTCCCTTATTTTTTGAAGTCATTTATTCGAGATATTTTTTAAAAAGCTTAAAAAACAATAATAAAAAAAAACAAGTCAATTCCTACTTAGGTAAAAAAAAAAAAAATTATATTTTGTTACTTTTTATTAAATAATTAAAATTTAAAAAATAAATATGTATAAAACCTATGACAGAATCACAATAGAAAATGGCAAAAAAAAGAAAGCGATTTTCCTTTTATATAGGGTTTTGGGACATTTTGGGTTAGGATATTTTTTGTTTGTTACTATTTATTACTTCAAAAATCACGTTCGGTCGTCCCAGATAGTATTCGAAGCCATAATCTTTGTTTAGGTCCCGCGCTATCTTTGCGTTAAAGGGACACAACAGCGTTTTTTCCTTTTTTTATATGGGGTGTTGAACTATTTTTTTTTGTTTGTTACCATTTATTCTTTTTTTAAATTTAATTATTGAATTAATATTTAAAAAAATTTATTAAATCAAGTGTCACCCACACAATTTTTTAAAAACGTATTTGAACTTGAATGGATGAATAGAAATTTTTTTGAAAATTTAACAAGATATATATATAGGGAAGTTTTTGGAACTAATAGTAGAATTGAAAAAAATATAATTTCATAAGGAATGTCTTTTTTAAATAAACAGTATTTTGATCTATGGACAAGTCTAATTTTTTTCTATTCTCATCTTTTTTTTTATTTTTAAAAACCCTTATATTTATACCCGGCATATATAACGTGCACTCGCGCGCGTTATATGCCGAATTTTGCGGTGTATGAAATTGTTTTAAAAACATTGTTACAAGAAAAATTATTTCAATGCAATTTTTTTTGGCAACTTACATATTTTGAAAACAATCTTTTTTCATGAAAAATGTTTCTATATCAATACCATTTTGCCAATACAGGGTGGTCCTTAATTTTGGACAAATTTTGGTATATAAAAAAGTGTTAACGACATTTAGTATAGAAAGTATGGGCAAAAAGTGGCGTGGGGGGCAAACAGAAATAAAATAAAAAAAAAAATGGGTTATCGGCTGGTTGGTTACTGGGAGGGGGATTAGATGTCTTGCCGCCGTTCAAAAAGGGTGCACCTCGTAAGGGGGGCGCCATTCCCTTGTGTGGCCCAGATGGGAGCTTTAGTATGTAGTTTTCCTTAAATCCCAATTTTCATGGGTCAGTTAGGCGATCATATCCAATTATTTTATGTTTCCAAAATTTTTCCATCTTTGTTTTTTTTTTTGGCGAAAAAAACATAGAAGACATCACACAAAAAAACATTACGTAAAACAAAAAAATACCCCTTTAAAAAACCGAACGAAGTATAAATTTCTCTTCGCTGACTTGCAGCGCCATCTATATTAAAAATTTAATATTAAAAACATTTGGGGAAAACAACATGCATTTCAGAACGGGCCCTGAAAATGGTAATGGGAACTGCGCTACGAATGCATCACGCGCGTTTTCCCGACGACGAATGGAATCACGAACTTTTTTAGCGGTTAAACGTCAACCATGGAAAACGTTCTTCCCCGACCCGACTTGACGCTGGTGAAAAACAAACCCCGTCAACCTGGTAAAATTCGAACGTTGTAGCTGAAGATTTGATTTAAGTAAAAACTGTTTCTTATCACGTTAGTGTAAGTCATTAGACCGTTTATAGAGTGCTAACCGAAATCGTTTACATCCCCTTTCCCTTTTCAGCTGGTACAAGCTTTTAATCCGGCAGACTATCTTCTTTGGCTGGATGGTACAGCAATGTGCGTTGCAGCTGGACTTCATACTCATGGTAACAGTGACGAACAGTTATTGTAAACAACCCCGGGAACGCCTTTTTAATATACACTTTACCTTTCTGTTCTTCTCTTATTTTCCGTGTTTGTGCCTCGCCGCGTCACTTGTGCCCATACATTCCTATACAGTAAATGATTGTTAGAAGTTGATCTACCCCTTAAAATTTGTACCATGAACTCGGGGGTCACCCTGCATTAGCTCGGACTTTGTACAGAATCTGGGAAAAATATAGTTTAGAATGAATTTATTCATATTTTTTATTTAAAAAATCAGAGTAGAGCGATTTTTTAAAAAAAATATCTGTTTTTTTTTTCTGATCTAACCCTGGGCAATTGAATTTTTTAAAAAACCCAGTTCAGTTCCTGTATAAATGTCCTAGTCATATATACAGCCAAAATATTATTATAGAAGCATTTTTCGCGAAAGGAGAATGTTCAGAAAATGTTATTCTTTCCTCATTTTTTACCAAAATATTGCTTCTAAATAATATTTTCTTTTAATATATAAAAAAATTTTAGTATATGATCTAATTAAAATGACATAAAACCAAAAATTTTCCCCTTTATTCGCTCTTTTTTTTAAACACGGTTCCCAACGAAGTCAGTCACTTTTTTAAAAATTTAAATTTGGTGTTATCCTTTGCATATAAATTTTAAATTTTAGCATTTAATTTAATTTTAAAATAAATAGAGATTTAATTTTAAAACTACCAAAATCCGTTAAAAAGGATGAAAGATTTCAAATAAAAAATGTATATATTTTATTAATTAAATTATATTTTATTATTTAAAGTTTATACGGAAAATATACATATTTACTTAGTGTGTGTGCAAAAGTTCATAATATTTAAATATGACAATTTTTTTTCAATATTTAATTTTTAACTATTTTTGGTAGCTCGCATAATTTTTGAATACGTTATTTATTAATAAAATTTTTAAACAAGATGTGCATTTTATTTAGGAAAAAAATAAGCATTCCTCTCAATTAATTAAATTGTTTTATTAATTTTGCTGATTTAAAACAATAATACTAAAAGTTTTAGTAAAATTAACCAATTTAGTTTCATAAAAATTGTAACTATATATGTTTGTATATATACATAATTAAGAAAAAGGGAAGATCAGCTGTGCATGTGTGTTTAAAAAAAAACTGAGCCAATTACACTAAATTAAAATAATTGTTTATTAAATTTAAAATCAACTGTTAAAATAAAATTTCTGAGAGAAGCCTTTTTGTAAACTTATTTTAATAGAACGTTTTGAAATATGACCAGAATATATATGATCAAAATTTTTAAATCAAGCCATATTTTAATCTAACTTTTTTTAACGGAAAATCTTTGAAAAATGGATAAAATGTATGACTGTCATAACTTTTCCTAGTGAAAAATAAACACAAACATATTTTTCTATGAGTTATGACGAATCTGACAGAGCAAAGTTAAAAGACATTTGTCATCATAAAGTTGGCGAATGAATTTCTTCAGAAACATTAATTCAAGCATACTTTCGACTGGAAGGAAATTTGTGGAAAGCCAGCCATTTTTCATAATATTGACTTTAAGATAACATGGCAATAAGGATTCTACCAACCTTAAATTTTTTTGATACCTTTACGTGCAAAAAAAAAAAAAATATATATATATCCCTTTGATAAATGGAAAATCTTTCAAAAATCGATAATCTTGAATGTTTTGGTAAAATGTCTCATAGAATTGGTTAGAGTTGAGTTCCAACTGAAATTCAAAAGTACGATGTTACGTTGATTGAAATTAAATCCTATCATTAATCGATCAAATTATTCATCGATTATTTCGCTCAATAATAACCTGGAAATATTTGAATGTTTACTGTAAAAAAGGCCACTTAATATGTCAAAAGTTAGACACTCACTGACAGGGTTCCATTTTACAAAAAAAAAGTTGCGATAGGCTTAATTCATGTAACGCCGTATAGAGGAGTCACATGATAACTATAATCACATGTTTCCGGCCAATCGGTTCATAAATTTATATAACGTCATAGTCACGTGATAAATACAATCGCGTGTTTTCTGCTAATCAGTTCAGGTGGTTCGCTGTTGCCAACTTTTGCTTTTAGAAGTTTCTATTAAAGACTATATATTTGTAAACAGCAATAACCATAACATAGATAAATAAAATGCACTTGATTCAAAAGGACAGAAGAACAATTTTTATAAATTTTGAAAAATCTTTTTGAAGAATCCAAATATTAAAATACTTTTATCCAACTATCACATCCGAAATTCTATTTAAACTTTACTAGTAGAACAACAGGTTCAAATTTAATCAGCTATGAATTCAATGGAAATCACGTAATTGTATTTATCATGTGATGGTTATGAATTCAGCCATTCTTTCTTATACGGTTTCATCATTCTAAATTGCCCACCAATTTATAATTCTAATTTTTAACAGTAATAAGTGTTCTATCCATGGAATCAAATGATAAAAAAAAACCTTTTTTAAAGTTGAATGGATACTACTATAGAAAAGAATCCTGAAATCAAAATAACGTTCTTAAAAATGGCGCTTCAAAAGCTTCACCACAGTGACTCACTTTCCTAAATGGCTTTTTAAACAGATACGCATGCAAACAGAATACCCAATTATTCATTGAAGACAGAATCGTTACAATCACTACGAACACCTTCGAAAATCTTCCAAGTCGAGATAAGGGGAAAAAACAATTGTAAATTCAAACAATCCTGTCACTTTCACTTGATGAATCGTGGCCTGGAAGGAAGAATTGTGCACCGCGTGTCTAACCGGGCGTTAAATAATCCAAGTTCTTCTCGCTGCCACGCATTTCTAGGTCACTGGTGCTCGTGCCCAAGTTCAACATTTTCGACCCTAATCCATCGAATTGTAATGCAATGCTGTAGAAATAAACAGTGGCGTTGCTAAGTCGGAAAATCGATATTAACTAATATTTTGTCCTATGAAACCTTTACGATTTGTTGATTTGCTTTGCCCGGTAAACGGAATACATTAGCGACAGGCGAGTGAAATGGAAGTTGAGCTTGACGAAGAGTATTGGGACATCAATTGCACTGTTCAGTTGACACGCACTGCATTTGCTGGAAACATTAGCGAGTACCGGCAAAGTAACTGGAAACATTAAAATGAAAGTTGTTTTTATTCCAGTGAAACTCTTTAGGTGCCTGGATAAAAAGAAAGAGTAATCAATGTTTCACAGAAAAATGGAACATAACGAGAAATAAGCGTTAGAAATAAGGTTTAGTGGAACAAATGAAATGTGTTAAAAGGAACTAGTTCAAAAACACATTTGCAATGATTTGGCTTATTAATGATAAATAAGGTTTATGTAGAGACATTGCTTTATATATATATATTCAGCACTACATATCGTCTGATGGCTAAATGTATCACGAAATCCAATGCTTAGCACAAAATGTTGTAAGAAGGTTTTTGGAATTTTTGTTAAGTGAAGATTTTAAATTGTAAATATTAAGAAAGAGTGAAGAGATTTTAATCTGTAGATGGGGTTAAATATAGATATAGATTTTAATTTTATAAAAAAATTTTAGTAAGTAAAAATGGCATCACTGGACACATGAAAAATTTAATTTTCTTCTACGATTATGCCAAGCGAGTGGTATAATCAAATCGAATCAAAGCAGTTCGTAATTTGTATTCTTTTATTTTACAACACAGGAACTAAATTATAACTACTAATGAATATTTACACTGTATACACAAATTAATATCATGAACATTATTATTACGTTCTACTCGTCGAAATCAAAACATAGCAGCGGCTTACAGTTACTACACACAATAAAATTTGCAGTAGAGGGAGAAAAATCAAGAGTGTATCTAGTGCAGGTGTCGGCAAAATCCGTCTTAATTAATTATTTCAAAATCAGCCCTATCAGAGCCCTCCCCTCCAACTCATGTGTATGGATATAACTAGTTTAGGCTCTCTTTTTTTCGGCTCTAGAATGGTTTGTCTTATTTTACTTAAATATTGGCTCTTCTGCCTCAATGGTTTGTACCCCCCTCCTTCTAGTCTGGTGAATTTAAGAAGGAAAAAATCGATCTAAGCTCGATTTTTCAAACATCCTTTTCGAATCTTTTAGTATATACGAAAAGACAGGAATATATACACCGAGAAGAAGATAAATACGGTTATACTATATAAGGTTTTAAATTATAATGAAAGTTACTCTAAACTAAAAAACAAGCAATATAAAAAAATGTTTAAGTCAATTCCTACTTAGATCAACAAAGAAAAATTTAATTTTAGCTACTTTTTATTCAATATTTACAATTAATATAAATATGTATATACATAGGACAGAATCACAACATTAAATGGTCATTAATTTTTATTCATTATCATTAAAGTGTCGTATTGTCATCCAAAACAATCATGCATATAAAATTTCAGTTCAACTGAATGCTTTAAAACGTGAGAAAAAAACATTTTCACAAATTTTCACACAGGTCGCCAAAAGGGTCGCTAAGTCGCCAAAAATGATGCCAAAGTGGCTGTATTTGTAATTCTTTAAATAATTAGTTAAAATCAATTAAATTTTATTAATTGTAATTAAATTATTGTATTGTCATCCGAAATAATCATGTATATAAAATTTGAGCTCAATTGAGAGCTTTAAAATGTATTTTATTAACGATTGAAATAAATAAATAAATATATATAGAGAGAGTGTGAGCGAATAGTAGGAATTGAACAACACGCATAAAAGTCGTTTTTAATCAACAAAACATTTCATCGTTCATAAAATGAATTTAAATAAAAACAACAACAACCCCTGAGCATTAATCACATAACTCATTTAAATAATAAATAAATAAAAAAATTAAAAAAAAACAGCAAAAATGCTCAATAAACTCTAAAAAAATTTCTTTATTAATCCCAACCTAAGTACGTGATATACGGGAATCGATAATCATTGTTTATATTCCCTCGTTTCATTTTTGCTGCATTAATAAAGTCTTTTTCCTATAAATACTTTTATGACTGTTGACATGCCTTTCAATCTCATTGCGACATCCATCAAGAGGAATTACTCTGTTCCTATACCTCTGAGAATAGCCAATCATTACAAGAGAATGGCTATGCTTTCGGTTCCATCAATCACGATGACCGTCTTCTCACTTTATTACATAGCAGTAGATCTATTAGAGGAGCCCGGAATTGCTATGTGCCAGCCACAGGACTTAATCATGGTCAACGTAGGCCATCGGCAAAATAACGAGAGCAAACAATTTATTGGAATTGCCAAATATAGAAAGATCAACAATTGTTTTGCTGTTATATCTATGATGATGTATTTCAATCGGAGGAAAATGTGATGAGATATTTAAAATAAATATATTGAAACACGTTTAAGGTATCCGACTACGTTCGGAACCGTGATTTCAAAAATGCGCGTAAATGGATAATTTCCATGATATTTAGTGTCACTTTGATTAGAATACATGTATAAAATTGTTTTAATGACATTTTGACAAAAAAAAAATTATTTAAACACAATATTTCGGCAAAAATTTAACATTTAACATTTTAACACCTATTTTCAAAACATTCTCCTCTGATGAAAAAGGCTTCTATTATAATAATATTTTGCCTGTATATAGCTCAAACCTCTGTACAGAGGCTCAACTATGACTTTTGAAAAATTCCATTATTTTCGGTTACAACCGTTGAAAAAATTATCGGCGTTTTTCAAAAATTTCTCCCCTCTGTTGTCAAAGACATGGATAAACCACTTCAAAGTTATATGTTTAAAAAATTTTAGTTCGCCTCTGTACAGGGGGTCTGAGCCATGTACGGGCAAATATTATTATAAAAAATTTTAAAAAGGAAATATTTTAAAAAAATGCCATTCTATCTTATTTTTTTAAAATATTGTATTTAAAAATAATTTTTTTTTTTAAATTTTTTAAACAGTTTTATATACATTTCCTAATGAAGGTGACAAAAAATATATAAAATTATCCTTTTAAACCTTTAAAAAAATCAGGGTTTCCCAAATATCACCAAAAATATCCGACTACGTTTCGGGATTTTTAAAAAAAAGGGCAAAAAATAATTTTCATGATATTTATGCCCTTGATTTAGAATACATGTATAAAAGGGTTTTTAAGGACATTATGACAAAAAAATTATTTAAATACAATATATTGGCAAAAAATTTAACAGAATAATCTTTTTTTCATAATGTTCTCCTTTTGTAAAAATCTTCTATTATAATAATATTTTTCCTCAATAATCAGGGGTCTCTACAAGGAATAGAATTTTTGAAACATTAAAAACTTAAATGGGTTTTTTCCATGTTTTACGACAACAAGGGAGAAAATTTTTTGAAAAACCCGGGTAATTATTTCAATGGGTTGTAACCAAAAGTAATGTAAAATTTTTTAAAAATTTTAGTTGAACCTCGTACAGGGTCGAGCTATATACAAAAAAAATTGAAAAAACATTTTAAAAAAAAAAACATTTTGAAAAGATTATTCTAAAAATTTTTTTTGTAAAAAAACTATTTAAAAATTTTGTCAAAATTCCAAAACAATTTTTTACGTTTTTAAATGGGAAAACTAAATATTTAAAAAACCATTTTCACTTTTAAAAAAACCCGGGTTTCCAACAAACGAAACCCTTTAAAATAACAGAAAACCTTTTTTCAAAAAGTTCTCCTTTTATAAAAAATTTTTTAAAAAAAAAAAAACTTACATAAAGTAAAGACTTCTCCAAAAAAGTCTGAACTATTTTGTTTGAAAAAATTTACTTTATTTTCAGAGTTCAAATTTAAATAATTATCGGCATTTTTTTTTAAAACTTTCTCCCTCTGTTTCGTAAAACATGGATAAACCCACTTCTAAGTTATACGTTTCAAAAAATTTTAGTTCAGCCCCCTATAAAAAAGGGGCCGAGCTTAACGAAAAATATTATTATAATGAAGCATTTTTTTACAAAAAATAGAATAGAAAAGGGGCATTCTATGTTAATTTTTTTTTTTAAAAAATTGTACTTAAGTAATTTTTTTGTAATAATATTCTTAAAACAATTTTATATACATTTCCTAATCTAAGTGACACTAAATATCATAAATATTATCCATTTATACGCATTTTGCAAAATAACGATTCGAACGTAGTCGGATATTTGAAAACGCTTAAGATGAAATATTGGTTAACACGAAATAATGCAGCGGTCCCGACAAACTATTGTATTTTCTTGCTTTTTTTTTCTCTTAAAGGGACATGGGATTTACAAAAAAAAAAAAAATTTTTTTTTTTAGTTAGTTTGAAAAAAGAGATTTTTTGCTCAAAATTTCAAAAAAAAGCTCCCCATTTAATTTTTAAGTAAAAATTTGGGAAACATATTAAGTGTTTTTAAAAATGCTACTCCTCTTACAAAAATTGACGTACATACTCGTATATGAAATTTGACTTACAAGTATGTCAAACTATACATAAAAAAAGGTCGTAGGGTTTTGAAATCGGGTTGATATTCTTCAATACTTCTTTTATATGAATGTTTTTGAAAATTTTTTAAAAAAAATTGCAAATTCTAAATTAAATTATTTTTAAAAAAATAACATTCTTTGATTAAAAAATTCATACCAACTTTTATTCCATGTACTATTTAGAAACAATAAAAAAAATTTCCCCCAAGTATTGGCACAATAAAAAAAAAAGCCTTGCATTTTAACAACAAACTAGTTATTTTATCTTTCAGTTAATACTGAACCCCTTAACTTTTTTTAAATTTCAAAAGGAAAAATTAAATCAGATAGTTCTCAAAAGTAATAAAAAAAGGGAAAAATATAAAAAAAATTAAGCAGTTTTAAAAATTGATTTCAGTCTTTTTTTTTTTTCAAGTGCAACATTCCAATGTGCTGTAAATTAAAAAACCTTTTTTTTTATATGAGGATTTTACTATCATCATAAAATGTTTAAATTTCTTACCTGGTAATTTTTTTTTCCCCGTCAATAAACAAGAGGAAGCATAAAATATAATGGATTTTTTTTTATACAAAACACAGTTCTTGGGATCAGAGATTTTTATAATTGTAGTGATTTCTGGAAAAAAAAGTACTTTCTTCTAGTGACAAAAAAATTTGCATGTATTTCGTTGCGGGAATCTTTTTTTCCAGATGAGTGATTTGTAGGTAATTAAAAATATTGAGTCTGTTAAATTAAAATAAATCTATGTTGCAGGGAAAAATGCGAGATGGGTTAAAGTTTTGATTTGCCATTGGGATGTGAATAAGAACAAACGTAAAAGTTATCACAATTTTGCGTTTTTTAAACTTAAGAGTTTTCAAACTTCGTGAATTTGTAGAAAAGTATATAAAAAATAATTTAAGCTAAAAAAAAATTAATTAGATTTGATTTTTTTGACCTATTTTTGTCAATTGAATCGTACTGTGTTCCCTTAACACAAAACGAAAATCGCTTAACACGGAAAAGATTTCTTTTATGAGAATGAACAAAATATGGAAAACACCAGCCACGCAGGTTCATAATCGGAAGAATTCGTTGCAGTAGATGATGGCAAAATGTGTACAGCCCCAATTATGACAGACATAGACATTTTGGAACTTTTCAAAGCTCAAAAAATATCATTGATTCAGATTCCGACGACGAAAATGAGATGAATAATGCAGTTTCTGATCCCATATTATCCAAAATGAGGAACGTAAAGTATGCGCAATTATTTAGACGCACATTTCAATTTTAAATGAATCACAAAATGGACGACATCGAACAGTTGAAGGCTAAATAAAAGGGGCAATGCAAAGGAAAATATCAGATTATTTTCCAAAAACTCAATAAATGTTTTGTTTTTTAAAACCATGAAAATTTTGCATTAAATTTCGTTGCAAATGTTTTTGTTTCACTCATATTTATTAATAAATACATATATACATATCAATTTAAATAAAATGTACTCTGATAAACTTACTTTTGTTCAATATATGATTTCTTTGCAATATCCTTTAAGGCATCCGACTACGTTCGGAACCTGATTTTTCAAAAGTTTTGTAAATGGATAATATTTATGATATTTAGTGTCATTGAGATTAGAAAGTGTATGTAAATCGTTTTAGATGATATTACAATAAAAAATATTTAAGTACAATATTTTTGATAAAAATGAACATAGAATGACCCATTTTCAAAATATTCTCCTTTTTGTGAAAAATCCTTCTATTATAATAATATTTTCTTTTCATATAGCTCAGACCTCTTTCAAAAGGCTCAACTAATTTTTAAAATATATAACTTAGAAGTGGGTTTATCCATGTTTTAAAGACAACAAAAGGAGAAATTTTAAGAAAAAACGCCGATAATTATTTCAATGGGTTGTTACTCTGAAAATAATGTGATTTTTCAAAAATCGTAGTTGAGCCTATGTCAGAGGTCTAAGGCTATATACAGCAAAAATATTATTATAATAAAAACATTTTTCACAAAAGGCTTTAAAAAGGTCATTCTAAATTAATTTTTTTTGTCAAAATGTTCTTAAAACAATTTTATACATGTATTCTAGTCTAAGTGACGCTAAATATCATGAAAATTATCCATTTTTGCGCTTTTTTAAAATTACGGTTCCGAGCGTAGTCGGATATCTTAACGCGAAATTCTTTTAACATGAAAAAATATTTCATTCCCCCAGTTTCGTGTTAACCGATTTTCACAGTAATTTGGAAAAGCGAATTGACCTTTATACTTGTAACGTTTCTAAAATAGAATATTTTATGAACAGTTTATTTTAGATTTTAATGATGCTATTCCGACTCAAGATCCTGAAAAACAATCTATCTTTTTAATGATGAGTCAGTTTTCAACAACAACATGATATGAATGTCTAAAAATGGCGGGTGTCAGGTGTCGAAGCTCTACCTCATTTTATTTTGTTTTGATGTATTTTAAGAAAAATTAAATTCAAATGGAACGTAGAAGTTTTGATCTAATTTTTTTTGAAAATAAAAAAGGGTCTTGAGTTGTTATTCTGGTTTTTTTAAA
>BMAV01001727.1:0-32120 GCA_019973955.1 Trichonephila inaurata madagascariensis
CGTATCTTGTTAAAGTTACATTTTTCTACTACACAATAGTTTTTTTTTCTCTGCGGTAACATTTAAGCACTTTTGTTACAATACTTCTCGCTTTCATCTTGTTCACTGGGCTTATATTTTTTCCGGGTTTTCTACTTGTTCATGCACGCCATAGTCGGGCAGGTTCAAGGGTTGTCTGACATTGAGATTTTTATCGTTTGAAGAATGCTTCGAATTTTTTTATTTTTTTATTATTAAAGTTTTTATTATGTGACAGTATTTTTTTTTTTTGGATTTTTCTTTTTTTCCCCAATTTATTATTATTTTTAATTTTTTGGTGAAGAAATTTAAGCTAGTTCCTATTGAAAAATCATTCTCGAAAGTTTTCGTTTCAATTTTTTATATAGCCGATCCAAGCATGTGACTAAATAAAATATAGGGGGTACTTACAAGAAGTCCATGGACCATGAGTTGTATACTGTTTCAGTGGAAGAGGTAGAACGTTAGAGAAAGTAATTAGATTTCGCCTTAGGGAGCGTTATGTAATCAAATTTCCTTGCATTTAGGTTTGTATAATTTTCGTAAATGAATAAGTACTTGGAGAAATTTTGTGAAATGTGGCCCTTGCGTCCAAGGCCAGAATTAACAATTTTTCATCTATGAAAATTGCTGTCGCCCTCGCCGATCCCCGGTATCGTTTGAATGGCGAAGTTATATAATTCTTGGCTCAGATGTAACACCAAAAACCGGTTTCTAGTTTATTGTAGCTTGTTTAACTTACATCGATGTTACCATGAATTAGTAAGGGCACTCCCCTAAATTTTCTATCCTGGGTCAGGGCCGCCTCTAGCAGTTTTGCTGCCCCGGACAAAAATGGAAAATGCCGCCCCTCTCTCCAAAGCAAAAAATTGTTAATTATAAAAAAATTGTTCACATAGATACACACATTTAAAATGAATAATTTTTGCGAATAAAAAGGCAGCATTACAATATTATATATATATATATATATATAATTTTCTAAGCTCTAGGTCGAAAGGGGCCCTGCCGAAACCTGCTCGAACGTTTGTGTATTATTATTTTTGGGGGTCGCAATTCACAGCGAACCGTCAGGATTATTCGTAAAAATTACATATTCGGAATGGTCTCGTCGAGTACATCAAGAATATATATTCGTTTTTGCCCCTGTCTCGAAGGGGGCTCCGTGTATCGGTGCCTTCGCAAGGGGCCCTCGTAACTCCTTTGTTTACGACAGTTTCCGCACGAAAAAAATACTACAGATACGTCTCGTCGCGTCGAGAAAAGTATTCAATTTTCTAAGCTCTAGGTCGAAAGGGGGCCCTGCCAGGGCCGCTCGAAGAACGAACAAAATGTGTATATATATATACTCATTATGTCGTATGTGTATATATATATACACATACAGTCAGACCTCTATATAACGAAGTTGCTAAATCCCCCCAAAAAGTTCGTTATATAGAAAATGCACTTCGCTATAGGGAGGTTATTTTGCGAAGAAAATCATGAAATGTTCTTGGTTCCAGGAAAAAGTTCGCTATATAGAAAAATTCGCAATATAGAGGTTCGTTACGTAGAGGGTCGACTGTATATATATAGAAAATAATTTGAAATTAAGGACATAATTACTTGTTATTAATTCAAACGAGTAAAATGTAAAAGAAGAGGAATCGCCCATTTCAGCATGCCAATTTTTTCTAAAAAGAGTACTAATGGTGGGGATCACAAAAATTTATTTTACCTTATAGTAACTACACTCAAGACGAAAATAAAATACACTTCCTGTAACTCTCTATCTACAAAAAAACTCTTATTGCTCCTGTCCCCTTTTGGATTGTTGACACCGGACGCCGTTTGGTGAAAGGAATGTCCGTGCTGACTCTACTCCGGGATTAGGGAAAAGTTACTAGAGAAAGATGTGTAAACGTATATATATATATATGTAATAATTCCCTCTAGTATCCTTTTTGTTAACTCTTTGTACTAATATTTAAACAAAATTTAATTCTTTGGTTTAAAAATAACACTGTCATCTTAATCGTTACCGGCTAGTCCGAAATCCCTGTCCCGCCCATTCTATCCAATCAGAACTACTATTACGTAATAACCACTGCCGGTATAAAAGCAAAAATCTTGTGTAATCGCTCTCTTTGTCTGCTTGCCTTCATCATGTAAGAATGTAAATAACTGCAGCTCTTTGTCTTTGTGTTGTGTCCTCCAACATGCCGTTGCTGCTTGTCGTTGTCTGCTTTGCTTGGTGATCGTCTAAAATTTCTCTATTCAATGTACCGCAATTGTGTTTTAAGCTATCGATGTGTGCTTCAAAATAAAAAGATGAAAATAAACTCTGAAGACGTTTTCACTAAACCAGTATGCCAACAATCGAAACAAACCAACACCGGCCAACGCTACTACAATACGTAACATATATATATATATGAAATTTCACGATTGAACGTATACTAACGCCTCTAATTATTAAGTTTGAACATAAAAGAAAACTGACATTAAACATACAGAGTACAAAATAAGAAAGTAAAATACAATAAAGGAAATACCAAATTCACACTCAATAGTGTTTCTGAAAATATATCAAGTTTTTTGCCCCTGCCTGGGTACAAGCTCGTGTTGCCATTGCTCGAATCTAGTGGTCTTTAAACTTTGTCGACTCACGGAACCCTTTAAACCAGTGCACCGCAACCTTTTTATCGCCGCGTACCGGTCAACGTTTGTTAATTTTACCGCGGCCCGTTGAGAGGGAGGATGTTGATTGTTAATATTTTAGACTGTTTTGATTTAATAATTTTAATTTAATTGTGTGTGTGTGTATTTAATCGTGACTTCTGAATGAAATATAGCTATACCAAAAATAGATAGATGATTTTCATAAAAGTATAGCTAAACCTAAGAAAAATATACCACAGCAAATAAAAGAGAAATAATTTAATGTTCCTTGTGCGGACCGGTAGTATTTGATCCACTGACCGTTACCGGTCCGCGGACCGGGGGTTGCGGAACACTGCTTTAAACTATATGCTTCCGGGGAAACCCTATAAAAAAAGGTCATAGAAGAAAATATCTTAAAATAATATTTAAAGTATGTCAACAAGTTATTAGCTACAATTTATGAAATATAATTTTATGATTATTGTTATACAGTTGGATCCCGATTTAAGGAATTCATCGGGACCGAACATTCTGTTCGTTAAATCGGGGCTATTCGCTATATCGGAGTACAAACAAAATATAAAATTTTTGCATTTACGTTATGGAAATTCTATAATAAGCAACGATAGGGGCGAGCGAGTGAATATTAATGTTGCACTGTTCAGCTACACGAGGGCTTTTGGCGACGGACCTCGTAATTTTGAACAATGGTCAGGTGACGAGGACGCTGGCACCCCTCCCAACCACCTCACCTCACACCCGGAGGACGTTTGATTCGACAGATTTAAGGCGCATCGCCCCTACACGGCGGGTCTTAAGTGGTACTGGGCTCGAACTCGTGATAAGGCCAGCCACAATCCGATACCTTGACAACTCGGCTACCACGGCCTAAGCAACGACACAAAAATATCCATAGTTAGAAATTACACACTTTTTATTCAATAGCTAAAAATAATATTAACGAATTATTACGCATCAGTTAATTGGAAATTTTAAAATACTGACAAATAAATATTTGACAATCTTTTTAATTCCTGACTCGAAAGAGTTCTTTTTTAGACTTTATGCAGAGAAGAAAATACTACACCATTTACATCATGAAGAGGGGCACGAGGTATGTTTTCAGTTTCCTAACAATGTTAGGCATTAGAAACCGTAACTGTTTTGATAAGTGTATTTCATTAACAATTTCTGCATCAGAATCACTATTTATTGGCTCCGACGAATCATTTTCCTGATCTTCAGTTGCACAGATAGGTAGTTCGCCATCAAATAGAACATAGTCGTTGAAATCTTAAAATATCCTTTGCGATGTGGAGTGGTTGAGGTAAAAAAGGAGTTAGCTAGTAATAATGGTCTGCACCTTTTCCCGTCGAAATTTGTTACTTGCAAGAAAAATCCTCTTTCTAATCCAAACAGAAAGGATATTATTTTTAAAAAATCCAATTTTTGCAGTACAAACTAATAAAAAAAAAATTCAGCAATTTAAATACTTCGTTAATTTGGGGTTTATTATTTGTTAAATAGGGAGTTTTGCCTTCATTTTAGTCTATGGAGGAAAAAAATTAGTTCAATCGGGTCCAATTGTATTTTTTTGTCATACTAGGGTAATTTTTTCATTAATAGCATTAATTTCTACTCCAGGTGCATTAGGTGGCGTTCTAACATTTGAAAAGTACAATTGACCATTCCCACAAGTAGTCATTGAAACATACATACATTCAGGCCGTTCTTTATTTAATTCCATTGGTTTGCAAACTGTTGTAATATCCTTACTAATATTATAAACGCGAAAGTTTGTATGGATGTTTGTTATTCTTTCATGGAAAAACAACTAAATGCATTTTAATGAAACTTTACAGTAATATAGCTTATACATCAGAATAATACCTAGGCTATAATTTATAAAGATATTATGTGAAGTTTCCAAAATATAACGATAATTGTCAAGAAAGTAGGGAAAAAGTCTGCCATCTGCAAAAAAGCCCGCGACAGCATATATCTATTGTGTGAAGCAACTTTCCCTGTTTGTTTTGTCTACACCATGCCTCAGTGCGCGCTTTTAATTTATTTCTTTGATCAGTGTAATCGCTATTTTTTTTTTATTTCATAATAAAACTATATTTCGAAGGGAGAGGTGGTGGCAAGATTTTAACATAAAATAAATACAACAGAAAATAATATTAATGTATTACGCTTCCAGATATGAATTATTTACTCTATTGTAAGCGTTCATTACACAAAATTTGTAACAATGTGTTACTTTTGCTGAGCAGAGATCAGCTTAGGAAGGTGTTTTCAAAAATCATTGGCAGAGGGGATTTTTTGAGGGAGCTGTAAATAAATAAAAATCCCTTTTATCAGCTATTAGATCTACATACTTAAAATTAAACAAATATGTTTGTTTTTTAATGTTCAGCTGAGATATGCAAAAAGCTTTTTTTTGTTTGTTGTTTTATTTGCAATTCACTTAAAATTAACTCATTGAAAACTTCTTTATCCTTCAATCTGTATTGTTTAAGGTATCCGACTACGTTCGGAACCGTGATTTTGCAAAAGCGTGTAAATGGATAATATTTATGATATTTAGTGTCACTTAGATTAGAATACATGTATAAAATTGTTTTAGGGACATTATGACAAAAAATTATTTAAATACACTATTTTTTGGTAAAAGGTAGCTTGGGAACCCGCCTTTTTTCCCAAATGTTCTCCTTTTGTAAAAATGGCTTCTATTATTGACCAATATTTTGCCTTTATTCCAGCTCAGACCTCTGTACAGGCTCAGCTAGGGCCACGGGGTGCATGACTCGGGAAGTCGGTTATCCATGTTTTTTACGAAATACAGAAGGGAGAGAAATTTTAAGAAAGAAATTGCTGATAAGAAGGTAAATTTCAAATGGTTGTAACTCTGAAATAATGTAAAGATTTTTTAAGAAATCATAGTTGAGCCTCTGAACGGGGGTCACCGGGCTATATACAGACTAAGAATAATACAATAGAAATTATTTTTTTAGAGAGAACATCTAGGAAAAGGTTATTTCCAAAATATTGTATTTGCATGTTTTTTTGTCATAATGTGTCCTTAAAACAATTGTATATATGTATTCTAATCTAAGTGACACTAAATATTATGAAAATTATACATTTATGTGCTTTTTAAAATCATGGTTCCGCGCGCGAACGTAGTCGGATACCTTATAATTTTTGTTCGCTTGCCTGTTTTCCGATCACTTGATAAAGATCTTTCAGAACCTATCTCCCAAACTAATCAGGTTTACGTAACAGCAAAGATAAAGGTATTGTGGAAGACGAGAGCACCTCTTACGTCAACCACGAAGAAACTGTTTAGGTCAGCGCTCCGATTTAAGCGTGTTATTGTGTTTTGGACGTCTTCCAGCAACTTGACCTTGCTTCGGTTACGCACTATCATTTGTAGCGCAAATGAATCTGATTATGTTACAATTCGCGCTAAATGTTGTGAACTCTAGTAGCGCGCGCGGAGGATGTGTTCGGGTTAAAGCCGTGGGCCTAGTAAAACGGCCTACGGTTTTTAGAAAACATGTTTTTATACTGTTATTAAATGGGTTCCGTTTTCTTATTTATTTAAGGTATCCGACTACGTTCGGAACCGTGATTTTAAAAAAGAGTATAAATGGATAATTTTCATGATATTTAGTGTCACTTAGATAAGAATACATGTATAAAATCGTTTTAAGGACATTTTGACAAAAAAATTTAAATCCAATATTTTGGCAAAAAATTAATTTAGGAATGAAATAACTTTTTCAAGATGTTTACCGCACATGAAAAGTAGCTTTCTATTATAATAATACTTTTGCCTGTATATAGCTCAGACCTCTTTACAGGGGGCTCAACTGTGATTTTGAAAAATTACATTATTTTCAGTTACCACCATTTAAAATAATTATCGGCGTTTTTTTTTCTTAAGGTATACACTCTGAAATTCCGTAAAAGAGCATGGATAAACCCAGCTTCTAAGTTATATATTTCAAAGAAAATCTGGGTTTCAGACTTACTCTGTTTGAAAGTCTATTATAGACTTACAAACGAAACATTATTATAATAGAAGCATTTTCCTGAGAACATTCAAAAAAAAATTATTCTAAGTTAATTTTTGCCAAAATATTAACTATTTAAACAACTTTTCAAAATGTCCTTAAAACAATTTAACTACATATTTAATCACAAGTGACACTAAATATCGAAAGAATATCCCATTTATTCGCTTTTGCAAATGATTCAAACATCAGTCAGATACCTAGAGACTAACAAATGATTTTTGAGAGAAGAGATTAAACTATTTTAATTAAAAGTTGGTAAATTTAATTTTAAGAGCAGAAGATTATAAAATGTTATATATTTTCTAAATTGATTGAATTCTCAATAAAATGTAGTGTGAGAGTATTCCTCTACTCTAAATTTATTTTTGTTTAATCGTCTTCAATTAAAAACTTTTTTCTTCTGTTTTCAATTCCTACTATTAGCTCACACTCTCTATATATTTATTTATCTTGGTGGAATTTCCAATCGTTAATCAAATACATTTTAAAGCAATCAATTGAGCTTAAACTTCATATACATGATTATTTTGGATGACAATACAATAATTTAATCATAATTAATAAAAATTGATTAAAACTAATTATTTAAAGAATTACAAATACACACAGCCACGTTGGTATCATTTTCGGCGACATGTGTCAAAACTTGAAAAGGTGAATGATAATGAATTACCACTTAATGTTGTGATTCTGCCATATGTATAACCATATTTATATTAATTGTAACTATTTAGTAAAAAGTAGCTAAAATAAAATTTTTCGTTGTTGATCTAAGTAGAAAATGACTTAAAAATTTTTTTTTTGTGTTACTTGTGTTTCACTTGATGTAACGTGAATTTTGGCCTGCATTTTTTTATCCCAATCTGTAACTCTCTTAATGTAGCTTTGAATAGATTGAACACTTAAAATGAAAATTTAATTCTTTCAACCAATGTACATGAAATTAAATATGCCTTTTTTTATGCATGTAAGGGGCTTTATTTACAATCTAGTTTTTTTTTTAGATTGGTTTTATCAGACATCTATTTTTTTTCAACAGGTTGAACAAAAGGGAAGTATTTGTTCTCCAACTGGTACACGAAAAAAAAAAAAAAAATACATAAAATTCTTTATATATTAAGGTGACCAATATTCCTCCTTTAGGGAGGACAGTCCTTTTTATAGGTTCTGTCCTTCCTCGAAAAGTGTCCTTCTACTTGTCCTTCTTTTCAATATTTTAAAACTAATCTGTTAATCTCTGTACTCAGAGATGCCAGGCCGTATTGTTACTCATCATGTGCCGGTACAGTCAACAACTCCTAGAAAACTGTGTTGAGTTTTTTCAAAAGAATATCGATAACAATTGTCTGTTTGAAGAAATTAAAAGACTGAATGTATGTGTGAATATTTAAATTCTGATAAATTAGAACAACTGGAAAATCAACATGTTTAAATAGATAAAAAAATGGGTCGAAATATTTAATTTTTTCAAAATTGAACACATTCCATATAAAAATTTAGTTATTATTTTTGAATTTACGTTACGCTGCTCTGGAACTCTAATGCAGCAAGTTGAGTTTTTTCAATCGGTAATAATTTGTGGACAAGTGAGAAGTCAAGATTGAATGTTGATACTTAAGCTGCAATACTTAGCGTAAAAAATTCAGTATGAAGGATATTTCTAGCTCTAAAATTTCCGATATATTAGAAAATGTAATATTGACAAAAAAAAAAGTTCATTCAATGGAAAAAATACTTTTTAAGTAAATAATTAAAAGGGATGTAATCATAATTAATGTATTTTTGTTTTAAACTGATAAAATGTTTCCTTATATAGCCCCAAATTTTAATTTTTTTTACTTAAAAGGTACGGAACATCTTTTATTTAAAAAATGGTGACCTAATCTTTATGTAAATACCGGTGTTGCCGTTTTTTAACATGGATGAATTATTAAAATAAAATCCACTCTTCACCAAGCTAGAAAAAAAATATTTCTTTATTTATTTTCTTCCCAGAGCCCACATACGGCCGTGCAAAGGAAATAGTTTATACAAAAATTAAATTTTTTTTTAGCAAGGAACCACATATTTCAAATTATCTTCTCAATAATTTGAAGCGTTTTTTCAAAATAATTTTTTAGCAATGATTTATTTCAAAATAAGAGCCGTAATTTTTCTTCAAAGAAAAATTGAATAATTACTCTTCATCTACACAAGAAGTAGACGTAACGCGTAAATTGCACCAGAATTGGTATGCGGCAGAGCGTTTATTTTAGTGGAATAAGTTAGTGAATATGTGTTTTTAACGTTCGGTAGGCACACGGGGAAATTTTTCAAGGGGTCAGGGTTGAAAGCTCCAGTATTCTCGTATCATGTTTCAATACGCCACCTAACTATTACTATTCTTTTGATTTGGTCAATTTTCAGAAACAAAAAACAGTAAAAAAATTAATTATTGAATGAATAAAATTAGCATTTAAATTGATACAATACATTATGTAACTTAGTACTTGAGTAAATTTTTCGTACTACTATATACATAGGATTATAATCAATCGAAAAATCAAGGGCTTTTGGAGGTTCTGGTTGAAAGAGCCTTGGCAATACTCCACTGACGGCTCTATGCAAAAATACGAGAGCTGTGTTAACTACGGATCTCGTAATTTGGTTAAGTGACGAGGACGATACCGGTTTTACACCTCCATACTCTAACTTCCTCCTCACACGCCGGCCGCAGTAGCCTAGTGTTCAAGGCATCGGATCATGGCTGGCTTGTCACGAGTTCGAGCCCAGCACCGTCAAAGACCCGCCGTGTGGGGAACTGGTATGTGTTAAAATCTGTCGAAACCGAGCGTCCTCCCATTCACGGTATTTGGTGAGGTAGTTAAGAGAGGGGGTGCCAGCTCAGGTGTCGTCCTCGTCACTTGACTATGGTTCAAAATTACGAGGTCCGTCGCCAAAAGCCTTCGAGTAGCTGAACAGTGGGACATTAGTATTCACTCCCTCCCTCCCTCCTCACCACGCCAACGTGTGACTTTGAGCCACATCGTATATTCAGGGTCCTCAGGACATGAACATTTGACACACAGGCCATGAATTCATGGCCGTGACAACGAGGCTTCCACGGCCGCAATCTTAGCGGAAGAATACAAGAGGAATTAAGCCGAAATTTCGTTCACTGATTGTTCAATTAAAAATTTGCATAAAGCCTTACTCTAGTTGATGTTCCATTCTATTCTGTTTATAGAGAGCTAGATGTTCATTCAGTACACATTGTATGAATACCGTATCGATAGGTTTTGGTTTAGGACAATTAAGAAATTTTTTTTTTAAATATCGGAAATTGAGATGATATCTTAGAGATGTGTGTGTGTTTTAAAAATAAATTATAGTTTAAAAAACTAAAAAACACGCTTTTGTAGTTAATCGAACTAAAAAATAAAAAAATAATGCATAGTGTGCTTTGTGCTACATTTTTACACCAACTCTGCATTTCGGAATAGAACTAGTAAGTAATTATGACAATCGATATCGAGCGCCCCACGCTTTTACCACAATAACTTTAATTTCCTCGTTAATCATTATATTCTTATATTAAGAATTGTTTTTTACTTTTTAGTTCTGTTCACTATAAAAGCGTGTGTTTTAGTTTTTTAAAACTATAATTTATATTTTTCATTTTTTAGTTCAATCTAAAAAAAACAACTTGTTTCTTTAGTTTTTTAAACTTTCATTTATTCGTTGATGAATTAATATTGTTTGTTTGTTGCATCCGAATAAACCGTGGACGTTTTCGTTTGAAGGTTGTAACAATCCTTTGGTCGCCACATCTGGAAATGGGAAATCGTTAATCGCTTCGAATTATGATGTTATTAAAGCTGAGTCGAGAACCAAACGAGGCCATAGGTTTGGGCCAACTGGACTCGTTTCGGTTTCGACTCATCTTTAGTAAGATTATTATTCGAATGCTTTCAACGGTCAAATGTTTTTTTTTTACATATTGTATTCTCCGAAAAACTGGGAATTTTGGACGATATATCAACTGGCTACATTCGATGACCCTCGTCCATATATAGGCCTAGGCCTGCCACCATACACCATCATTATTCATTCAGTTAAAAGGCGGCAGTCAGTCGAGCTGGTTTGAGCGATTGTAAATCATGCACATTTATTTGTTTCGGGTTATTGTTTGTGCGAGTATTTACAACGTATGCTATGCACGGAGACGTACGCTGCGTTTATAGCTATATTTTGGAAGAAAAAAAATTATACATACATGATACAAGAATCCCACAGTGTCAATAATAGTGCTTTTAAGGGTTTTTTTTTTTTGTTAAACTAACTAAAGAAATAAAAGAAAAAGATTATTTCAAATTTTCGTGGGATATAAAAATTTAGTTTACTTATCCTTATATGGGATACTTTGCAGCGCGATAGCCAATTTGTTTTTAAACTGAATTAGACTTTTAACCATTGGCATCTTAAGACTTCTTTAAGCCCTGTGCTCCTACACAAGTGTACTCCCACATATGACCCTTAAAAGTAGATAGTACATTGCATACGTTGCCAAATACTCGTACAAACAATAATCAGGAAAAAATAAGTGTGCATGACTTATAATCGCAGAAACCGACTGCCGCCCTTTGACTGAAGAAGTATTGATGGTGTATGGTGGTAGGCCTGTACGTGGACGACGGTCATCACATGTATATATCAAACGATATCGTCCAAAATTCCCAGTTTTTAGGAGAATACGATCGGAAATAACATTTGACCATTGAAATTATTCGAATTATGATATTAAGGTATCCGACTACGTTCAGAACCGTGATTTTGCAAAAGCGTATAAATGGATATTATTTATGATATTTAGTGTCACTTAGATTAGAAAATGTATATAAAATTGTTTTAAAAATAGTATTACAATAAAAAATGATTTAAGTACAATATTTTCACAAAAAATGAACATAGAATGACCCATTTTCAAAATAGTCTCCCCTTTTTGCGAAAAAAATGCTTCTGTATTATAATAATATTATGCCTGTATATAGTCAGACTCCTCTGTACAGAGGCTCAAACTTAGAATTTTTGAAATATATAACTTTAGGAAGTGGATTTATCCATGTTTTTACGACAACAGAGGGAGAAAGTTTAAGAAAAAAAAACGACGCCGATAGGAGTTATTTCAATGGGTTGTAACTCTGAAAATAATGTGAATGTTTCAAAAATCATAGTTGAGCCTCTGAACAGAGATCTGAGCTATATACAGGCAAAATATTATTATAATAGAAGCATTTTTTACAAAAGGAGAACATTTTGAAAAAAGATTACTCTAAGTTAATTTTTTGTCAAAATATTGTATTTAAAGAAATTTTTTTTGTCAGGATGTCCTTAAAACAATTTTATACATGTATTCTAATCTAAGTGACTCTTAAATATCATGAAAACTATCCATTTATGTGCCTTTTTAAAATCACGGTTTCGAACGTAGTTGGATAACCATAAAGCTGAGTCGAGAAAATAAGACAAGGGCTTGGGCATAGGCCCAGATGGTCCATGTTTTAAGATGCTCCTGGACTTGACTATTAAATTAAATGCACTTAAATACTCAATTTATTGGTGAGAATATATAGACTTTACTAATCAAGATTTTCTTCCTTTCAGGATTCTCTGCGCCAAAATGTCGGAAAAGTTGCCAAAGAATACCGGTATAGCTCCTCAGTCGTGTGATACTTTCGTCGCTTTGCCCCCTGCTACGGCTTTGAATTGTGTCGTGTTCGGAAAAAATTCAGATCGCCCTAAAGGAGAGGTTCAAGAAGTTGTCTACTTCCCAAGCGAAGATCACCCTGCTGGATCCAAAGTTCAGGTAGTTTCACATCCACTTTCTCTCATCATCCTCTTGTGGCCGCGGTAGCCTAGTGGTCATGGTTACGAACTGTTGACCGGAATGTCGCGGATTCGAGTCCTGGTGCCACGGAAGGAGTGGTATAGGTATTGGATCGTGGCTGGCTTTGTCACGAGTTCGAGCCCAGTACCACTCAAGACCCGCCGTTTACGGCAGCGATGCATGCTAAATCTGTCGAGAGCTGAAACGTCCTCCCGTTGGTGTGGTGTGGTGGTTGGGAGAAGGGGGTGCCAGTTCAGATGTCGTCCACGTCACTTGACCATGGTTCAAAATTACGTAGTTCGTCGCCAAAATCCCTCGTGTAGCTTAACAGTGCAACGTTAATATTCACTCACTCACTCACGCCACAGAAGACCTGCCTTGTAGAGAGGGTCGGTGCATGTTAAATCTTACGAGGTTTGTGTATGGCTTCCCGTTAGTGTGGTTGTTAGGAGAGGAGGTTCAAAATTATATACGAGGTCCGTTGCTTATAGTGCGATGTTTATGTTACACTCACTCATCATCCATTCCCTTCTCCCCAACTTCCCATTTCTTATCAGAGATGTAGGGGGAGGAGGGTCAATTATATTGCACGTCACATTTATCGGACTATTGATTCTAGTCTACTTAGATTAGTAATTTCTCCTTTTATGCCGCATCAGCGCATAGATAAAACCACGAAAAGCTGTTAATTATAAAAATTCGTGTAACTTTATAAACTGTCTAGTTTTTGCGGCCTTTAAAAAGTTTTAACTAGACGCTTTTTCAAAACGTACTGACCACAAAAAATACATATTTTGAGCTATATGTCTCATTTACTTCCAAACTTTTCCCGAATCTAATTTTCACTTAAATCATACGGGCTCTGATGATAGCTCTTGCGCATTGGGGTTCTATTTCTACTGTCCAATTCCTGTGGCTGTAGTAGCCGAGTAATCATAATCTCGAGCTCGTGTTGTTCAGTGACGGGTTCGAAGATTCGTCGTGTAGAGGGGCACGCTAAATCTGTCGAGGCCTAAGTCCTCCCGTTGACGAGGTTTGGAAGTTAGTAAAGAGGAATGACGTATATTAAAATCAAATCAAACTGTCCAATTCTTGTAATCATTAAAGATCCTCAGCTAAGAAAAACCGATGCTCTTAAACCTGTCGAGGTTCCAAGTATTCACTTTGATGTCGCGTGGAAGTTTGGAGAGAGTTGGGTGCAGGGACATACACAAGGATTAGGGTTGGGAGCTCAAACCCTTTCCTTGCACCAGTGGCGTAACGGAGAATAATAGGGGCCCCTGCAAAGTCAGGTTTTGGGCACCAAGACGGATCTTACCAAAGGATTACAAACCATAACAGCAGGCCTTGGGCACAGGAACGTCTTAAAGCATGGGCCAACTGGGCCCAGGGTCTCGCCCTCGGTGGGGGCCTCGTATCGTTGTCGACTCTGTCTTAATAAGATCATGATCTGTATAATTTTAATGGGGTCAAATATTATTTCCGTACATTTTCTCCGAAAAACAAGAAATTTCAAACTGCATGTCAACTGGCAAAAGTGGTAAGACTGTGTTATTATGTCTAGGCCTAGGTCTCTAATACCATAAACAATCATTCCACTTATTTAGTTGAAATGCGTTCATCGGTCGAGCCAGTTTGTACCTAGGTTCTGTGAGTCGTACCCATTTGTTGGTTTCAAATTACCTTTTGAACGAGTATTTTGATAATACATGTTGTATATACTGTCTACTTTTAAAGATCCGTGGGGCCTATTTTTACTAGGGGAGTGCCCCAAAATCTTCTCTGAGCCCAGGGCCTCAAAGTGTCTTAAGACGTCCCTGCGTGTGCCTCCTAGAATCCTAGGCCTCCGATGCGGAGATGTACGTTACGCCACTGCACCACTTTTAGAGTTTTTTTCTTAATTTTTAGCATAAAGCATAAAACTCGGCTCTTTTGTCTGCATGTTTTTTAAAAAGTAGTTTGTTTTTAAAAGTAATCCCACACACTCCCCATAAAATTAATCTGTGTATGCCACCTCAGTCATCGTATTCTTCACTTGCCCAAAATTACGAGATCTGTAGCCAATAATCATCGCGTAGATTCACGAATTGGATGAAGTTAAAGCTGTTTCTGTAGGTTCGTGAACTATAATTAAATTGCCGCAGATTAAGTTACTATTCATGAATTCAATATGGTTCTAATCTTCCCTGGTAGTGTTGCTTCCATAAGTATTTGTATAACGTTCGATCATGAGTTTGTGGAGGATTGGAAAATACCCTTAGATATTAAAAAATGAACAATATACATTTTTAAATCTTTTTTCACAATTCCTACTATTAGCTCACTTAAAAAACCAGTACTTTGAAGATTTTTTAAAAATTTAAGCGACAAATTTAATATATGTTTTGTTTTTTTTTGAATACAACTTGTTTTAAAGGAATGAAAAAATTTTAAAAAATAGGAAACTTTTTTTTCAAAAAATTAATAATCGTTTATTAAAATGCCAAAAGTTTGTTTCCTTTAAAAATCTCAACTTAGCTTTATAAAACATATTTATTTCTAAATTTAGTACTTATTTGGGTATCTTTTTAAAAAAAAACTTTTGCGTCTTGGTATAGTTTTTCAGTTTTTTTTAATTTTTTCCCGTTATTGTGATTTTGTTTTTTTATTTTGGTTTATTTCATGTTTTTTTTACATCTTCCTTAAATATGTTCTACTGACAAAAAAAAGTGACGGGAGGGGTTTCAAATTTTGGGGGCAGTTATAGAGAAACATGGTTAATTGGGGGGCGGGCCCTTGGCTATCCTGTTAAAAAGGAAAAGTCTTTTTTCATTATTTAAAATTTTGGGGATTTTAAAATTTTTTTAAGATTTTTAAAATAGAGCCCCGTTTCCCAAAAAAAAAAAAAATTTAAAATTCCCTTCCTGTGGCCCCGGCGAACACCCCCCCAAAGAACATTCCACCTCCTTGTTTTATTGACCCAAAACAATTTTGGGATTAAGTTTCAGAAAATTAAAATTGACAGCAAATTGATTGGGGTGGCAGATAACAACATTTTTGGGCATGGGGCCCATAATAGCTTGTAAATGAAAAAAAAAGAGCTTAATCCCATGACTTTAAGTGGAATAAAGAGTTTTTCACTTCCATGCTGAAGCATGGAAGTGAAGGTGTTCTGGCGTAGTGTAAATTGGCCTCTAGAATTAGGTAATTTGGTATTTTTATGGTATTGTAAACTGCGAGCTTCCCATTTAACTATTTTAAAGAGAAATTTTTAACTATCCGCCCAAAATTTGGATATTGGAGACTACTTTATTTTTTAACAGGGTAATGACGCCAAGCGCACTGCTCTCAATGTACGCCACTGGTGTCTCTGTGTCTCTATAACTGTCCCCAAATTATGAAAACACCTAATCAATCACTTTTTTTAGCGCAGGAGAACATACTTGGTGGGATTTTTATGTAAAAAAAAAAAGAAAATATGAGGAATAAACACAAAATGTAAAGTAAAAACAATAATCACAGAAGAATGGAGGAAAATCGGTGCAGAAATTACAAAAACTGATCGATTAAATCTTATACCACAAGACGCTTAAAAAGTTGTTGTATCACTAAAAAGAGATATCCTACTAAAATTAAAAAGAAATACAATATTTAAAGCTAAGTTGAGATTTTTGTTAAGTGTACAAAGACTTTTGTGGCGTAATTTTTAGTAGCTTTTTGATTATTAATTTTTGTTAAAAATAGTTATACTATTTATGAAAAATTAATTATATCATTCCGTTAAGAACAAGCTGCAGATATCATAAAAAATTACAATTACAATATATTAATTTTTATTAGTCGAAAACATTAAATTTTATAAGAAATCGCAAGTGTACGAACACTTTTGTGGCCCACTGTATATTTATCTTGTTCAAATTTTCAATCGTTAATAAAATACTTTCTATTCATCCAATCAAGTTCAAATAAAAAAATTTAAACTTGTAGTGGATGACACTTGATGTTAATACAGTTTTTTCCAATATTAGCTCATTAATTAAATTAAATTAAATTAACTACCGGTTTTCGACGTCAACTTAGATTCGTCTCTATTGTAACAATGTAACCGTTAAAACAAAGACAAAAGTTGGCGTCGAAAACCTGTTTTTCAGCCAAACCAGGTGTGCCTTGTTTCAACAATGCAGACAAATCATACTCTTTTCAATTCCTACTATTATAGTTCACTCTCTTCCTATATATATGTGTGTGCGTGTGTCTTGTTTAAATTTTCTAATATATATATATATATATATGCCTTGTTCAAATTTTCAATCGTAATAAAATACTTTCTATTTATCCATTAAAAGTAGGAATGGACATAAAGAATTTTTTTTTGTATTACTTATTTCACACACATGCATACTGTTGCAGTATAATGAATACTATAGTAGAAATTTCAGAGATATAACTATTTACTGCGTAGAGGTTATCATTATTTTCACGAATACAGAAAAGGTGGGTTGGATTCTTAATCATAAAAATAGTACTAGCGAAAAAAAAAAATCTGTAGATGCAAATTTGACGAGCGTAATTAAGATGCATTATGAGTCTAGTAATTAGGCACCAGGAAAAGAAGAAGGTAGGAGGTTGTATTGAAATATATATACGCCAAAAAGAGTTTATTTTTTCACCATTTTTTCTAGTGTTTTTTTAATTCGTTCATTAAACTTCAGTTTTACATAATCGGAAATATCAACCTAATTTGGACATTATATATTTTGCGCATTTTTAAATCGATTTCCTTGGGGATTTCACTACAATAGTTGTGACTATAATTGTTACAGCAATTTGTTAAGAACAAAAAAATTTGATTAGATCAAAAACGTTCGAATTTTTATGCATGTAATTATGAAAAAAAGATAAATCAATAAAGTCAATGTTAATATAAATTTCTGTCTGTTCTATTCTCTTGACTTCTGTGCAAGTACACAAAATGATTATTAATTTTATCCTCGATATACATTAATTTATGCCTGCAGCTGTTGATAACTGCGGGTCCACAGACGCGTTATCTAAAGATGAACCAAAAATGAATTCTTGTACGGGCAGACAGTGGGCTAAAATTCATTGCATTCACACAATATATACGGTCCCGTGTTCTCCAGTGAATTCAAATGGATTCCATCGAATTAGACTTGTACTTATTATTCTGCTTGTGAAATCTAGGAAACAGCTTTGATGATTATTTCAAGATGTTCAAGTATTAAAATTTTTAAAAAGGTTTTCAAGATAAAAAAAAAAAAACAATATTATATGTGTACTTTTAACTCAAGTGCATTTTCTTACTTATATACATTTTTATTGTTTGCAAATGTATACTTTTAAAGAGCAAAAGGTGGCTACAGCGAAGCGCACCAACTGATTGACTGGAAATATATATATATATATTGATTGTATTTATCATGTGACTATGACGTCACATGAATTTATTCATTTTTTTCTATCGATTGCTCTTTTGGATCTGGAAGAAAAAAACTGCTGCTATATTAATCCTGTTTAAACTAGAATCTAGCATATTTTTTACAATTACACTCTTTTATCATGATCCTGTTGCAGTTTCCTTTGCTATTTCATCGTTTCGTGTTAGTCAGGATTTTCTACCAAAGATCTTCGTTCCCACGTTTACCCATTGGCTGTTTAATAAGTTTCCCAATTGTGATGGGTCACAAGTTCAAGTCTCGTTATTTGGAATAATACGGATGATGCATGTGTTAAATTCCTTAGTGTAGAAGTTTGAAGAGCTGGTTAGTAACCAAGATGTGTGTCGCCTTAATCAATTGTTTATTTTTACGAGTACATTATATTGTACGAGTACAATGTTGTTTAAACTAATTAAATTCCATTATCTCTATCTTTAATTTTTCCTTTTTATTTAAAACTAATTTTTTTTTAAATTCAACTATAAATGTTTTTGACCCTGTAATATATTTTTATAACGATATTGAATGAAATGTACAATATTTTGTGTTATGTTTCACAATAAAAATATTTTATCAAAATCTGAAAATATATTTTTGAAGAGTGACGTTTCATTCTTGCATTTATGACTTTAGAAATTTGTTTAAACAAAAATTCTTAGCAGGCTGCTGGAGACTGAAATAATTCACAGAATTTTTAATACATAGTCGTATTATACAATGGAACCATTCATCAGGAAAAATATGAGTCCCTAAGCCTAAATCTTATTGTTAATATATCATATGTCATAAAATAACAGTATAAAACTGATAAAAAAAAGCACCTCCCGTAGAGTTTTACCTATTATCACTCCCCACAGGTATCACACGTATACGTATTTGGAGCAACTTTTCTTTCAAGTAACCCTATTGAGCAATTTCTACCCAGTTGCCTTAGCAATGACTTCAATTAACTTTTTCCTGGTGAGCTGAAAGAGTTACTCAAAATTCCAGCCAATGGGGTTCTTCGTTTTCCTGCGTCATAAATAAAATGGCGGTAAAGATGGCAGCCGCGGCTTCTTTAAACGCATCAAAATGGCGTATAATAATTTAAACAGAATGGCTCGCCATTTCTGTTTACGACAGTTAACAAAAGCTCTAGCGGAATAAAAGAAATAATTTGTTTTCGGCGACCCTTCATCCTCACAGCTGCTCGAAAAATTTGCCGAAATGGCTGTTCGAAAGAGACTCGAGTTGTTCGAGATACACGTATGTGAAAAAGCATTAAAAACAAAATTGCTATCTGTTTCAATAGTTCAAAGGATATTAAATTGATATTTATGATATTAACTAATTTAACTCTGCATGACTTCTAGTGCCACAAAAGATCTACTGTGTAGAGGGGTTGCTGCGTGTTAAATCTGTACAAGCTCAAAGTCTTGACGTTGATGTGGTATAGAAATTTGGGAGTGGTGTGCCAAATCAGGTGTCGTCCTCGGCAGTTAATCGAGGTTCAGTAGTCCACGTTTTGCGTTTAACGTGACGTAAATAAATATTTAACCAACTGAGTTAACATATGTGTAGTTAATCAACTTCTAAAAAATGAATTTTCGGGTACTTCTTTTCCCTTTCATTTCACTGATTTCGTACCATAAAATCAATTTTTAAAAACTTTTTGCTCAAGGTTTCTGAATCATGAAGCTTTAAAAAATAAGTCCTCCAATGTAATGATAATAATAATGGGGGAGGGGGGACTACTAAACATTTTATCATTAGCGTACACAGACCTTTTTTATGTGGAGGAAGGGGGTTACATTCTAAAAAACTCGTAGACGAAAGCGCCGAGGTAACCACTATGGTAAAAATTAAAAATCTGTTAGTCTATGGAAGAGGGTGGGGTGGGGGGTGAATCCCAAACCCCACCCTTGTGTACGCTACTGCATTTGATGAAAAACATAAGTAAACGAAAATTTATCTAAATATATAACTGAAAAAATAAAATTTACCTCATGATTTTTTTGTAAATGAATGAATTCAAATGCAGTATCAAATATACAGGAGGATTCATAAAGAAGTGTACAGTGTGAATGCATACTAAATCAAGAGCAATGTAAGATATTATCGCTGAGACCCGACCGCCAACCTCTCGCCAAAAAGAGCGCTTATCGTTTTGTTCGTATCGTTAAACATTAGGCCTAACGTGGCGGACAGTAAACATTGTGTTTGGCGAGAAATGACTTTTCGCCAAAAAAAAATCCAAGATGGAGGCCGCCGAGCATATACGATACCAATTCCGATATTATATATTGCTTGTAACGGAATTCTGTGGGACTATTTTAAGTTTTGTTAGAGACAGTCACAGATGTTCTATGTGTGTAAACCCTTAGTCACACGACATACATCGAGCAGTTATTCCGCACGCTTGTTATTGTATCAAGTCCATTGAGAGCAGCTGTGATACGCTGTTTCAGCTTCATCCAGCATTTTTACTTTTGCACAAATAGCCTATAGTTTTGAATTTTTCATACCATTTCTCGATAGATTTTGTAGTTCGAGGTTCTCCGAATCGTGATAGAAAATACCATTGCGCAGCAGTTGCGGATTCCTTTCAATAACATAAAATGCCTTTTTAGCCGCAGACACCATCATTTCGATTGACTACTCACGTGGCATGTTTTCTGTTACGTCACTTCCACATCAGGGCCTAAACATAAACTTTGAGACTACATCTACCTTAAGTTCGCTGAGGTGGTGTCTGTCCGTAACTGTTACTGTTTTACAACATCTAGAAAGTGTATACTTCTTTATGAATCGCCCTGTATACTATTCAGAGAATTATTTACCTTATTGTTAAAAGATACATCAATCATTATGAGTAAATTCTGTTTTTTTTTAAAAAATTTATTTATTTATTTATTTAGTTCTATTAACGTATAGGGAAAATAAGTAACCCAAGCATTTCTAATTGCAGTGCACATACATCACAATCGATCAAGCGGATCACACGCATGCTGTTATTTTGAGTAAACCAGCATGGATGTGGGGTGCCGAAATGGGAGCGAACGATGCAAGTGTTTGCATAGGAAATGAAGCCATTTGGACAAAACTCTGCGGTGATGATGATATGGAAGAGAGGCTTTTGGGAATGGACCTTGTCAGGTAATGTATCGCAAACTAATACTTTAGTCATATTTTCAGTAAAGCTTGCTCCAAATCAATAGAGTGCAGTTTAGGGAATATATTTCATATCAACCATTATAAAAATAATTTTTAACCACCCCCTCTCTCCCTTTTTTGTTCGGAAAATCTTGGAAAAATATAGAATTATCGAAAATTTTGTTTAGAATAATAATTGTATTATCAAAAAATTTTGGAAATTTAAGAGAATAAATTCCCAGTCATTCCATAAATTCTGTTGACAATTATAAAGAAGTTAAAATTGAAAATTTAACTATCAAATTTTTGAAACTAAATCTTTTTAAAATTTTAGTTTGAGTATAACATTATGCACCTGTTATTCAAATTGATCCCCCTTTGACTTCACTTGTGCTTGAAGTCTCTTCGTCCCATCAGCTACCGCGAGGCACGCATTACCTCCATGCAGGGACGTCTTAAAACTTTTTGAGGCTCTGGGCCCCTATGCAAAAGTAGTCCTTACCTGTGATTTTTAAAAATAGACAATAGATGACTTGCATTGTCAAATACTCGTACAAACGGCAATTGGAAACAAATAAATGTACACGACTCACAATCCCGCAAACCTAGGTACAAACCTACTCGACCAATGGTCGCATTTCGACTAAATGAGTTGAATGATTGTTTATGGTATTAGGCCTAGGCCTCGACGTGGACAACGGTCATCACATAATAATACAGTTTCACCACTTGCTAGTTGACATGCAGTTTGAAATTCCTTGTTTTTCGGAGAATATGTACGCGAATAGTATATGACCATTAAATTATTTGGATTATGATCTTATTAAGGTATCCGACTACGTTCGGAACCGTGATTTTTCAAAAGCGTGTAAATGGATAATATTTATGATATTTAGTGTCATTTAGATTAAATACATTATAAAAATTGTTTTAAGGACATTATGACAAAAAATTTATTTAAATACAATATTTGTAAAAATAATTAGAATAACCTTTTTCCAAATGTTCTCCTTTTGTAAAAATGTTCTTGTATTAATATTTTGCCTGTATAACTTAGACTTCTTACAGAGGCTCACAAATTTTTGAAACGCATAACTTGAGTCGGTTTATCATGTTTTACGAACAGAAGGAAGAAATTTTAAGAAAATAAGCCATAATTATTTCAAATGACCTCTGTAAACTCTGAAAATAATTTGAATTTTCAAAAATCGTAGTGAACCTTTGTACAGAAGAGGAGAATCTAGAATACAGGCAAAATATTAATACAATAGAAGCATTTTTACAAAAACATGATTGGAAGAAGGTTATTCTACATAATTTTGCCAAATATATTTTTAAATAATTTTTGTCATAATGCCTTAAAACAATTTTATATATGTATTCTAATCTAAGTAACACTAAATATCATGAAAATTATACATTTATGCGCTTTTTTAAAATCATGGTTCCAAGTGTAGTCCGATACCTTAAGGCAGAGTTGAGAACGAAACGAGACCCTCTCCAAGGGTGAGCCCATGGTTGGCCCAGGCCTTAAAACACCCTGCCTCTATGGGAATTTCAATCTCTGCTTTCTTTAAAGAACATTCAACTCTTTTCTAATTAGGATGCCGTTAAACCTTGGCTTCCAATACTGAGCACAATGAATAGTCTAATGGATTTAAATCCTGTCTGCTGGAAGGTCAATCTTCGTGTTCTATTAGGTCCAGCACATATTCTTTTAACTACCACTGAGTCGTCTTCGCATTAGAGGGAGCAGAATCCCCTGTTAAAGGTCAGTTGATTTAAACTGAACGCAGGTTTACGTTCAAGGGTTTTATACGATTGGTTCTATGATAGTGTTTTGCCATGGTTTTCACTCCTTTCTGGTAAGAGTGAGACTTTTTCTGTCTTTTTTTCCCCCCTTCCTTCCAATGGGGCTGCATTTTTTAGCAACTAAGCTTTTGTAGACACGGCAAGTCCCCAAACGTGAGAGCCATTTCATGGTGGCGGCCTCGTTATCAAATTTGGACGCTTGAATTAATTTTTTAATTCAAGCTTTCGTCGGATGCTAAATATTACACCGTGATATAATTTTGTCGAGAGTATCAGAGACAAATTGATACTCAAGGGACATTTTACATGTCACATAATATGCGTGCCTACGATTTTCTATCGACTCCAGCCAGGGTCGAACCCACAACTTTAAGCATGCGTAGCGGGCACGCTATTTCTAAGCCACCTGACCGACGCTTTGTCCAATGTTGCTTTGGTCTTATAATGTATTTTTTTCCGTTTTCTTCATGTTGCAGCCTACGGGAAATACTGCCATGTGTATGTGACCCGGTGGGAAAAATCTCGAGCACCCCTGTTCTAAGGTCTTTGCTTTCTATGCGACACAGTGGCGCACTCAACGGGGTTCCTGGGGTTCCGGACCCCCAAAGCCCTTGATTTTTTTCCGATTGACTATAATTCTAAGTACATAGTGTGTAAAATTTAATTAAGTATTTGTTATTAATGATTAATTTTATTAATTAATGCTAATTATTTATTCAATAATTAGTTTTTATTGTGTTTTGTTACCGAAAATCGACAAAACCAAAAGGAGCCTGATACAAGAATGGTGAACTTTCGACCACGAACCTTGAAAAATTCCTGTGTGCGCTACTGATGCGACACATTGTTTTTTTGGACACGTTCATCTGTTTAGCAAGAAGAGACTTTCGGCAAATATTTTGACAAGTTCTCGTCCTAGCTGCTTGTAGAAGAGCTTGTATAATCAAGTACCGGATTAAGCTCATTGCAGGCCTTGGGCGTAGAAGATCTACGGACCCCATTAGAATTGTCGGATTTTTGGATGGCCTCTTGAATTCGATTAAATCCAGCTTATCTGGGTCCTTCCTAGCACTGGGTCCCTTGGCGACCCGTCCCAAGCTCCCAATGGATAAACCTTCACTGGTTCTCACCGAGCACAAACGACCGTGTCTACTACGGTCTGCAAAGCTGTTGGTCTTAGAAAATTTCTATTAATTCGATAAATAAGTAACCTTTTGAAGTCTAAATGCCAGTCCCGATTTAAACTCATTTCGGGCCCTGGATGCAGAAGATCTACAGGCCCCCTTGACACAGGAGGATCGATATTTATGACCAGACAATCTGGTTAAGTCAGGTTTTCTGGGTTGCCCCGGACGCCCGCGCCAAGCGCCCAGTGGATAAACCGGCACTGATAAACGCCTAAGTATCTTAAAAATCACCGACAAGCTCTTCTTTTTTGAAGTATAAAAATATCCGCTACACGCTTTTGTTCAAAGTATCAAAATTCTGACTGACTTAGAACACCATACGTGAAGGACAACAATTATCTGAAAAATATTGCAGTTGATCTCTAATATCGAAATTTAAAATCGTCTGCTGCGTTTTAGTCACAGCAGACGATTTCAAATTCTTGTATCAGAATTTACGGCTCGACTAGGCACATCAGTGTCATTGATTCCCAAAATATTGATTTGTAAATTTTCATTGAGATTTAAATGAACATGATTTATTTGTTTTCATCTAAATTACAGAGTGAGTACAAATGATGTACCCTATTTTAAAAAATCATATTTTCAAAACTACTTCATATGTTACAATAAGTGATACATGAATGTTAAGAGAGATATATACCAAGTTTTTCCTCCACCAATGATCAACAGCACATTCAAGATCGCTGTGATTGAAATCCACACATGGCACAATGACAGAGAAGAGTTCTTACGTATTGGAGTATTCACGGGTTTTTTCAGTTATTTAGGTATAGCGTGCATTTAGAAATCTCTAACCAATAAACAAAAGCATTCTGCGATGGTATCATGAATCTGAGGAGGATAGAACTCGGTATCTCTTGATCCGTAAGCATGTACCATACCACTGGACTAAAATTATCGCTTCAGTTCGGAGGCTGTTACTGGCTCATATAGAAACCACCGTTACACACTCCCCTACCAGTGAGTCGGTGGATAGGCAAACGAACAAGAAAGTTGTTATGGCGAGCGTGTGAGTTGTTTCTGTTGCGTCAATTGGGTCTGACGGCTTTAGTTGCTCTTGCGGCGGGTAGATGGCGCTACGGCAGCTGTGCGAAGGTTGCGTTTTTCTTAGTTTAGCGTCAAGGACACCAATGAGGAAGATTGTTCTAATGTTGGAAGGATTGTGTTATGTCTTCCAGCGTTTTGGCGAATAATATTCTGCTTTGAATCCGCCAATGTGACAGTGCTTTCGTTTTTAGTCAAATTACTCAAGATGAAACAAAATATGCAGCGCTCGGTTCTATGTTGAATTCGGAAACACTTTCCCATGTTTCCGATATTATACTTTTACCACCGGCAGTAATTTAATACAAAACGTTGTCCAATCGCTTAATTTGCATATTCGGAACACCAAAATGACCACTTCAGTCCGGAGGCGGTTACTGGCTTATATACACTGTATAACAAACAAACAAGCAAACAAAAAAAACGACGCACCAAGAACGAGTTGTCCGATACAGAAAAAAATTGGTGGGTAGAAAGATTATGTACTGTATAGAAAATGATTAAAATTTCAGAAAAACTGAATGATTTATTTCAGAATTACATAGTTACAAAGTAAAAAGCTCAGTAAGGTCCCACCTCTAGCCTGGATGTAAACTGCCACATGACGTGGCATAGACTGATAAGGCACCCTGATGGCCTCCTGCGGTATTTCTTGCCTAATTTGCTCCAATTGTCGGGCCAGGTCATCAACATTCTCCGGTAGACGCAGTCTCTTTCCTTCATATCGCAGACATGCACGATTGGAGAAATATCTGGTGATCTGGCTGGCCAAGGAAGTGTTTGAAAAGCTGTAAGACAGTTCATAGTAACACGTGCTGCATGTAGTCTGGCATCTTGCTGCAAATAAGGCCAGGGTACTGCAAAAGGAACAGTAGCAAAACAATTCTCAGAATGTTGTCGGCGTACCGCTGGGCTGTAAGTGTGCCTCTAATGACGCCCAAAGGAGTCCGGCTGTCAAAAGAAGTGGCATTCCAGACCATAACTTCTGGTTGAAGGCCTGTGGGGCGTGCAATAGGGAAAGTAGTAGGAAAAAAGTAGGATCAGTACTAGGCGTCTCCAGACACGTCTTCGATGATTGTCAGGACACAGTTGGAAGTGGGATTCTTCGCTAAACACTATACGTCCCCAGGCAGCATGATTCCAACCTGATAGAGTCAAGAACCACTGTAATCTCTGGCTTGACAGTGTACAGGCGGGTGTGGTAGGTGGCGTAGCGGTCGGTACGAAAGTAAATTTTGCTCTATCAGCCGTCTGTGAATGGTCATGGTGGACACTCGTGTGTGGGTCGCACATCTGATAGTTGATAACGATGAATCAAGCTCTGTGACAGCTGATATGACAATCAATCTGTCCTCTCGATCTGCTGTGGTTCTAGGTCGACCGCTACCATCATGACGCTGAAATTTGCCACTGTCCACTCATTCTTGCCAGCATCTTTTAATAGCCGCATCGCTTCGACCCATATGATGAGAGATTCTCCGATTTGCCCAATCTGCCTCTTTCAATCCAATGATACGAACTCTCAAACTCTGACAGTTTCTCATAATGAGCTCGAATCCTGCGGTGAGGCATTTTTTCAGTCGTTGAAAAGTATCCGAAATCGCAATGCAACAGAAATTTTGACCATCAGATTGAGAATCGCTTCTTACAGACACTTGCTGAGTGCGCAGTTCCGATGATCTGTAGATCCCGCTATTCATTCACTGGACACCAAATTTTAATCATTTGCATGTTCGGTACAAATGTCTTTGCATACGAAATTTCATTATAATCGGGTAACTCCTTCTTGATGCTTCGTTTTTTTTTTTTTTGTTATAAAGTGTAGATTCTTTTGATACATCTCTGATATCTGTGATATATAAAACAGCCAGTCAAGTGTTTCAGAAGAAGCAATGGACGGGGTGAGCCGGAGTTTTGTTTGAAGGTCCACAAGAGTTATCACCTGTGAACTTGGAATGCCCCAGAAAACAGTATGTAAAAGTTTTCGAAAAAAATTAAATTTCAAACCGTATTGCCACTTAATTGACAAGCTGTAAGCCGTTTTGAGTCGAAAAATAAAGCCGCAAGCTGTTTGCAATTGACACAACAAATAACAGAGGACGACAAGTGAGCATTCGTGCAGCTTTACGAACCATCTGTAGAGTGATGCTATTAAATGTAGGGGACGAATTGGATGACAGATTGGACGTATGTTGTGTAAAAAGAGAATAACACATCAAACATTTGTAACTGAAAAAAAAAAAAACTTTTAATACTTCTCTTCACATTCATGTATCACTTATTGTAATATGTGCAGTAGTTTCAATAATATGATTTTTTAAAATCGGGTCCATCATTTGTACTCGCTTTGTATATTCATCTCTTCTAGATATTAATTGTCCTACTAAAATTTTCTTAAAAAACTATTTTATAATAAAAATAAAACGGTTTTAAATAGTTTACATTAAATATATTGAATGTAAAGTGATACATTTGTATTTATTTGTGTAATGTCAAATCAAAAATATGTTTAAAAAAAGTTCATTAAAATGTTTCAATGTGGGGAAAAAAATCAGCGAATTTCATATATAAAATGCTTTGAAACCTTGAGCTATATACCAAATTATACTTTTTCAGCATATTATTTGTGAAAAACAATTCTTTTCTTCTTCTTTTAGGCTTGGATTGGAACGTGCCAGCAGTGCTCGAGAAGCTGTGGATGTCATCACATCTCTGCTTGAGGAATATGGTCAAGGTGGTCCTTGTTCCGACACTAAGACTGACTTTACTTACCAAAACAGTTTCTTAATTGCTGATAGAAAAGAAGCGTGGGTACTTGAAACTGCTGGTCGACAATGGGCAGCTGAACAAGTAACTAGTTAGTGTTTAGAGTGATTTGATTTTTTTTTAAGTGTATCATTTGATGTGTAGAATTAGAAAAAATATAATGCTATGTATTTTAATTTTAGAGATCGTTCATCTTCCTGTCGAGAATGCGGAATTATCATCTGTTGATTTACTATATCCCCCTTTAATTGTTTTAAGAAATCTTGAGTTGAAATTTTTGAAAATTAGGAATTATTTTTGATTTTAGATAGTATAGAAAAATAACCAAAGAGTAAACAATGTAATTCATCCAATTAGAAAAAAATATATAAATAGTAAATGTATTCTTGTAAAAGTTGTGCTTAATTTATCAAGTCTGTCTTCTTGCTTTGAGTTTTTATTCTGTGATCTTTTTTGTGAGAAATTGTAAAATAATTAATATCAATATTTAAATGTAACTACTACTTCACCTAAATTTATACTTTTGTTTATGTTTTACTTTTTCTTTTCTGTGTATGTGGCAACGTTGTTCTAAGAAGTTGCCGGCAGAGATTTTTGTGTTTACATTATAGTAAGATAAGTACTTACGTACTGTCGTAACCTATACCACTACAGGATATAGGGTCGCCAAATTCGCGAGTTATTATTAGAGTTAGCGATAATATGTAAGTATACCTAGTATATACTTACCATAAGATGTTAGCAATGCTAAGGTTGAACCTGATTTTAACGGAATAAATTGTTATGTTTAAACATTATTATTTTTTATTCATCTGTGTGGATAACTTGTAGATCATTTGAGTGATTTACACCGCGTTCACAACGTTTGTTCATTTGCTGTTATTTACAATAATATTAGAAATAAATATCAAAAGAAAACATTAAAGTATTCGGGGAAAACTTTTTTTATTATAATCATATTATCTATATTTTTAGTGTTAAAGAAACAATGATGCAAAGAGTGTCATTATGAGGATTATCTAAACTACATTATTTTTGAATCTTCACAAAATCAATTTCTAAGAATATATCCAGATAATATGTATAGGAAATGAAGGTACTTTCGTATTATCGCAACCTTATTGGCGACATTATATTAAACGAAGCACATGTTTGTCAATTCAGGGCGTACGACACTTGCGAAATCGGGTTTGTCAACTAGGGGAGTTGTCTAGAACAGCGATACTTAACCTGCGGCCCACTGGGCCTTTTTAAGGGTCCCGGTCAGTGCCCATTTCTCTGAAAAATTTACTTATTTAAGAGCAATATATAAGAAAATTGTTGTCAAGAAATCAAATATATCAATTTTGTTCTTTTCTGTCAATGGCGTACGAGTGCGAATTAATATTCTTTTTCTATTTGTAACGGTTATGGTTAGTGATATCAGACAACAGTGGAGTAGTGACAGTTTTATGGCTGGAACTAGTTTTAAACTATCTTTCATATCTTTCAAGAGAAAAATATTCGAAGAAAATTGATTGTTTCAAGACGATTGGGAGGTTGATTATTTTGTAGTGAAAAACAGACATTGATCAGCAATTGTTTGATTTGTCGCGAAAGTGCTGTATTTAAAAAATACCAATAAACATGTGTGTGAATCATTCAATGACACTTTTAATTGAAGATCTCTTTCAGGAGGTAATAAATAGGCTTTCTTGAATAATCTTTGCCACAGTAACAAAATGTTTTGTGAGTAGTAATATCAGAGTGGTAAGAAAAAAATCTTATAAAGTTTGTTATATTATTGGTAATCCTATGAAACCGTTTATTGATGCAGAAATTGTGAAGGAGTGTTTCTTAAATGATTCTAATTCAATATTCGTGACAAAAATAAAAAATAATTAAAAAATGCTAAACAGAGTTTAAAATATTTTGATCAATTTTCCCATTTTAAACACGCCCACTCCCTTTATCCTCATGATGCAGCCCGCATGAAATTGCTGACCTATGTATGTGGCCCAGCAGAAAAAAAGGTTGAGTACCCCTGGTCTGGAACGTTGGTATTGTTGCGATAGTACGTAAGTACCACAAGGGAAATGGATAACTTTTTGAAAATTATAAGCAACAAATATATATATTTGGGTACTTATGTATTAGAGTCTAAACGGCAAATTGGCACCATGTGAATCGCACCATTTTCCACCAAAATGTATGACCGATTAGTTTTCTTCATATAAAATACATTCGAGCTTTAGTTTTGATATCATGGCGCGATTTGCGTAGCGCCGATTTTGATGTGATATCGCTAGTATGCAAGTACCAATATTTGTTCTTTTAAATTTCAGTGTGAAAGTAATTTTAAACCACTGTTTGCTTAAATTTTGTGCTTTAGCGTAAACATTATTTTTAATGTCTAAATTCTCTTTTCTTAAAAAATGCTTGTTTTATTACTTGGATTATATTGTTTATTAAATGTCATATTTTGTTTTTCATGTTATTGATTTTTTTTTCCTTCAAAATTTAATCTAATATTAAATTATACCATGTAGTAAGTAGTTCGATATTTTATAAACGTATTTGCATAAGATTACTTCGAATATACATTATAATAATAGTGATTTGCTTCAATAATATTCAATAATAAATAATAATTAAAAATAACTTGCAGTAACATAACTTAATAAGTACCTTGTAATAAGTGAAATAAATATTTGAGGCTCAAATATTTACTGTACTACAACTATTTGATTATTCAGTTCATGTGATAAGTACTTACGTATTATCGCAACCGTATTGGCGACATTGTATGAAACGAAGCGCATGGTTGCCAATTCAGTGTGTACAACACATATGAAATCGGGGTTGCCTACTTTGCGAGATATCTTAAACGTTGGTATTGTTGCGATAGTACGTAAGTGCCATGTGATATTTAGAAAAACATAGTTAAAAGGTAAAATAGTGTGTTTTCATTGAAATACATTGCAAAAGTGTTTTGAATGCCCTGTTATAAATGCTTCCAGTTTTGGTAATCATTATTTTGCATTATATTACATTTCAGGTGGATGTAGAAATATTTCAAATTGCCTTACAATAGAAACGAAAATTGATTTAATGAGTAAAAACCTGAAAGGGCATGCTGAATCTAATGGTTTCTGGGATCCATCTAAAGGCGATCTAAATTTTGCTGCTGCTTATGGGAAAGAGAATGAGAATGGTGCTCAGAGATATGAACATGGAAAACAACTGCTTGACAAATTTGCTGCTTCAGGTATCAGTATATATAATCTTATTTTTATACATCGCTTCAACACATTAAGTAATTCAAATATTATTTTGGTTCTGCTTTTGAGGTGGTTTTTTTTCATCAGATCGCGTTTGATCAGAATAGGAAGTGATATTTTAAATTACACATTTTTATAATCTGTGAATATCCTCTCCCAAACTTACAAATAGCTTCCAGGGTTAAATCTGTATGTATCAACTACAGCAAAGGTGAAGTAACACATTTTTTTTCAATTTTAAGACATATTTTTCAATCTATTTAATCTGCTCTATATTTTTTCATCACATTTATTAGCTACTCTGTGAAAAATGCATTTTCCAAAAAGTAAAAGTAGTCTTAAAATTTTTAATATAAGTGTTTGGGCTGTTCAAAAAATAATTTCGTGGTTTTTGTGTGTGTGTGTGAAAATGAAAGACAATTTTCGACATTCTGGTCCAGTACATTTTGCCATCTTTCAGGTAGTAGCATGATACCACGCTCATAAATGTTTTGGTCTTTGCTGACAAAAAACTGATCAAAGTGATTTTTGACCGCCTCATTTGAAATGAAGGTTTTACCGTCTAAAAAATTTTGCAGTGACCGGAATAAATAATAACCCGAAGGTGTCAGATCTGGAGAATATGGTGGATGTGACATTATATCCCATTCAAGCTGTATAAGCTTTTGGCAAGGGACCAAACTTGTATGAGGTCTCGTATTATCTTGGTGGAACGCTACACCTTTTCTGTTGATTAATCCTGGCCTTTTCTGTTGAAGTGCATCATTCAGTTTATCCAGCTGATGACAGTAGACTTCCGAATTAATCGTTGTGTTTTCCGGTAAAAGCTAAAAAAAAAACCGATTCCTTTAAAATCCCACCAA